>CM035172.1:4101834-4691834 GCA_020205615.1 Panax quinquefolius
GACACCAAAAGATGTAAATTCCACAAAAAAAACATCTTCACGCTCTCATTTAATAAGACTGTGAATAAGAATCGTGAATAAGAACTCATGAATAAGAACTCGTGAATAAGAACTCACAATAGTAACCCTACATGAAAAAGTTCCAAATTTGATAAAAACTTCAGATCAATATTTCAAAGATAATGATATTGAAGAAATAATATCATTATTTAAAAAAAAATAATATCCCTTACTCCTCAAAGAATCAAGATTTCCTAACAAACACCTGGATATAAAGGTCAAGGAAACTTAGAATCGATAATAACAATACTCAAAGTATACTCAAATACTCACAAGAATACTCTCGATAATATAGAGAGAGAAGAGAGAAACTTGTTTCCGTGTGATTTTCAATTCTAACTTAGCCCTTCTATTTATAGAAAATGTTAAACGACAAGTTGCACTTAACCTCCGCAACCCCGATGGCTTTACCTCGCTACTATTCCCACCCACCACATTTGAAAAAAATCAATTGAGCACATTTCTCACCAACCAAAAGTGGGGCCCACCAATTCTAGAATTTTCCACCAAAATCATTTATAACCTAATTTCTTAATCACCACCTCTTAAAATTCATAACAAATCATTCGCTCATTTTTAATCTGCTCAAAATTTCATGGACATATACTCAACTTACGTATGTATAATATATCCAAAATTACAACCATCCAACTATCGGATTAAAATTATAACTCACGCAATATATCGTAAAAATAATGATAAATTTTTAAACATTAATTCCTTCAAAATACAACCAAAACAAATCTCAAATTTATTCCATCATTTTTTATAAATAAAGATGAATTTTTCTATAAATATTATTTTTGAATATTATGGAATAAATTTGATATAATGTTATAGTCAGGTAATATTTATAAATTTTGCAAAGTATGCAAGTTGTTATAAAATATTCGTTCATTTCGGGAATATTCTTTTGTTAGTGAATATTCGTCGCATAATGGCTCAATCATCAGGACCCCCCAATATAACATTATTTTTGATCGAGAAAACGACAAAAATATTTTTATAAAAATAACTACGGAGGTGTTACCGTTAAAACCGCTGAACTACCCTATGGTAAAAAAGTACAAGAATACGCTGCAGTCATCGATAAGAAGACACTACAGATTGATTATCGATGCTTACGTGAGAAGTCACTCACCTACGCTCAATTATCACTACAAAGAATCACGATCATATCTCTTATATTATCGATTCAATTATCACACAAGATCATCCGAGATAATATGTTATAAAGATTAAATCAATAATCGAGACGATATGTTATAAAATGATTAATAATTATCAAAGATTAAATACGTATGAAAAAAATGATTTGTGGTAAGTTTGATTATTTTATGGGGGCCTATATGTCATCATCTAAGAGTCTCTTCATCAATAGATTTACCTCACAAATAGTAATTACCCTTCGTGAATAGATTTACCTTCACAATAGTAATTACCCTCAGGGAATAGTATTTACCTTCAAGTAATTACCAATAGTAATTACCTTCACAATAGTATTTACCTTCACAATAATAGTAATTTACCTCGCCAAATAGTATTTACCTTCGCCAATAAGAATTACCCTCAGGAATAGTATTTACCTTCGCCAATAGTATTTACCTTCAATAGTATTAGTAATTACCTTTACCAGACGTCAACCACTTGTCGCTTCACATTACAAAGGCCGAACCACTTGTCGCTTCACATTACAAAAGGCCAAACCAACATAAGCCACTCACTTTTTTTTCACACTAAGAAAAGCTAAGCTAGAAATCTTCTATAAATAGAGGCCTAGGGCTTCATTATTTTCACTTAATTCATTCAAGCTATAGAGAGAAAGTATAGAGAGAATAAGAGAGAAAGAAGAAGAGTATTTTTTTACTACACATCGCCAGCAGATTCAATCTCCTACCAAATGTAAGGGTGTTATTCTTTCTTATTCATTAAGAGAACTGCTGTTATTCCATCGCTTATTATTCTCGCTGGAATAACTCAGATAAGTGGTTTACCCTATACTTGGTGACATTCTTCTATTATTCTCGCTGAACATCCTGTCTCAGTGTTTTTACCCGACCGGGTTCCGCTTTTTTATTATTCTTCGCTGAACATCCTCGCTCTGTGGTTTTACACCGACCGGGTTCCGCTTTTTTATTATTCTCGCTGAACATCCTCGTCAAGTGTGTTTTACACCGACCGGTTCCGCTTTTTATTATTCTGCTGAATATCCTATCTCGCAGTGTTTTACACCGGATCCGGTTCCATCTTTATTATTCTGCTGAACATCCCGCTTGCAGAATTTCACCGACCGTTCCGTTATTTATTATTCCGCTTGAATAACTCGTCTGCAAGGCCTATCGCATTTACGGTGATTTCTTTTGTTATTCCATTCTTTATTATACCCAAATAAGTTAAAACTTTCACTTCTATACTCCATGAAATTAGTAGAATATCCTCGATATTCGCTTTTCATCCAAAGATCTTTTCATGGAAATATTCTTCCGATCATTCTTGAATTTTACTCTACAAAAAAACAAAGATTACGTCGATAATTTGACGTTAATAATTCCTCGGATAAAATAATTTTGAACTTGTTTTATCAATTCTTATATCATTGTCATCATCCTCATGTTTATATTTTTTTTGAAAGTCATCTCAGTATTCAGAAGGTATGGGGATGGACTTGGTATGATTACGACCAGAGACTATTCTTGTAATCACGACCGTAATGTTACAAATGATGTGATAAAAAAATCCTCAAAGGGTCAGAAGTGCATCGATGGACAAATTGTTGGTACGATCATGACTTATTAATGAATACACAAATATTCTCGCCCGTAGAAGGTATGAATAATTGTGGTCGGATACTAAAGAATATCCTCGTCAGAAGTAAGTGTGGGTGATTCGATGATGTGAATATTTATTAAAGTCGAGTCTCAAATTATAAACAAAGGATGAAAAACCTTTAAAACCTAAAAGATAGTAGACTTTATTTTCTACTCGACTTTTTAATGGATCAGATATTCCACCGCAGCTTAAACCGTCATGTTCATCAGATTTTATCGCTTAATATTATCAAGACTATTGATAATTTATTCTCGCATTATCTTAGTCATAATATTTCATCGGGCTAGTTGAGCTCACCCTTTCTTTCACCGTTTCTTCAGAAAATGATAATATAGCCGGGACGAAGCCTGGGAAACGAAGTGATGGTCCTCAAGATAAGATTAGTAGTCCTCACTATTCGTAGAAATAAGGTGATAATAATCAGAATGAGGACTTTTTTTCGAGTTTGTAGATAATATCTAGTAGATTTATATTTGTATTTAAACTCACGCTTATGTCGATTGCATACCTACGCTTATGTTAATAAGTCAGATTAAATTTCTCGCACTACGTAAGTGGCGCACCCAAGATGGGTGATGTATACCTAATTTTGGGGCGCCACAACTGGTATCGTAGCTAGGGATACGATCCTCGCTAAGATGTGAGAATAGTACTAGAGGGGAGAGACGGGAATACCTTCGCTAGTATTTACCTACCTAAGTTTACGTGTATATTTTATCGGTCGGTCGTCAAGATAAGGATAATTTGTTATACGTCAATTAACCTTTGTTTTGTGGCAAGATTCAAAATGACATCCGAGAATGTTGAGAATAAGAATGGAGCGCAGCGATCGCCGATTCACCACATATCAATAATCAAGATAATGTGCATCGTGAAGGCGATAATCCTCACGCAAACAACAACACCGACTAAAATGACAAATGATCAAATGTTCAGAGGCTTTATGCAATTTATGCAACAAAGAAAGTAGAGCGACTCTCGCCCAAAACGTAGGTGGAAACACTGAAACTCTCTGCCACACCGCTAAACAATTTAAGGAGCCGACCACCGAGTTTAAGGGAGAGCCAAAACCACTTCGCTAAGCATGGATAAAGCAGACACCAAGATATTTGATGTCTCGATGCTCCGAGGAGCAAAAGGTTCCTTTCACGCTTTTACGTCATGCGAGAGAGCGATTATCGGTGGAATCTGTGAAACGACTCAACCAAATTGCATCAAGATATCTCGGGAGAAGTTCCAGAGTCGCTCAACGACAAATACTTTCCCGAAAGTATTCGCCATACGGCGGAGGTGGAGTTTATCAAGTCGAACAAAACAATACGACCGTGTCGCAATACGAGGCAAAATTTATGAGTTATCACTATTATATTCCCACTCGTGGATAATGAAGAGAGAATGGCGCCAATGTTTTTAAGAGGTTCGTCGAGATACGCCAACATCTCTTATTCTCATAAACCGTGTTTTGTATTCGAGATGTTGTAAATAGGCTCAAGCTAGTGAGCGCGATAATGAGTCAACGCAACTAAAAGAGCAAATTTAAAAAATTATAATACCAAATGAGAATAGTCATCGAGGCTATGACAACAAGCGTGAGGGAATCAATAAAGCCAGATATGGTAACCACTTCTGGTAATCGTACAAAAACAATAAGAATGGACATTTCAAGAAAAGGAGATTCAACAATGATGGAAAGACGCCAAAGACCAAAGACCCATTGTTAAGGAAGGAGAAAGACCACCTATCATATGCTTCAAATGCGAGGAGAGGGACACATCACCCAAATCAAGGCCATGCCATTCAAAGCATGTTATAATTGTGGAAGAGAAGGTCACTTAGCTCGATTTTGTCGCATCAAGACAAATTCAATTAGGATGGAGGCACCAAAGGCCATCCCGTAAAATTCAAAACCCAGAAAGGTAAAGGGAGAGAGCATTTGTCAGACCTCCCAAAGAGCAAGGAACCGAATGAGGTCATCACGTAAGCTTATCATAAACTCTAATGAAGTCTATACTTTATTTGATACCGGCTTCTACCCATTCTTTTATTTCTCCTACTTGCGCCATCGATTAAATTCGACTCGAGAAATTAGACTTCGACTTATCTCGTGGAAACTCCGCTGGAGAAACCTTCATTACATCCACCGCTTATAAGTCTTGTTTGGTTCAAATCGGCACTTCACATTACCCGTCGATCTTATTTCATTAAAAATACTTGCATTTGACGTGATTCTGTGGATCGATCGTTAACTACTTATCATGCAAAAATCGATTGTTTTCGTAGCGTCATAGCTTTCATATTCCTAATCAACCTATTATGCTAATTCAAACGACCAAACCATTAAAATCAATCACGGCCATCTCAAGCCATAAAGCTATTCGCTTATCAAAACTGGATGTCAAGCTTTCTTAGCTCATGTCACGATTTAAATAAAATACGCCGCTTTAAACGATATTCCTATTGTTAATAAATTTCCGACGATTCCCCTCAAGAACTTCCCGCCCTACCCCAGAGCGCGAAATCAATTTTGTATCGACTTTCAACCCTAGACAAAACCTATTTCCAAAGCCCCATATCGAATGGCTCCTATCAACTTCGTGAGTTTAAAGACCCAACCGCAGGAATTGTTAGACATCGCTTTATTCGCCCCTAGTATTCTCCTCGGGGTGCTCCTGCTCTATTCGTGAAGAAGAAAGATGGGAGTATGCGATTTTGTATTGATTATCTGGAGTCAATCACGCCACCATCAAAAATAGTATCCATCGCCACGATTGATGACCTGCTTCACCAAATTGCAAGGAGCCAAATTCTTTTCAAAGATCGATCTTCGCTCCGATATCACCAATCAAGATTGTAACCACCGACATTCCAAAGACGGCTTTAACTCCCCAAGACGGCATTATGAATTCCTAGTCATGTCCTTTGATCGACTAATGCCCCCGCCGCCTTCATGGATATGATGAACCGAGTATTCAAGGAATATTTAGATCACTTTGTGGTCGCCTTTTATCGATGACATCCTTATTTATTCCAAAAGCCGTGAAGATCATGAGCAACACTTCGAGGGTCGACACTCCAAAAGCTTCGTGAATATAAGCTTTATGCCAAGTCAAGAAATGCGAAGTTCGTCAAGAAGTAGCATTCCTCGGGCACGTGGTATCAAGTCATGGAATATCCGCTGACCCCCAAAGAAAGATCAAGCTATTCAAAGTCGGGAACAACCTAAATCAAAGATCAAGCACGAGCTTTCTTGCTTAATGGTTATTATCTGAGATTCGTGGAAGGATTTTCTCGAATCGCTATTCCATCGACTCAAATTTACTTTTGAAAGATACAAAGTTCTATTGAGCGAAGAATGTGAGAAGAGTTTTCAAGAACTCAAGAGGAGACTTATTTCAAAGACTGCTCGACAATACCATCCGCCTTGAGGGATTTGTCATCTACAAAGATGCTTCTAAAAGGGTCGGGATGTGTTCTCATGCAACATGGAAAAGTTATAGTTTATGCCTCGACGACAACTCAAAGAATATGAGAGGAATTATCCTACTCATGATCTAGAGTCATAAAAATGTTGTTTTTTGCACTTAAAATTTGGAGGCATTACTCAGATGGGGAGAAAGTGGAGATCTTTACTTGATCATAAAAGCCTCAAATATTTCTTCACTCAAAAGGAACTCAACACGCGACAACGACGCTGGCTTGAATCGCTGAAAGATTATGATCATACCATCCAATACCATCCCGAAAAGCAAACGTGGTAGCCGACGATCGAAAGTAGAAATCATACGCAAGCACGAAAAGCGATATTGTCAACGCAAAGGCCCATTTTGTGTGACTTGCAAAGGATGGAGATAGAATTAAAGACCTGTGGACGATGTGATGATAAATGTAGTATACGAAAGTAGAACCGACTTTTAATCGATAAAGTTAAAGTCGCCAAGCTACGCACTGAGCCGATGCGTATGAGGAAGAAAGTGCAAGAAGGTGCTACGCCAAGCAAGAATCGATGAAGAAGGAATACTTCGAGTCAACTCTGCACTTTGTGTTCCTAACGACCCGATTTAAAGTATAATATCATGATGGAGGCGCACAACACACCATTTGCAATCCATCTCGGGAGTACCAAAATGTATCATGATATTCGCCATACATTTTGGTGGAGCAATACGAAGAGAGAGAGATAGCAACTGCTTATCTCAAGGTGTCTAACTTGTCAACGAAGTTAAAGCGAGCATCAAGTACCAAAAGGTCCATCAGAACCACTTGAAATTCCGTAATGGAAGTGGAGCACATTACCATGGATTTCAAGCACGGCCTTCCTAAGGTTTCTCAAGGCATCGATGCGATTTGGGTCATTGTTGATAGATCGACCAAGTCCGCCATTTCTTACCGATACACGAGAAACTTATACACTTGAACGCCTTCGTCAGATGTACATAAACGAGATTGTAAGATCGCATGGTATGCCAAGATCCATAGTTTCCGATCGAGACCCAAGATTCACTTCACGATTTTGGGTTAGTTTGCAAAAAAGCTATGGGCACAGATTTCACGATTTAGCTCTAAGATATCATCCTCGCATTTTACGGACAATGGAGAGGACTATTCAAACTCTCAAGATCTATTAAGACTCGTGGTCCTTGATTTCAAGGAGTCGGGACAAGTTCTTACCATCGTGGAGTTTTCCTACAACAACAAAGCTTATCGTTAAGTATCGCATGGCTCCATTCAAGCATCAGATGGAAGAAAGTGTCGCTTCCAAAGATGCCGGGACGAGGTGGGTGAAGCAACGCTGTTGGGACCGAGAGTTGGTACGTATGACTACTTTTAAAAGATTCAAACGATCCGACAACGATAAAAACCTCACAAAATCGATAAAAGAGTTATACCGATCTTCATCGAAAGGACGGAATTCGATATAGAGATCATGTGTTGTTAAGAGTCGCTTCCATTGGAAAGGAGTTACAAGATTTGGAAGAGAGGAAAACTTAACCTCGATTCATCTATCCCATTTTAATCCTCGATCGAGTAGGAACTCGCGGCCTATAGACTCGCTTTTACCGCCAAATACGTCTCGTGTTCATAACGCTTTTCACATATCTATGTTACGAAATATGTGAAAGACCCGAACCATATTATCGAAAGTAGAACCGATTTAAATAATGGAAGATTCGACGTATGAAGAGGTTCCCTGCTCAAATTTTGATAAGAAAGAACATATTCTACGCCCCAAGGTTATACCTCAAGTCAAAGTTTTATGGAGGAACCACGATGTCGAGGAAAATGACTGGGAGTTAGAATCAAATGAAATCAAGGTATCCTTACCTCTTCGACATACCAGTATCGCACTTCTAATTTCGAGGGGGCTAAATTTCATAAGAAGGGAGGTCAGAAGACCCCAAATTTTTATAAATAAAGATGAATTTTTCTATAAATATTATTTTTGAATATTATGGAATAAATTTGATATAATGTTATAGTCAGGTAATATTTATAAATTTTGCAAAGTATGCAAGTTGTTATAAAATATTCGTTTGGCCTGGGAATATTCTTTTTTGTTAGTGAATATTCGCATAACGGCTCAATCATCAGTGGACCCCACAACATTATTATTTTTGATCGAGAAAACGACAAAAATATTTTTATAAAAATAACTACGAGGTGTTACCGTTAAAACCGCTGAACTACCCGGCAGGTAAAAGTACAAAGAATACGCTGTGGTCGCATAAAGAGAGACACTCAGATTGATTATCGATGCTTACGTGAGAAGTCACTCACCTACGCTCAATTATCACTACAAAGAATTGTCGTGATCATATCTCTTATATTATCGATTCAATTATCACACAAGATCATCCTCAGATAATATGTTATAAGATTAAATCAATAATCGAGACGACAAGTTATAAAATGATTAATAATTATCAAAGATTAAATATGTGTTGATGAAAAAAAAAAATGATTGTGGTAAGTTTGATTATTTTATGGGGGCCTATATGTCATCATCTAAGAGTCTCTTCATCAATAAGATTTACCTTCACAATAAGAATTACCCTCATGAATAATAGATTTACCTTCACAATAATAAGAATTACCTCAGGAATAAGATTTACCTTCACAATAGTAATTACCCTCGTGAATAGTATTTACCTTCACAATAGTAATTACCCTCGTGAATAGTATTTACCTTCACAATAGTAATTACCCTCAGAATAGTATTTACCTTCGCAATAGTAATTACCTTCACCAATAGTATTTACCTTTACTTAGTATTTACCTCCAATAGTATTTACCTTCGCTAATAGTAATTACCTTTACCGCCGAACCACTTGTCGCTTCACATTACAAAAGGCCGAACCACTTGTCGCTTCACATTACAAAAGGCCAAACCAACCAACAAGCCACTCACTTTTTTCACACTAAGAAAAGCTAAGCTAGAAATCTTCTATAAATAGAGGCCTAGGGCTTCATTATTTTTCACTTAATTCATTCAAGCTTATAGAGAGAGAAAGTATAGAGAGAATAAGAGAGAAAGAAGAAGAGATTTTGTTACTACACCGCCAGCAGATTCAATCTCCTACCAAATGTAAGGGGTGTTATTCTTCTTATTCATGAAGAGAACTCGTTGTTATTCCATCGCTTATTATTCTCGCTGAATAACCTCAGATAAGTGGTTTACCCTATACTTGGTGACATTCTTCTATTATTCTCGCTGAACATCCTCGTCTGGTGTTTTTTACACCGACCGGTTCCGCTTTTTTATTATTCTCGCTGAACATCCTCGTCTCAGGTTTTTTACACCGACCGGTTCCGCTTTTTATTATTCTCGCTGAACATCCTCGTCTCAGGTTTTTACACCGACCGGTTCCGCCTTTTTTTTTATTATTCTCGCTGAATATCCTATCTCGTTTTTACACCGGATCCGGGTTCCATCTTTATTATTCTCGTTGAACATCCTCTTGCGGCAGAATTTCACCGACCGTTCCGTTATTTATTATTCTCGCTGAATAACTCGTCTGCAAGGCCTATCGCATTTACGGTGATTTCTTTTGTTATTCCATTCTTTATTATACCCAAATGTTAAAACTTCGACTTCTATACTCCATGAAATTAGTAGAATATCCTCGATATTCAAGCTTTTCATCCAAAGATCTTTTCATGGAAATATTCTTCCGATCATTCTTGAATTTTACTCTACAAAACAAAGATTACGTCGATAATTTGACGTTAATAATTCCCGGATAAAATAATTTTGAACTTGTTTTATCAATTCTTATATCATTGTCATCATCCTCATGTTTATATTTTTTTTTTGAAGTCATCCGTATTCAGAAGGTATGATGGACTTGGTATGATTACGACCAGAGACTATTCTATGTAATCACGACCGTAATGTTACAAATGATGTGATAAAAAATCCTCAAAGGGTCAGAAGGCATCGATGGACAAATTGTTGTACGATCATCACGACTATTAATGAATACACAAATATTCTCGCCCGTAGCGCATGAATAATCGTGGTCGCGATACTAAAGAATATCCTCGTCAGAAAAGTGTGGGTGATTCATGATGTGAATATTTATTAAAGTCGAGTCTCAAATATAAACAAAGTTGATGAAAACCTTTAAAACCTAAAAGATAGTAGATTTTATTTTCTACTCGACTTTTTTAATGGATCAGATATTCACCGCAGCTTAAACCGGTCAGTTCATCAGATTTTATCGCTTAACATTATCAAGACTATCGATAATTTATTCTCGCATTATCTTAGTCATAATATTTCATCGGGCTAGTTGAGCTCACCCTTTCTTTCACCGTTTCTTCTGTGAAATGATAATATAGCCGGGACGAAGCCTGGGAAACGAGTGATGGTCCTCAAGATAAGATTAGTAGTCCTCACTATTCTCGTAAAATAAAGTGATAATAATCAGAATGAGGACTTTTTGTTCGAGTTTGTATAATATCTAGTAGATTTATATTTGTATTTAAACTCACGCTTATATGTCGATTGTACATACCTATGCTAATAAGTGTTAAATAAGAAGCGTAGGACATGCTCCTTCCTATCCAAAATCTTGACAGTACCTCCTCATACGTTAAGTCTTCTGGCTATCTCGTCCTGGTTCTAACTCTATAACGTGGTTCGGTCTTTCACATATTTACGAAAGTACGATATGTGAAACACATTATGAACACGAGACATACTTTGGAGGTAACGCAAGTCTATAGGCTACATTTCCTACTCGGTCAAGAATTTGAAATGGACCAATAAATCGTGGATTGAGCTTTCCTCTTTCCCAAATCTTGTAACTCCCCTTCCATGGAGCAACTCGCAATAATACATGATCCCCTACACTAAATTCCACGCCCTTTCGATGAAGATCCGCATAACTCTTTTGTCGATCTTGTGCCGCTTTGTATACGCGTTGTCGAATCATTTGGATCTTTTCTAGTAGTCATATCGTATTAACTCGTCCCAACAATGTTGCTTCACCCACCTCATCCCAACATATTGGAGAACGACATTTTCGTCCCATATAATGCTTCAAATGGAGCCACACCTATACTTGCCTCGATAACCGTTGTTGTAGGAGAATTCCACCAATGGTAAATACTTATCCCAACTACCCTTGAAGTCTAGGACACAGTAGTCTTAATAGATCTTCAAGAGTTTGAATAGTCCTCTCTCGATTGTCCGTCTGCTTTGGGGATGGTATGTCAACTAAATCGCAACTCCGCGCTCATAGCTTTTTGCAAGCTAACCCAAAATCTTGAAGTGAATCTTGGGTCACGATCCAAAACTATGGATACAGTATGCCATGCAACCTCACAATCTCATTTACGCATATACTAGCAAGACGCTCAAGGAATAAGTCTCCGTATCGGCAAGAAATGAGCGATTTGGTTAATCTATCAACAATAACACAAATAGCATTGATGCCTTGAGAAACCGTAGGAAGACCCGTAAACGAAATCCATGGTAATGTGTTCCCACTTCCATTCCTAATCTCAAGTGGTTGCAACGGACCCTTAGGTACTAGATGCTCCGCTTTTACACGCTGACAAGTTAAACACATCGAGATAAACTTTGCAATCTCTCTCATATATTGTTCCACCAAAATGTATGTCAAGATCACGATACATTTTAAGACTTCCGTGATGGATTGCAAATGGTGTATTGTGTGCCTCCATCATAATCTTGTACTTCAAATCGTAGTCGTTAGAACACAAAGTCTAGAGTGGACTCAAGTATTCCTTTTCATCAATTCTCGCCCTAAATAGCTCCTTCTTGTACTTTCTTCTTCATACGCATCACCTCCGGCCTGCAAGTGGCTCGAACAACCTTAACTTTTTCTATTAAAGTTGGCTCTATGCGTATATTTGACATCATCGCACTCGCTCCGTCGCATATGATCTTCTACTCAACGCGCGCCTACCACGCTCGCTTTTCCAGATGGTATGGTCGTAACTCGTCTTTGAAATAAGTCTCCTCTTGAGTTCTTCGGGCTCTTCCCACAATCTTTGCTCCATTCGAATTTTGTATCTCTACGAGTCACCACGTTAATGGAATAGCGATTCAAGAATATCCTTCAACGAATCTCCGATAATAACCAACTAAGCCTGAAAGCTACGATATTTCGATTCTCGACTTAGGTTGCTCTCAATCGTGACTCATATCCCAATCTTGGATAAGACGTCACAATGACACCTATCGCTTTACTATCGCATCGAATATGACGCGTCCCCTATAGAGTCCGCTTAGGTAAATTCCACATAGGAAGTCACAAGATAAAGGCTCGGTACCAAATTCTATAGTTGAATTTTAACTCCTCAAGTTCAATAGAGCCATTCGATATGAGATTTTAGAAATGAGTTTTGTCTTAGGGTTCAAATTTGATACAAAATTTAATATCGTGCTTTGGGAGTAAGCCAAGAAATTCTTCGTAAAATACGCCGTGAAAAAAATCAATAACAACAAAAATATTATTCAAATCGGCGTGTCTTTATTCAAATCCATAACATGGACTAAGAAAATTTGACATCCGTAATAAACGAATGACTTCATGGCTTGATATGAAAATGTTTGACTACAATGGTTTGATTGCTTGAATTCAATAACAAGTTGCTTAGGAATATGAAAACTAACAACCTTACAAAAGCAATCAATTTGGCATGATGAGTAGTTAACCAATCAATCCCAAAATCACATCAAAAGCAAATATCTCTATAGAAATAAGGTTAACGGGTAATGTGATAAGTGCCAACTGAATCAAGCAAGATTTATAAACAACGGATGTAATGAAATTTTCTCCTAATGGAGTCTCCACAGATAAAGTCAAAGTTTAATTTCTCCGTAGTCAAGTTCAAACGCTGAGCGCAAACAAAGAGAGATAAAAGAATGGGTAGAACCCAGGTATCTAGTAAGGTATAAACTTCAAAGAATTAATAATTAACTAACCTGCTAACTTCGTTCGTTCCTCAGATTTTGACCGGCCACGACAAACGCTTCTTCCAAGAACCGCTGACTTTGACTTTTCTCGGACATCCTTTTGAGTCACCATCCCCACTGGATCGGTTTCGATATCGCATAATCTCGAAGCGATATGTCCTTCTTTTCCACAATTATAGCATACCTTAAACTGCTGTGGGCGGTTTTGATATGTCCCTCTTTCCGCATTTGTAACATACGACCGGGTGGTCGCCTCCTCCCTTAAAACTAGTTGCTACTCGGCGTCGACGCCTTCAAATGGTCGTTGTTGAATCTCCTCTTTAAAAATCTCCTCCCGACTCGCTTCTTCTATTTTCATGGCCACGATTACCACCAGAGTGGTTACCGCCTTTGTCCAGTATTCTTCTTTCTCCGCCGGTTATCGTTATTACGATGACCGCTATCTTCTCTAGATGATCCTCGGTTATGGTCCCTCGGTTGAACGTATTCGTTATCTCGCTTCTAACAATCGAGCCCTCGCTGACAACATCTCGAATAGAGAAAATTTATGAGAAATGAGATCTCGACGTATGCCGGGTTTCAAACCTCTAAGAAACATCCGCCATAATGCTCTCATTCTCCACCAAATGAGGTGCAAACTCGATAACTCCGCCAACTTCGCCTCATCGGGACACCGCCATGTTATTCTCGCTTCTAGTCTAATAAACTCCACTTCCTTCATACGACGAATACTTTCGTGGAAGTACTTGTCATTGAACTGCTTCAAGTGTCTCCCACGACATCTTTGAAAGCGGCCGGATGGAGTACGCTTCACGATTCTACCACCAAGAATCGCCTTGCCACGGAACATAAAGTAGCGAATGGAACCTTCGTTTCCTCCGTGCATCCCAAGACATCGAATATCTTGGTAATTTGTTTGACCCATGTTTCCGCCATGATCGGATCTCGCTTTCCCTTAAATTCGTGGTCCCAACTCTTTGAACTGCCATTGTGACAACCCGTGAATTGCTATCATTTCCTCCTCAGATTTTGAACACGAGTCTCCTCGTCTCGATTTTGCATGAACCGCAAAAAAACTTCTAAACATCCCCTCGCTCTCATCTCGCCAAAGGGTGTTGTTCACAGGAGGAACATTGCCACTGTGTCAGTTACGCTCTCCTCGTTGGTAAAGACAGGTATCTCCACCGCCTCATTTACTCCATTGTTAATATTCTCATTTCGACATTCTCAAATCATTGTCATAAAACAAGGGTTAATTAAGGAAATCAATATATCACATAATATCCCTATATAATCGACCAACTAACAAATAAGCTTAGGTAGGACACACTAGCGAAGGATTTACTCGCCTCCCTCCTAGTTCTATTCCCCGATCTCCGCCAGAGATCATATCCCTAAGCTCGATACCAACCGTGACGCCCCCAAAATAGGTATACACAACACCCATTCCGAAGTCGCCAAATACATGGTACAAGAAGCAAACTATAACTTCAATAATACAAATGTCGTGTGAAATACGACAATATATCTTCGTGAGTTTAAATATAATATTGTCTTCTAGACAATATCCACACGCAAATAAATCCCATTATAATTATTGATACATTATTTTACAAAATGGTGAGGACTACTAAACAACTCTCTCTAGAACCTTCATTCCATACCCCACTAAGACTAGTCTCGCCACATTCTCGCCTCCCCGAGAAGAAAAATGGAACAACAAGGAAAAGGGTGAGCTTAACTAGCCCAAGAAAAGATATTATGACTAAGATAATATACAACAAATTATCGTTAGTCTTCAACAGGGAAAAATCTAATAGAATACAATAGACAACAAATTTTAAATCAATATTCGCAATGGAGATAATAATTCATTAGAAGAGTTAAGTAGAGAATGCAAAACTACTATCTTCTATGTATGAATTTAAAAGTTCATCGCTCATCTTTTATCCCCGTAACATCAATCAATATACATCCGGAATCAAATATTCATCTTTGCACTACAGGCAAAGATATTCATCATTGGTCATGTTCATTTAAACACTGCTCATCTTCTTTGCACTACTGGGCCAAAGATATTAATCACTTCGGTCATGTTCATCTCAACACTGCTCATCTTTGCACTACAAAGCCAAAGATATTCTTCAGAAATCATTCATCTTTGCACTACAGTGCCAAAGATATTCAATAATATCATCATTTAAGACCGAGGATGATGAAAATATTTTTAAAGAACGAATCCAAAGGAAACAAAATGACAAGGATTAAGGATTAAGGATTCGTACTTTGTTTTATCCATGTCCAACAATACCTCAAAAAATAATCATAGTGGTGTAAAATTCAAGAATGATCAAAACATGGATACAATCAAAGCTAGTACCCGAATAGATATTTTGACTAAAAAAAAAATTTTATTTTTCGATGAATAAAGGTCAGATACGTGAATAGTGTAGATACGTGAATAAGAATCTCACACACAAAAAATAGAAATTCCACAAAAAACATTTTCACGCTTCATGAATAGTACTCGTGAATAAGAATCGTGAATAATAGAACTCATGAATAGTAACTCGTGAATAGTAACTCACGAATAGTAACCCCCGACATGAAAAAGTTCCAAATTTGATAAAAACTTTAGATCAACATTTCAAAGATAATGATATTGAAGAAATAATATCATTACGAAAAAAATAATATCCCTTACCTCAAAGAATCGATTTTTCGGAAGGAAAGGCTCAAGTGATCTTTGAATAAAACTTGTACTTTGATAAAGAACTCTCAAAGTATCTAAATACTCACAAAATACGCTCAATAATATAGAGAGAAAGAGAGAAACTTTGTTTTACGGTGTGATTTTCAATTCTAACTTAAATTTCTCTTTTATAGGAAAATGTTAGACGTCAAGCGGACTTAACTCAAGCAACTTTCGATTGCTTTACGCTACTATTCCCACCCACCACATTTGAAAATTCAATTGAGAACATTTCTCACCAACCAAAAGTGGGGCCCACCAATTCTAGAATTTTCCACCAAAATCATTTATAACCTAATTTCCGAATCACCACCTCTTAAAATTCATAATAAATTATACGCTCATTTTTAACGGTTCAAAATTTGTGGACATATACTCAACTTATATATGTATAACATATCCAAAAATTATAACGATCCAACTATCGGATTAAATATTATAACTCACAATATAAAGTCAGAATAACACAATCATTTGATCTTTGAATACCTCCAATCCGGCAAAATACAAATAAAACATCTCAAAGATTAATTCCTTCATTAATAACCACATAAATAAATCCATCATTTATATTCATATAAAATAAATATTTCCTTATCATATGAATCAATAATTAATTATTCACAAATAATATTACACAATCACATTTATGACAACCAGGCTGTTCCCAGGAAAGAGGGGGCTTTCCAATAAGGATCTCTCCTTACTGGCGCGCAATTAGGTGACCAAACCTCTCCTTAGATGTAACTTTCTAGACATTGCCAATAATGTTATCTAATAATATTATTCAAATAATATGAATAATTGATCCGATAATGGGAAATACGCAAATGTGACAATTATTGAAATAAAGAATAATATAAAATACCAACGCAAAGAATTATTGAATCAATAAAATAAAATACTCGAGCAAGAATTATCAGTAATAATTATTGAGTAGTGCCTTCTTCACGTAAGGATCAATAATTGATGCAATATGCAGCTCTTCTTTGTTCAACAACGCGTATTAGTGTGTTTTAACCAATTAGGTATTCCAACAATGATTAATTCTTAATAATTACGCCGTTATTTTTTTAAACAACTTATATTTGTCGCTTTTCCTCATCCAATCGCTTTTAGTTATGGGGCTCACACACATGGTCACTTGGCGTCATTTAATATTCCCAACAAGATTTAATATTCCACGACCAAACGAATATTCCCAAACAAAAATGAATATTTTATAACCACTTGCTTATTTTGAAATATTTGCGTATTTAACCCTAACTATCCACATTAATCAAATCAACCCTTAATATTTCAAAATAATAAATAGAAAATTAAATTTCATTAATAATAAGTTGGGGTCTTACAACCTCCCTCCTTATGAAATTTCGTCCTCGAAATTGACGTACGACTGGTGTTTCAAAAGATGAGGATACCTCGCTTTCATTTCCGTTTCCAATTCCGAGTGTCATTTCCTATATAGCATGATTCCTCCACAAAACTTTAACTTGTGGTATGACCTTTCTTGGCGTAGGACATGCTCCTTCCTATCCAAAATCTTGACAGTGCCTCCTCATACGTTAAGTCTTCTACTATCTCGTCCGGTTTCTAACTCTATAACGTGGTTCGGTCTTTCACATATTTACAAAGTGCGATATGTGAAACACATTATGAACACGAGACATACTTGGAGGTAACGCAAGTCTATAGCTACATTTCTACTTCGGTCAAGAATTTGAAATGGACCAATAAATCGTGGATTGAGCTTTCCTCTCTTCCCAAATCTTGTAACTCCCTTCCATGGAGCAACTCGCAATAATACATGATCCCCTACACTAAATTCCACGTCCTTTCGATGAAGATCCGCATAACTCTTTTGTCGATCTTGTGCTGCTTGTATATCGTTGTCGAATCATTTGGATCTTTTCGGTGAGTCATACGTCTTAACTTTCGGGTCCCAACAATGTTCTTTCACCCACCTCATCCCAACATATTGAGAACGACATTTTCGTCCCATATAATGCTTGAATGGAGCCACACCTATACTTGCCTGATAACTGTTGTTGTAGGAGAATTCTACCAATGGTAAATACTTATCCCAACTACCCTTGAAGTCTAGGACACAGAGTCTTAATAGATCTTCAAGAGTTTGAATAGTCCTCTCTGAGATTTCATGCTAACTAATTAGAGTTAGAATTGAATTTCATGATAACTAATTAGAGTTGAAATTGAATTACATGTTTCCTTAAATAAAGGAGTTTATTTAGATATGAAATAAGATTTCATATTATTCAAAATAAAGGAATTTATTTGTGAATAGGAAAGAAAATCCGTGTTTCCTTTAATAAATTTTTTTATATATGGAATTGGATTCCATAATTAATTAAAATAAAGGAGTTTATTTTGATTAAAATTTTGATTAAAATAAAATAGTTTATTTTATTCAAAATTGGATAAATTAAAATAAAATAGTTTTATTTTGATTTAAATTTGGATTAAAATAAAGGAGTTTATTTTGATTCAAAATTAGATTTTATACTAACTAAATTTGCCCATTAAATGATATCAATATATATATTAAATGTTTATTATTAATAAGATGAATGTTATTTATTGATGCATATGATGATGTGTATGATAATAAATGGGATTGATTATGGACTATCAATGACGAACGTGATTGGATTTTATTTTAGTTGGATGCATGAATGTATGGGTTTTATTAAATGGGTCTGCAAGTACCTCGCCTTCTCTAATTTTTTTCTTAATGTAAATTCTATCTCCTCCTATGTACTTCCCTCGATCACTGATCAAGGTTTCTATTTATTTTAAATAGTTTTGTAATAGGAATAGTTAGAATTAATTTTGAAGAATTGGAGATCAAGGAACAAGGAGCGCTTGAAGACCCGTTTTTAATGGAGCCCGGGTTTAAATGTAATAGTTATATTTAAATATTATTTCTTGCACCCTCTGAGTTTGACCTTTTGGTTCACTTGGTGGCTCTAGTGAACCAAACTAGAATAAAAGTCCATAATCAATCCGGGTAGAATATAGTATTCTATATGTGCATATTTATACTATATATATATATATATTATATATAAACATGCTTCGCATGTTCATTAATATAATAGCGTATTTTATATATATATATGCATGCATGTACTATACAAGATGAGACAAATTAATAACAAACCCCTCAATTTTTATATTAAGTCCTAAGCGTTCAAAGATATTTGGAATATCTAACGTCATTTCTAGCATGATAAAATTAATAGAGTATTAAATATTTAATATGAGTTTGTTGTGTCACCACAAGGCAAATATTAAGTATTTAAGATGTTAATTTATCACATTTGATGCTTATAAAGAAAATTGAACAATATTGTTTTGTTGTGTCACCACAAGGATGATATTTTTCTTTTTTGAATATATGGAGTGCTAGGTTTGGACTTAACTTGGATAATTTTGATTCGGATGTGCCACCACTTGATCAAAATAATCTAAGAGACAAAAGAAAAGGAGTTGCATAGTTGATGTAATTGACAAAAGTTGTCTACCTATTTATTTATATATAGTTTGTTGTGTCACCACAAGGCTATATACATTTGAAATGGGATCCTTATTCTCACTAAAGAGATCTTTAATTAGATTTTGCCGAACTATATATATTGAGGGTAATATAGTTTGAAGAAAATAGTGGGAGATACCAATTTAAAACAAGACCTAATTTATTTTGGTAATTAATAAAAGAATGTATGTTAAAATGTTGTTAATTACAAATTCATTTACGTAATTTTACAATGTCTAAAATTACTATCATCTGCGAAGCATATTAGATGCTAAATTAACCGGGGCCAATTAAATGGATTGGTTAAGAAATTTGAGAATAGTTCTCATAGTCAAAAAGCTATCTTATGTCCTTAATACGCCTATCCTCCTCGAATGGTTGCAGCATAATGCCTCTAGGAGGAAGAGATTGCTATTTTTAGAAAGTGGCAAGATGATGCACAAATTGGCTCAATGCATCATGCTCGCATCCATGAGTAACGAGCTTCAAATCGGCAAGATGAAACTATGTATGCTCCTACTATATTCCCGCACATCAAGTAGTTGATGGTGAGGAAAGTGGGACCGATAGATATCGAGATATCTAAGGAGCTCTTCCGATCTAGAATGGCCAATGGCACTATAGTATGCATAAAAAAGTTCTTAACATAATCAATTTGATTGATCAATTAGGACAACCGGTTTTGTCATGGATGGAGAGTTGAGCCAAGATTTGATCTTGCACTCACTCCCTACTCCTTTCACAATTGTTGTGAATTTTTCATATGAACAAGCTAGATATCGCCTTTTTGATTTGCTTAACATGTTGAAAAATGTTGAGAGTCACTTTCAAACCAAGAAAGACCAAGTCTTCTCGGTAGGGGCAAAAGGATCTTCAAAAGGAAGAACGATTCAAAGAAGGTAAATAAAAGACATAAACAAAGGATAATAAGAACAATCTCGATACGGATAAGAAAAGGAGCTTGCTTCCACCGCTATAAGCCCGACAATCGGAAAGAAATCATGAGAAGCATCTTGCAGAGGCTAACCAAAGAAGCTTAGTGAAGTTTCTGCCACAAATACAAATTTGTTCATGATTTAAAATAAATTTTTCTTTAAGTCGAGGTTCTACTTGGGTATTGGATACCGACTTTGGTTATCATAAATATAGATTTATGAAGGGACCAAGCGTAGTAGAAAGCTAAACAAATATAAGTTATCCTATGTGAAAATGTAGCAAAGGTTGTCATATTAGCCATAGAAACTTATAGTTTAGCAATGCCTACTGGAAAAATCTATTAAGTCAATAAGTTGTTATTGTATTCCAGCTCTTGTTAAAAATATTATTTCCATTTTATTGTTGGACAATGAAATCTTTGGTATTATAATTAAGAACAATTATTGTTCTATTTATAATAATAATGTTTTGTATAGGACTGGAATATCACTTAATGGATTTTGTATACTTGACTTACGTGAAAAATATATTTTACAAATTGAACAAACTAGTATAAGAAAAAGGAGATGATCATTCAAAGAGTTGAATGTGTGTATTTGCTGAAATACAATTGTGAATTATTTGAAAGGTTCAAAGAATTCAGAAATGAAACAAATTGGAAAAGTATTAAAATTCTTTGATTAGATCAAGGAATAAATACTTGTGCAATAAGTTTCTAGATCATCTCAAATGATTTTCTCATAATGGACACATCCTGATACGCAATAATTGATTGATGTATCTGAATGAAAAATCGTACCTTGTTGGACATGGTGCGGTCCATAATGATTTTACCGACATTCCAAAGATCCTTCAGGGTCATGTCCTAGAAAATGGTCGCATATCTACAAAAGGTAACCTCAAAATCCATTTTCAAGACTCCATAAAAGTTATGGACAGGGAGGATTCCTAATCTTAAGTATGTTAAGATAAGGGGTTGTCCAACTTATGTGAAAAGGTTTCAAAGGATAAGCTTGGGACAAAATTTGACATGTACAGATTTGTGGGACATCCTAAAGTAAGTTTAGGGTATATGTTCTATAATTCTACTTAGCAAAAGGTGTTTGTTACGAAACACGCTGCCTTCTAAGATAAAGGTGTTTATCATTGAAGGGGCTAGTGGGAGAATAATAGATCTTGAAGAGTTCAAGAACCACAAAACATACTATAAATCAAATAAGAGGAACCTCAGAGATGTAACTTCTATTATACCACAACCGAATCGTAATTTTGGAATAGTCACCAAAGATACACAGAGATATGGATTCATCATAGATGATGATGATGAGGTACACATCATAGAAGATGATGATCCAGATTACATCTGATGAGGTAAGTGTTGTAAACACTGAGAAATGGATTGAAACAAGTTTCTCAAATATGGAACATTCGTTTTGATGAGGCAATCAAAAGAGTTTGATTTTATCAAAATAAGAATGAACCTAAGTGTGTACAAAAGGGTCGTTGGAGCATCGTGACATTCCTAGTACTATATGTTGATATACTACGGATAAGGAATGACATACCAATGCTACAATCAAGAAAGATAAAGTTGTCTAATCATTCCTCCATGAATGATTTGGAAGAGTATCTTAATTGGGGATATAAATCTATATAGATAGATTTAAGAAGATGCTCAACTTAACCTAAGGAACGATATTCATTTGATGCTAAAGTTGTTTAGCATGGAAAACTCAAGAGATGTCTCATGTCGATGAGCTATGGAGTGTATCTCTTTAATAGTCCCCACGCACTCACGAAAAGAGAGGTCGCATGAGTGACTATCATGAATGCAATGAAATATAAGAGACCCGATGTTGATCACCATATCCTCGGAGAAGTTCACTATGAGTCGTTGAAAAACATCTTAAAGTGCTTAACCCAAGCACTAAGGATGTGATCATATTGATGGTGGGTCTAAATTAAAACTAGAGGGCTTAATGGACTCAAGTTTTTTCGCACGCATCAAGATGACGTAAAATCCACTTTAAGGTAAAAGCGTTATCTTGAACAAAGGTGCAAAGCGATTGAATTGAAAGGTTCCAAACAAAGAAAAGAGTTGCGGGTTTAGTGATAAAGACAAAGTATATAGCTATAAATGAAGTCGCAAGTTGATTGTTTGGATTAAAAGTTCATTACGAACTAGAATAGTTCCCAAGTCTCATCTTGGATCTAAACATGTGTTGTGGCATTTTCATTTGATTATTAGAATCATTGAAAGATGGGAAATCACTATAGAGATAGTGGACTCTCAAGAACAACATTACATATCCATTAACTAAAGCTTATCTAACAAAGGGATAATCGTCACTTAGAGAAAGAAGAGTATAAGATACCATGACGATTGGCTTTAGTGCAAGTGGGAGATTGAAAGTAGTATGCATGCCAAGCCAATCATGTTTGATGATAAAGCATATACTTTGTAACAATCTTATTCATTTATTAATAAAAGTATTAATTTATTAAAGGCTTTTAATTATCTACATGATCTCGTTTTATAATATGTGATAAACCCATAGTTTTAAGCAATGCTTTTTAGAATAATGATGATGATCATTGTAATGAGATCTAAATTCTTTGAAAGCTTAAAACTAAAATAGTTCCCAATCGTTGGATTACTAAATCGGGGATTAGTGAATCCGGATAGATTGGTACATACGCGTTCTTGCTCATTGGATGAGGATGATTGATCTCACGATCATTTGTGTGGAGACACTAAAGCAAGTATGTAGGTGCTTATTAGAGAATAAGTTCACCGAACGTGGCTCGCTAAGGAATACCTAATGGAGTTTTATTTGCTGTCAATAGAATTCTCAGTAGTGATAGTAAGACAAGTAATCCTTGGACTTGAGATCATCATAGTATCTTGTGTATGATGAGTTATACTTTGACTTATTCCTTAAGACCCTTAGGGTATATCAAAGGTTATGCTTGGGTATAATAAGTTGTATACGAGATAATGTATGATCAATAAAGAATCTACCACTTCTAATAAAAGAAGAGAAATGTCCTATGTGATTCGATAAATAACAACCCAAAGAGTCCTCGGGTTGAGGCGTAATGAAATTAGAAAGGAGTTTCTAATTTGCATTATTTGAGTTATGCATTTAAGGATCGAAATACATATAATTAAATAAAATAAGACTTGACAATAATTCCATGCCTTATATTTAATTGGGACATTGTATGGTGGAAGGATTGAATTGTCAGATTTGTAACTATTTACTCAAAGGTTCTTTTATGATTAATGTTGAAATCTATATTATCCGGAAAGTCGTTGATCGCTAGGAGGCTTATCCCTATTGTAGAATAAATATTATTTATTTATTTAAATAAATTAATTGTTTAATTTATTTATTTAAATAAGATTAGAATTGTTCTAATTGATTTATTCACAACCTATTAATATGGAGAACCTAAAGGGTCACACCATAAAAGGAAGAATAATTATTTAAGAAGTTAATGGCATAATCGTAATAATATAGTTAAGTATATTTAATTTAATCTATGGTGATAGAATAAATTAAATAGCTTAATATTTATTATTTAATATTTAGAAATATTAAATATAAATTAATAAGAGGAGTCTTATTAATATTATTATAATTATTATTATTTTAATTTCTAAAAGAGTTTAGGAATTAATTTAATATAAGTACTCTCATTTATTCCTAATTGGATTAGGAAGAAAAATTAGTTAAAGGAGTTTAATTAATTATCCCTAATAAGATTAGGGAGTTTAATTAATTAATAGAATTTAATTAATTAAAATAAATCCCAATTCCTTAATTGTTAAGGTGGGTTTCCCACATCTATAAATAAGAGGAGTCTTATTATGGGTGTAGGGGGTTGTTGACTTTAACAACTACGACATAATTCCAATTTGTTGGAGAGTACACCCTTTTTCTATAGAGATAGAAAAAACTAGGGTTTGAGCCAATACCCATTCTTCTTGAATTCCTATTCTTCCTTGGTGGATCACCTCTAGAGGCCAAACATATGGGTGGCTAACGTTGATCAAAGGAAGGAACAAAAACCCGGTGGATTCAAGTTGAACGCGAAAAGGATTGGAGGTGAACTCGTACCTGAGGAAGCTCGTTTCTACAAGGGTATGATTTCATAATTCATCTTTTCGTTTAATTAATAATTGTGCATAAAGGGTGATCCGGGTATATGGTTTGTAAATTTTTAAACTCTGATTTTACACGCTTTCGCTTAATTTGTGCAATTTGATCATGTGCGAATATTACAAACCTTACGAAGTGTTCTCATCAAAACCGCTGAACTACCCGTAGTAAAAAGTACGATGTCTGGCGTGGTTGTATAAGTAGCACGCGATATTGATTATTGATGCTTACGTGAGAAGTCACTCAAATTATGCTTTCAATTATTCTTACTGAGAATTCTTGCGTGATCATATCTCTTATATTATTGATTCAATTATTGTCACAAAGATTATCATCGTATAATATGTTATAGTATTAAATTATTAATTGAGACGACAAGTTATAAATGATTAATAATTGTTGAAAGATTAAATACGTGTTGATTAAAAATAAAATGATTTGTGGTAATATTTATTCAATCCTTGATGTATATAAAAAGTCATTATGAGACGTTTGTGGTAAGTTTGATTATTTTATGGGGGCCCATATGTCATCATCTAAGATATCCTTCATCGATAGTAATTACCTTTGTGAATAGTAATTACCTTTGTGAATAAGTAATTACCTTCGTCGATAGTATTTACCTTCGTCGATAAGAATTACCTTTGTGAATAGTAATTACCTTTGTGAATAAGTAATTACCTTCGTCGATAGTATTTACCTTTCGTAAATAGTATTTACCTTCGTCGATAAGTAATTACCTTTGTGAATAGTAATTACCTTTGTGAATAAGTAATTACCTTCGTCGAATAGTATTTACCGGATAATAGTAATTACCTTCTTCAAGTAATTACCTTCACAATAGTAATTACCTTCACAATAAGAATTACCCTTCGCAAATAGTAGTTGTCCCTTCAATATTACCAAGAGTTAACTGCTTCTTCGATTGTTACAAGGGTTAATTACCCTTCATGAATAGTAGTTGTCTCTTCATATTACGAAGAGTCATTTTGACCCTTCGTTAAGACCAAGAGCCACCCTCGGTTTTTCTATAAATAGAAAGCTCATTCCTTCATTATTTCTTACGAATTCAATTTGAAACTCTGAGAAAAAGAAACTATAGAGAAAGAAAGAAAGTATTTTGCTACTTCACTTTTCCAATATTCAAATTTTCTAAGGTAGGGAATATTATTTGTTGTACTTTCGTATGGGTGTTTTTCTTTCTTATTCATGAAGAGAACTGTGTTATTCCATTGCTTATTATTCCATTGGAATAACTTTGAAAAAGTGGCATACCCTATACATGACTTTGTATATACGGAATACCTATACTGGTGAAATCCTTATATTATTCCATTCTTATTTATTCTGTTGGAATAACTCAGATATATCTAATCCCCTATACTTGGTGACATTCTTCTATTATTTTATTATTCCGTTGGAACATCCTTGCATCAGCATGGTTTTCGCCTACTCGGTTCCGCTCTTTATTATTCTCGCTTTATTATTCTATTGAATATCCTGCGTCAGATGTTTTACAATTTTAACCTGGTTCCGCTTTTTATTATTACGCTCTTTATTATTCTATTGAATATCCTCATGCTCTGTGTTTTTACACCGACTTGGTTCCGCTTTTTAGTATTCTCAGTATTTATTATTCTCGTTGGAATAACTTTGTCTCTGCAAGTACCGCATGCACGGTGATTTCTTTTGTTATTTCATTCGCTATTATACTCAGTTGGTTAAAATTTTGACTTCATACTCCATGAATTTAGTGGAATATCCTTGATATTTAAGCGCTTCATCCAATATTTTTTTAATGAAAATATTTTTCCGAGCATTCATGAATTTTACTTTACAAAGCGGTATCGTGTTGACAATTTGGGCGTTATTAGTTCCTGAATAAATTAATTCGTGAACTTGTTTTATTGAATTATTATGTCATTGTCATCATCCTCATGTTATATTATGTTATCTTTGGCTTACGTGCATAGATGAACTTAGTATGATTATGACCGAGGGATCATTCGGTATAGTCACGGCTTGATATAAATGATGTGACAAAAGTCCTCGGTGGCTGTGTGCAAATGATGGATAGTTTTTGGTATGATTATGACCGGGGTGATTCGGTATAGTCATGACCATTGATAATTTGATGAAAATCCTTGAATCGTGGTACATGGATGATTAGATGTTGTGGTTTATTCATTAAACCGAGTCTTAGTGATAAAAATTGATGAAAACCTTTTAAAACCTAAAAGATAGTAGACTTTATTTTCTACTTGACTCTTTTAATGGATTGCGATATTTCATTGCCGCAGATTAAACCGGTTGTCTATTGTATTTTATCGCTTTAACATTGTTGAAGACTATTGATAATTTATTACGCATTATCTTAGTTATAATATTTCTTCTTTGGGCTAGTTGAGCTCACCTTTTCTTTCACCTTTCTCTTCTTGAAATGAGAATATAGTTTGGGACGAGCCTCGGGAAAAGAGTGATGGTCCCGAAGATAGCATTAGTAGTCCTCACTATTCTCATTAAATAGTGTGACAATAAATGTAATGAGGACTCCTTGAGTATGGATATTGTCTAAATGACAATATTCCTATTAGAACTCTCGGTTTATGTATTGTCGTATGTTACACGGCGGATGTATAATTAAGTTTGTATTTGAATTTATGTACCATGTAAGTGGCGACCCAAGATGGGTGACGTATACCTAATTTTGGGGGCGTCACAGGATTACTATGACTGGAGAGATCCATTAGATCGGAGGGATTTTTACCCCAATCGGAAATCTGAAGGAATTGTTTAATATACAAAGAATGATAAAGAACTTTTGATTTATCATTGTTTGCATAAATGGGTTTGATATTTACTGAATCAGTTTCAAGGAGAATGTCCTTATAATAAACAAGAGACTTATAAGGAGCGGTACCGGAGGAAAATGCCAACTGGAGGGAAAAAAGCTAGGCGCAAGCTTAATCGGATCATTTTTGGCTTCATGTATGGTTCAATATGAAATAAGTAACTTTCCCATTTGAGCACACGCCGGAGGGGAGTGGGGGAGTCAAGACGAGGTCTTGGCCGGATTATTGAATGGATCAATGGGTTCAAAGCTTATTAACTGAGGGTTTGAATCAGTAAGGCTTTGGGGATTGTTCCAAGAAAAGAAAATTTGTTTGACCGATGTATTGTGGGTAATCGGGTGAGGAACTAAGGTACCTCTGGGTCGATTACTTAGGCCAATAGGACGACCCGAACCACGAGAGGAGGATGAACCTCGACACTTTCATGGATCAGATAAGACTGTATGAATAAATTCTCTGGTAAGAAAATCGGGAATAGAATTATTTTTGCCTTTAATGTATTCAATATCAAAATCAAAATGCTTAATAAAGCTTGCCATCTAGCGAAAGAATGCTTAGAGGCTAAGTTTTCAACATCTTTAACTAAAATGTACTTGGTCGACTTGCAATCTACGCGAACCGTAAATTTTGATTTAATGTCATTTTGAAATTTATTAATACATAATACTAATGAAAGAATTTCTTTTTTAATAGTACTATATTTTGACTGTGTAGCATTCCATGCGTCGGAATGAAATCGAACAATTTGTTCTGGGGAATCGGTCGTTAACTTTTGTTTAAGAATGCCTCCGAATCCAATATCCGAGGCGTCAGTTTCAACAATTTTGAAAGCTAAATCATTGGAGATGCCGAGGCAGGGCAATGTCTTGACGTATTTTTTAACTTGTTGGACTGCAGAAGTATGAATGTCAGTCCAATGTGGAGGATTATTTTGCAAACGCTGAAAAAGAGGTTTGCAAATCTTCCTGAGATTCTTGTAGAACTTGCTTTATATAATTCAAATGAGCCAAGAAATCTCTGCAGTTGGGTTTTATTGGTTATCTTATCTCGGGAACTTGTCAAATTGAATAGCTAGCTCGCTCAATAGGTCAACTTGTCCATCAAGATATTAAGACTAAGAAACCTTATTCTTCTGACCTCAAACAGTCAGCATTTGGAAGGAGAAAGAACAAGACCATTTACTTTAATAAGTAGTGAAGAACGATTTTAAATGTTTTTCATGTTCTTCAATAGTCTTGAGTAAACAAGAATGTCGTCGATATAAACAACGATAAAATGGTCGAAAGGGTTTAATATGTCATTTAGAATATTTTGAAATTCACTGAGCATTTTTAGGCCAAATGCCCTAACATTCCATTCGTAATGTCCAAACGGAGTGGTGAATGCTATTTTGTACTTGATCATCTGGATGAATGGCAATTTGCCGTAAACCGATTTAAGGTCTAATTCTATCAAAATGGTGGCATTACTTAACCTATTGATAAGGTCGCCTTTGTTGGGAAGAGGGGTACCTAATCCATTCTAAGACCTTGTTCAATGGTTTGTAATTAATAACTAAACGAGGTACACCTCTTTCTTTTTCGCGCTTCATTGTTGACATAAAAGCGTAGAGCAAGACCAAGGGATTTACTAGGTTTAATTAACCCTTTATTGAGGAGATCATTGATTTCATTCTTACATAACTCCATTTGTTCACGACTCATCCGAATAGGCTAGCCTTTTAGTGGGAATCAAATGTTCTTTGAATTCCTTAGCATAAAGAAGCCTAACCATATGTTTCTTTCTATGCCAAAAGGCATTGGGGGAATCAGAACAAAGGTTATTCTTCATGTAGGTTTTTAACTCTTCAATTTTTAACCGAACCTCTTCATTTTGAAGTTGTTCTTCAATTCTTTTATATTTGATTTCTTCTTTCAAGAAATTCAAATGTGTAGATTTACAGTTTATTAAATTCAATGATTTGGAAATGGATTCTTCCTGAATGTATTTTAAATCTCTTTCTTTTGGTTTAATAAGAAACTTAAATGTTATTTTCTTTCCTAAATGTTTACAGGTTAATCCTTCATTACTAGTAGTAAATGGGTATAATAAGTATATAAATGGTAAACCCAAAATAATTTTGTCTGTAAGATTGCGAATCAAAACAAAAGATGTTTTGAAACACATGTTATCTTGACAAATATGTACTTTAGGTAATTTATATTTTATTTCCATTTGACTACCATTAGCAGAATTCAATTTTTCACTGGTTTTCTTGTAATATTTAGTTGGAATTAGACCTTCTTGGATACAGTTTAAATCAAGACCAGATCAACCAAGCGCAAGTAGTCGTATTGAAAAGGTTTTATCCACGACTAGGTTAATAGATACATACCATTTCTGAATGGTGATGTCTTTAATTCTTTTAAGTGAAAGACCTTGAATAAATAAGTCTAAAATATCTTTAGTACTGTATGATTCTCGTTCATCGTGATTTTCATCAATCGGATGAGAATCATTGATCCAAGATCGCCTTTTATCAAAATCTTTTCTTAGATTAGAGACTTCATCTTTAAATTAGCTATTTCTTTTTTAATTTATTAACTTCTTTGATTTAATTCGGAAGACTAACTTCTTTAACTCGGAGATTTAAATCTTTCCAAAGTTTTATTAAGACTAAAAATTGGTTTCTCTTTAGCTTTAATAAACTTATCATTTTCTCTATTATCCTTGGTTAATAAATCCTTTAACTGTTTTGTGTATTGGGCTTTTAAATTAGGATCAGTGATTTTACTAATTAAGTCAATTAACAAAGAACTTTCTTCATCATCTTTGTTAATCACATTAATCCTTTTAGTGCAACAATTCTCATTGCAATTATCAGCACAAATAGTGACTTCGTCTGCGCTACTGCTTGAATTATTATCACTGTTATAATTAGAGGAGTTTGAAATGCTAGAGTCTTCGTTATTACTAACTTCATTTTCTACTCTCATTAACTCTAATATATATTCAGTATCTTCACTAGTAATATTTAACTGAGACAACTTCTGTTTTATTTTGCATTCACTTTTATAATGACCCTTTTGCCCACAATTGTGGCACACAATTTTACTTTTATCAAATTTTTTAGGTCTTTTATTATGTTTTTTATTAATGGGTTTGGGCTTATTATAATAATTATCTTGATTTTTATCTTTATGATGACTGCGTCTTTTCTTGTGACGTCTATGACTTCTGTGAGAGTCAATATGTTTATGCCTCAAAATGCTTTTCTAGAAGGAGCCATAGGAGGTAAACTATATTGCTCGCATAATATTCCGAACTCATATTTAGCTTTCTTCTTGTCTTTACTAGCTTGTTTGGCTAACTTAAAATCAATGCACATTTTAATCCTATCTTTTGAATATAACCGACATGTCACCATAAATGAGATTATCATAATCAATATATCCTAAATTTTTACTAAGTTCTTCACGAACTTTATGAGCAAATAAGGATGGTAAACCATTAACAAATTTTTCTTTCCGTATATTTATTACTCGCTATTTCTCATCATAACTCTAGAAGTAAAAAACATCTTTGTACCATCTAAAGTCACTTAGAGTCACAAGTGAGATTTTTACTTTAGTTGATCGTGGATTCTTTCGGTGATATTAAAGCCGTGGGTTCCCTATCTGAAGTGTTTTATTATAGTATAAATCAAAATATTTACTCCATCAATTTAGTTTATGCCTATAGCTTCATTAAAAATCGGGTAAGTCTTTGCTTTCACCAAATGGTATCGAGCCATGTTGTTGTTTCTTGACAAGAAGATCTTTTGATTTACTTCATTAAAACTGCTTTTCAAAAATCATTTCATCCTTTATCGAAGTCACCTAACTTATCGTAGAACACCTTGTTCATTGTCAACCCTAGGTAAGTCTCTCAGTCTGAAAGCAAAGATGGGTTTTAGAACAATAGGTATGAGTCTACCCAAAAGAGGGTCCGAATGGAAGATAAAGAGTGAATATAATTTTGAACCCAAAGAATAATGAGTAGGTTATTTAGATCTAACTTTTCGCTAGTCACATAAGTCAAACCTTGCAACCTTTACCGTATATAGTTAATCGAAGAAAAAAAGCAGTTATGAAAATATTATTCAAGTTTTACATAACTGAATATACCTGCAATTTCTCCCAAAAAATTTATCACCAACATTTTTAGATAACTTTAAAACAGATTATAATGTTAAAACAGTTGAAAAGGTTTATGCTATTAACAAAGAGTATGAAAATTGTAGCCTTCTTTCCCCAAATGTTATTAAAAAACATAGAAAAAAAGGGTTATAATTTCATCCACATAGGTCTAGTTCAAGTAGCAGTTAAACCATTGAATATTAAAGGAATTAATTCAAGTATCTACCTCTGTCTCAGAGATGCTAGATTTTTGAATTATTATCCAAGCATAATAGGTGCTATGGAAGCCAGTCTGCACAATGGTCCTATCCATTTTAATTGCTTTCCTGACTTCACACTTAGTCTAAGTGATCAACACCTATTAAAAGCTTTAACATTAAATATTAAAACAGCAGGAGAAATTACACAAATGATTGAAGGTTCTCAACCAATTGCTCTAATCTATAGAATTTATTATAAGACCATGAAGACTAATTTAAATGTCCATGCTCTTAATAAAAGCCCTAAAGATCACACTGTATTAATTCAAAGTTCAACCAGTGATGCTAATATCCAAATCCCTAGAACAATTCTATGGAAAGATATTACGTTACCCAGTCAATGGATTTTACCAAGTGAAATACCACAAAGAAACTGTAGTAAACAACGTAGTGAACATAGAAAATATAAGGCAATTTTCTGATGGAACTGTCAAAGTTAGCTTTGAATGTTCTAGAAGACCAGTTATTATAGAGGACTATTCTAGTTCTTCAGCTCCTTTTATGGATCTGCCTAGAAGAGATTCTGAAGTCCTTAGTAACCCTTCTATAAGAGTCATTAAGTTAAAAGGAATTTTAAATCAAGGTCAAGCAAGTCATCCTTGTTATTCTTGTCACCCTCAGAATTATCCAGCCGAAGAAGAAAACTCTTCTTCTCCGACTCTTCCGAAGCTTCCAACTCACCGATTTTGATGTTCCAATTAATAATCAATTAAGAGTCATTAAGAAAGAATTTGTGTTAGATCGATTAATCTTGTGAATGATTTTAACTCCAAATCTAATAAAATAAAAGACATCAATTTAGAAAAATCACCCAACCGAGAAGGAAAGAGATAAAATAGTCAATAAATGGAAAAAATTTATTAATAATGAAAAAATTAATATTACCTTCTATGATTGGTACGATCAATATCAATTTAAATGCAATGTTATAACTAAAAACTCAATGGGTTAAAGAAGACAAGTCTAAAGTTTCGCCTAGTTTTCCACCCTTAGAATCTGCCTTAATTTCAAAGAAAATACTTCAATCACTAAGAAGTCCATTTAAAATCTCCAATGGAGTTAATGATGATAAAAAAATTATAGTAACGCTTAAATTTTAGTAACTAATACCTAGCAAATCGTAGGAAAAAACAAATAGACAGATCAAGAAAATTTGAAGAAAATATAATTAAAAACCAGAGTCAAAAATTGTTCAACCACTATTAAAACTACCGTAAAATAGAGAAAATTAGGTTTACCTAATAAAGACGCTGATCTTACAAAGAGCTATTGATCGCTTATTTAAAAATTAAAAACAAAGACCGAACCGTAAATAAGCTTCTCATCGTTGTCATTATCGATCGATTAATTACGATAATGAAGGCGAGTCGTCGACTGATAGTCAATCACCTACCTCATCAAAGGCAAGATATTCATGATAAGTTAAATAAGTTAACCGTCCATAATACTAGCATGACCGTAAATTGGTATTCTAGACCAACCTCCCAGATCTCGCATTTTGAAGAGAAAATCTAGATAAACAATTTTCTGCTTTCGCCTAATAAAATCTATGAATGGAATATCGATTTGATTTAGCGAACAAGAAATCCTCAATAAGTTAAATCATATGTCCATGGTGGCAAACAATTATCTAACTAAATTCAACACTCGACTCAACCAGATATTGTTGAATTATCGGCTAAATGGATTTACTTTGGATATTCTCGATCTTGGTGGGAAAAACATCTCACCAAGACTCTAGATTATCTATAATCCATGCTGCTTCGGCTTAGACGACGATTTCAGAACCCGATTTTTAATGAAGCTATAGGCATAGGGCCACCGATGGAGTAAATACTTTGATTTATACTATAATAAAACACTTCGTAGGACCCCCAAGTAACAATATCACCGAAAGAATCCACGATCAACTAAGTAATCTCACTTGTCCCACTCTAAGTGACTTTAGATGGTACAAAGATGTTTTACTTCTAGAGTTATGATGAGAAATGACAAGAATAAACCATTCCGAAAGAAAAATTTGTTAATGGTTTACCATCCTTATTTGCTCATAAAGTTCGTGAAGAACTTAGTAAAAATTTAGGATATATTGATTATGATAATCTCACTTATGGTGACATAATCAGCTATATTCAAAAGATAGGATTAAAATGTGCATTGATTTTAAGTTAGCCAAACAAGCTAGTAAAGACAAGAAGAAAGCTAAATATGAGTTTCTGAACATTCTCATGAAAGCAATATGGTTTACCTCCCGTGGCTCCTTCTGAGACGAAAACACACAGCATAAACATATTGACTCTCACGTAAGTCATAGACGCTACAAGAAAAGACGCAATCATCATAAAGATAAGAATCAAGATAATTATTATAATAAGCCCAAACCCATTAATAAAAAAACATAATAAAAGACCTAAAAATTTGATAAAAGTAAAATTGTGTACCACAATTGTGGGCAAAAGGGTCATTATAAAAGTGAATGCAAAATAAAATGTAAGTTGTCTCGCTTAAATATTACTAGTGAAGATACTGAATATATATTAGAGTTAATGAGAGTAGAAAATGAAGTTAGTAATAACGAAGACTCCAGCATTTCAAATTCCTCTAATTATAACAGTGATAATAATTCAAGCAGTAGCGCAGACGAAGTCACCATTTGTGCTGATAATTGCAATGAGAATTGTTGCACTAAAAGGATTAATGTAATTAACAAAGATGATGAAGAAAGTTCTTTGTTAATTGACTTAATTAGTAAAATCACTGATCCTAAGTTAAAAGCCCAATACACAAAACAGTTAAAGGATTTATTAACCAAAGATAATAGAGAAAATGATAAGTTTATTAAAGCTAAAGAGAAACCAATTTTTAGTCTTAATAAAACTTTGGAAAGATTTAAATCTCCAGTTAAAGAAGTCAGTCTTCCAGAATTAAATCAGGAAGTTAATAAATTAAAGAAAGAAATAGCTAATTTAAAGATAGAAGTCTCTAATCTAAGAAAAGATTTTGATAAAAGGTCTGATCTTCAGATCAATGATTCCTCATCCAGTGATGAAAATCACGATGAACCAGAATCATCTGGTACTAAAGATATTTTAGACTTATTTATTCAAGGTCTTTCACTTAAAAGAATTAAAGACATCACCATTCAGAAATGGTATGTATCTATTAACCTAGTCAGGATAAAACCTTTTCAATACGACTTTTACCATCGCTTGGTCGATACAAAAAAGTGATTTAAATCAGATCCAAGAAGGTCTAATTCCAACTAAATATTACAAGAAAACCAGTGAAAAATTGAATTCTGCTAATGGTAGTCAAATGGAAATAAAATATAAATTACCTAAAGTACATATTTGTCAAGATAACATGTGTTTCAAAACATCTTTTGTTTTGATTCGCAATCTTGCAGACAAAATTATTTTGGGTTTACCATTTATATACTTATTATACCCATTTACTACTAGTAATGAAGGATTAACCTGTAAACATTTAGGAAAGAAAATAACATTTAAGTTTCTTATTAAACCAAAAGAAAGAGATTTAAAATACATTCAGGAAGAATCCATTTCCAAATCATTGAATTTAATAAATCAGAATCTACACATTTGAATTTCTTGAAAGAAGAAATCAAATATAAAAGAATTGAAGAACAACTTCAAAATGAAGAGGTTCGGTTAAAAATTGAAGAGTTAAAAACCTACATGAAGAATAACCTTTGTTCTGATTCCCCCAATGCCTTTTGGCATAGAAAGAAACATATGGTTAGGCTTCTTTATGCTAAGGAATTCAAAGAACATTTGATTCCCACTAAGGCTAGGCCTATTCAGATGAGTCATGAACAAATGGAGTTATGTAAGATTGAAATCATTGATCTCCTCAATAAAGGGTTAATTAAACCTAGTAAATCCCCTTGGTCTTGCTCTGCTTTTTATGTCAACAATGAAGCAGAAAAAGAAAGAGGTGTACCTCGTTTAGTTATTAATTATAAACCATTGAACAAGGTCTTAGAATGGATCAGGTACCCCCTTCCCAACAAAGACGACCTTATCAATAGGTTAAGTAATGCCACCATTTTCAGTAAATTCGACCTTAAATCTGGTTTCTGGCAAATTGCCATTCATCCCGATGATCAGTACAAAACAGCATTCACCACTCCGTTTGGACATTACGAATGGAATGTTCAGGCATTTGGCCTAAAAAATGCTCCAAGTGAATTTCAAAATATTCTAAATGACATACCTTTTAGCCATTTTATCGTTGTTTATATCGACGACATTCTTGTTTACTCCAAGACTATTGAAGAACATGAAAAACATTTAAAATCGCTTCTTCACTACTACAATAAAGTAAATGGTCTTGTTCTTTCTCCTTCCAAATGCAAATGCTTCAGTCCGAATAAGGTTTCTTGGTCTTAATATCTTCAATGGACAAGTTCACCTTTATTGAACGAGCTATTCAATTTCACCGACAATTTCCCGGATAAGATAACCAATAAAACCAAACCGCAGAGATTTCTTGGCTCATCAATTATATAGGCAAGTTCTACAAGAATCTCGGGAAGATTTGCAAACCTCTTTTTCAAATGGCTTGCAAAATAATCCTCCACATTGATCGACATTCATACTTCGCAATTCAACAAGTTAAAAAATACGTCAAGACATTGCCCTGCCTCGGCATCTCCAATGATTTAGCTTTCAAAATTGTTGAAACTGACGCCTCGGATATTGGATTCGGAGGCATTTTTAAAAAAAAGTTAACGACCGATTCCCCAGAACAAATTGTTCGATTTCATTCCGACGCATGGAATGCTACACAGTCAAAATATAGTACTATTAAAAAAGAAATTCTTTCATTAGTATTATGTATTAATAAATTTCAAAATGACTTGTTAAATCAAAAATTTCTGGTTCGCATAGATTGCAAGTCAGCCAAGTACATTTTAGTTAAAGATGTTGAAAATTTAGCCTCTAAGCATTCTTTCGCTAGATGGCAAGCTTTATTAAGCATTTTTGATTTTGATATTGAATACATTAAAGGCAAAAATAATTCTATTCCTGATTTTCTTACCAGAGAATTTATTCATACAGGTACTATACAGTCATGAGTGTCAGAGGTTCATCCTCCTCTCGTGGTTCGGGTCGCCTTATCGGCTGAAGTAATCACCCAGAGGTACCTTAGTTCCTCACCCGCTTACCCCCTCGCCTATCACCAAACAAATTTTCTCTTCTTGGAACAATCCCCAAGCCTTACAGCCAAATTCTAGTTAATAAGCCCGAACCCATTGATCCATTCAGTAATCCAGCCAAGACCTCGTCTTCAGCTCCCAGCCACTCCCCCTCTGAGCATGTGCTCAAATGGGAAAGTTACTTATTTCATATTGAACCATACATGAAGCCAAAAGATGATCCAGTTAAGCTTGCTGCCCAGTTTTTCCCTCCAGGTTGGCATTTTCCTCCAGCCGCTCCTTATAAGTCTCTTGTTTATTATAAGGACATTCTCCTTGAAACTGATTCAGTAAATATCAAACCCATTTATGCAAACAATGATAAATCAAAAGTTCTTTATCATTCTTTGTATATTAAACAATTCCTTCAGATTTTCGATTGGGGTAAAAATCCCTCCGATCTAATGGATCTCTCCAGTCATAGTAATCCCTTTTGTTTTTATGATTATATTGACGCCTGGTATAAGGTTCTCCTTCATCAGAATGAGTCCCATAGTCATTCCTGGTTTATTCAATTCGATCATAAGTTCAAAAGTCCAATCCCTTATTGGTTCGTCCTCTGGTGGTATAGGCATGGTTCTACCTATGACCTCCTTCCCGACCCCCTTAAGGTTCAAGTTACTCATTTTGCTAATAATAGTAAACCAGATTCAAAGAATGAGAACATTCCTCTCACTCTCCTCTTTGTTAGTAAATACAAAGTTCCCTGGATCCTCAAATGGCAATACGGTATTTCACCACCCTCTGTTGCTAGTAATTCGGCAGTTATCGCCGATCCACTCCCTCGACTTTCCCGCTTTTTCTACATCAAGTGGTGGGATAAGTTCGACGTTAACAGAATCATAGGTCAGGTTCAACAGAATTTCTCTGTTGCCCCTATTCCAGTTCCAGTCAATTCCCCAGTTATTCAGACTAAGGATTCTAAAGTCATTCCTTTAGAACCCTCTTCCTCAAGTCAGAAAAAGATTTCAAAAGAATCTAAGTTAAAACCAAATCCATGAGGTTCTTCATGTTCCCGTAGCATTTCTGATTTCAAAGATTGCTCCGGTAGTGAGTTAAAACTTATTGCTCAAGCCCTCAATAAAAAAATTGATGAGTTACACGAAGAAGCCTCTAGCATTCCTCAACTTCTTCCCGTAATGATTCAAGCTTAGCCAATTTGCGAAGATGATGGTCTCAGACGATCCTTACGGCACCATCAACCTTCGTGATGCTCAGACCCATTCGCCGACATCAACAGCTTTATCGCCATCGTTCAATCACCAAAGACTGCCCGCAACCGATTCATCGCTTAGTCACCAAAGACTGCTCCTACCATTCTGATTCGCTCATTTAGCCAAAGACCGCCTTCCAGATTAAATGATTCCACTTTCGCGTAAAGTAGCTCAACAAAGAAAAGGAAACTCTTTTCCACCGAAAGTAGCGTCGAGTCAAAAGTTATTGCCAATTGGTCAAAAAAGTCTGCGTGTAATAGTCAAAAGTTAGCACTGTTTATCAACAGTAGCTTGTCTGTACTTTTACTTTTGCTTTAGTAACTTGCTTTTACTTTTGCTTTTACTTTAGTAATTCACTTTTACCTAAGTGAAATGTTTCTTACTTTACCCCAGTGAATGTAATAGTTCCCTTTCCTTATTCTATAAAAGGAAGGCGAGCTCATTTGGCAAATCAGTTTTCGAAACTTAGAAAGACTCTGAGCTCTCTCTCTCAGAAGAATCTTTAGTTTCTACCTCTGATCAGCCTACTTAACCCCTCTTCTCCAATTCTCTAGTTAAATGTTTTAATTTTGTAAGTACTTATTTTATCTTCTATTCTTAGTTTGTACATAGCTTGTATTATTAATTCTATTCAGTTACTTATTTATATAAAGACTGTGTTTTATTTGTATGCGCTTTCTTGCTTTTTTCTCATCTCTCTGCTTCATTTCCCCAAATGGTTTATATATATATATATATATATATATATATATATATATATATATATATATATATATATATATAGTGTGTGTATACATGCAATGCTTATGCATGCGCCTTTCCCGCACAATTAATGTTGAATCCCCACAAAAACGTTCATAGCCTAGACTCTGTCAAGTTGTAGCTAGCTAGATTATGGTATCCACCTTTCCCGCACAGTGTTTTCTTTTTTATTGCAAGGGAAACATGAATGAAACCCATACCATAGAGGGAGGGATTTCACTCATGTCCAAAAACTAGAAACCCTAGATCCGATCCCAAAGATCACAAGCTAATATTATCACATGGTGAGGGGTCGGGGCCTTAAACAAGTTTTGAGGATAACGAAATCATTATTTGAGAAAAGAATGTGTGAGAGGTAAAATTAAAGATAAGTCGTTGTCTTTATATGTATGATGTATGATGTATGTATGTATGATAAGTCATTTGCTATTGTGGATATGTTTGGTAAGGACTTATTTTTTCACGTATAAGTTGATTATAAGTCAAAATAAATAAGCAATATTTTGGTACTTATTTAAAAATAACTTATTAGTCATTCTTCATAAGTTTGTTTGACCAAATATAATGTTCATTTCGCCCCTATTCTATTTTGCTATTGAATCTATGTATCTTTTTATCAATGTCATTTTTAGTATTTTTTACATTATATTTTAACTTATAAGTCATTATCAGCCGAACACCATCATAACTTGTTTTAATTGAATATATTTGATTTATAAGTTAAATTGGTGCCGAATACTTTTACTTATAAGTCACAACTTAAAATAACTTATAAGTCAATTTAAATTTAAACTTTAAGTTATTTTAAAATAAGTCGTTGTCGAACTGACCCTAATTGGGTTTCTGAGGCTTTCCGTCAACCCATTTGGAAACGGAGAAATGGATTCGGACTTGTGAGGCAATTCCTCACTAGGTTGCAATACTACAAAATAGTAAATAGACAAAGCTTAAAAGACAACGTTTTTTATAAAAACATTGTGGTATTTTTTTCCATAACGTTTTTAAACAAAACGTTGTAGATATATATGCAAAAACGTTATCTATTTAAAAGGGCAATTTTTTTATTTTAATTAGATAACGTTTTTTAAAAAAAACGTTATGTTTGTCAAAAAACACAGAGCCTTATTAACGTGAGAATGGAACTCTTGTACCCAAAAACTCTAGCTAGCCTCTCTTCTCTCTCGACTCTCACTCTCTTATCAGTATGTTTTCTCCCATTTTGCCCTAGCGCTCCCAGTGATGTAGTGCTCCACAGTTTAGGTAGTGCACCACAACTTAATTTTATGGATAGTTTGGTATATTTTGTGGATGTTGTAAGACCCCAGCTTTTATAAATAAAGATGAATTTTTCTATAAATATTATTTTTGAATATTATGGAATAAATTTGATATAATGTTATAGTTGTGGGTAATATTTATAAATTTTGCAAAGTATGCAAGTTGTTATAAAATATTCGTTTGGTGGGGAATATTCTTTTTGTTAGGGAATATTAAATAATGGCTCAATCATTGGTGGACCCCACAATGTAATTATTATCGGATTGAGAAAACGACAAAAATATTTTATAAAAATAACTACGGAGGTGTTACCGTTAAAACTGTTGAACTACCCGGTGGTAAAAAATCTACAATGTCTACGCGTAGTTGCGTAAGTAAGCACAAGATTGATTATTGATGCTTTACGTGAGAAGTCACTCAATATATGCTCAATTATTACTACGATAATTCTTGCATCATATCTCTTATATTATTGATTCAATTATTGTCATAGTAGTATCATCTCATATAATATGTTATAGTATTAAATCAATAATTGAGATGACAAGTTATAAATGATTAATAATTGTTGAAAGATTAAATATGTGTTGATGAAAAAATGATTTGTGGTAAGTTTGATTATTTTATGGGGGCTCATATGTTATCATCTAAGAGTCTCTTCACAATAGTAATTACCTTCGTCAATAGTAATTACCCTTGTGAATAGTATTTACCTTCGTCGATAATAATTACCTTCGTCAATAGTAATTACCCTTGTGAATAGTATTTACCTTCGTCGATAAGTAATTACCTTCATCGATAAGTAATTACCCTTGTGAATAGTATTTACCTTCGTCGATAGTATTTACCTTCGTTAATAGTAATTACCTTTACCGACGTCCGAACCACTTGTCGCTTTCACATTACAAAGTGATCGAACCACTTGTCGTTTCACATTACAAAGTCCAAACCCGATTCGTCGAGCCACTTGCCTTTTCACACTAAGCGGTGCTAAGCTAGAAATCTTCTATAAATAGAGGCCTAGGGCTTCATTATTTTCACGAATTCATTCAAGCTATAGAGAGAGAAAGTATAGAGAGAATAAGAGAGAAAGAAGAAGAGTATTTTGTTACTTCTGCTTCTTTGCAGATTCAATCTCCTACCAAATGTAAGGGGTGTTATTCTTTCTTATTCATGAAGAGAACTGCTGTTGTTATTCCATTGCTTATTATTCTGCTGGAATAACTTTGTATAAGTGGTTTACCCTATACTTGGTGACATTCTTCTATTATTCATTGGAACATCCTGCTCACGTGTGTTTTACAGGACCGGTTCCGTCTTTATTATTATTACTGCTGGAATCATCACATGCATGTGTTTTTACCCGACTGGTTCCGCTCTTTATTATTCTGGCTGGAATATCCTATCTGTGTGTTTTACACCGGATCCGGTTCCATCTTTATTATTCTGTTGGAACATCCCGTCTTGTGTGAATTTCACCTCGACCGGTTCCGTTATTTATTATTCATTGGAATAACACATCTGCATGCTATTCATCGCATGCACGGTGATTTCTTTTGTTATTCCATTCTTTATTATACCCAAATGGTTAAAACTTTGACTTATACTCCATGAAATTAGTAGAATATCCTTGATATTTGCGTTTCATCCATAGATCTTTTCATGGAAATATTCTTCCGATCATTCTTGAATTTTACTCTACAAAACGAAGATCATGTTGACAATTTGGACGTTAATAATTTACGGATAAAATAATTCTTGAACTTGTTTTATTGAATTCTTATATCATTGTCATCATCCTCATGTTTATATTTTTTTTGAAAGTCATCTACATGGCTTTGTAGTGCATATAGATGGACTTGGTATGATTATGACCAGAGACTATTCGGTGTAATCATGACCGTAATGTTACAAAATGATGTGATAAAAATCCTCGATGGTAGTAGTGCATTGATGGACGATTGTTGGCATGATCATGACCATTAATGAATACACAAATATTCTTGCCCGTGTGATGCATGAATAATTGTGGTCGTGATACTAAAGAATATCCTTGGCCGAGTAGTGCGGGGGTGATTCGATGATGTGAAATATTTATTAAAGTCGAGTCTCATTTATAAACGAAGATGAAAAACCTTTTAAAACCTAAAAGATAGTAGACTTTATTTTCTACTTGACTCTTTTAATGGATTAGATATTCATTGCCGCAGTTAAACCGGTTTGTCTATTGTATTTTATCGGTTTAACATTATTGAAGACTATTGATAATTTATTCGCATTATCTTAGTCATAATATTTCTTCTTGGGCTAGTTGAGCTCACCCTTTCTTTCACTTTTCTCTTGAAATGATAATATAAATTGGACGACGAGTCGGGAAACGAGTGATGGTCCTGAAGATAGCATTAGTAGTCCTCACTATTCGTAAAATAGTGTGATAATAATCATAATGAGGACTTTTTGTTTGAGTTTGTATAATATCTAGTAGACGATATTTGTATTTAAACTCACGCTTTATGTCGTATTGTACACTGCAGCTTATGTTAATAAGTTGTATTTAAATTATGCACCATGTAAGTTTCGACCCAAGATGGGTGATGTATACCTAATTTTGGGCGTCAAATGGTTGGTATCGAGCTTAGGATATGATCCTCGCTAAGATGTGAGAATAGTACTAGGAGGAGAGAGACGGGAATACCTTCAGCTAGTATGACCTACCTAAGTTTATGTGATATTTTATTGGTTGGTCGGGAAGATAGGGATAATTTGTTACATGTCAATTAACCTTTTGTTTTGTGGCGATGATCTGAAAATGACATCCGAGAATGTTGAGAATAGCAATGGAGCCATGAGCGATTGTTGATTCACCACATATCAATAATCGAGATAATGTGCATCGTGAAGGCGACAATCCTCATGCAAACAACAACAACGACCAAATGACGAATGATCAAATGTTCGTGAGGCTTTATGCATTTATCAAAGAAAGCGAGAAATGACTCCTGTCCCAAAACGTAGGGTGGAAACACGGAAAACTCTCGCCGGTCACCGCTAAACAATTTAAGGAGCCGGGACCACCGGAGTTTAAGGAGAGCCAAAACCACTTCTCAGGCGGAAGCATGGATAAAGCAGATTACCAAGATATTTGATGTCTTGGGATGCTCCGAGGAGCAAAAGGTTCCCTTCACGCCTTTTATGTTCTGCGCGAGAGGCGGATTACCGTGGGAATCGGTAAAAACGCGTACTCAACCAAATTGCATCAAGATATCTTGGGAGAAGTTCCAGAGTCGTTTCAACGACAAATACTTTCCCGAAAGTATTCGCCACATGAAGGAGGTGGAGTTTATCAAGTTGAACAAAACAATATGACCGTGTCGCAATACGAGGCAAAATTTGCGAGTTATCACGGTTTACAATTCCCCACTGTGGTGGATAATGAAGAGAAATGGCGCGAATGTTTTTAAGAGGTTTGAAGTCGAGATACGCCAACATCTTATTTCTCATAAACCGTGTTTGTATTCGGATGTTGTAAATAGGGCTCGATTAGTGGAGTAGCGATAATGAGTCAACGTGACTAAAAGAGAAGCGGTAAGCAAAATTATAATACCAAATGAGAATAGTCATCGGCGGTGACAACAAGCGTGGAGGGAATCAATGGGCCGGATATGGTAACCACTTTGTGGTAATCGTACAAAAACAATAAGAATGGACATTTCAAGAAAAGGAGATTTAACAATGATGGAAAGACGTCCAAGACCAAAGACCCATTGTTAAGGAAGGAGAAAGACCACCTATCATATGCTTCAAATGCGGAGGAGAGGGACACATCATCAAAATCTGCGCCATGCCGTCCAAAAGCATGTTATAATTGTGGAAGAGAAGGTCATTTAGCTCGATTTTGTCGCCATCAAGACAAATTCAACTAGGATGGAGGCACCAAAGGCCATCCCGAAAATTCAAAACCGGTGAGTCTGCAAGGAGAGCATTTGTTGTGACCTCCCAAAGAGCAAGGAATCGAATGAGGTCATCACGGGTAAGCTTATCATAAACTCTAATGAAGTCTATACTTTATTTGATACTGGGTTCTACCCATTCTTTTATTTCTCCTACTTGCGCTCATCGATTAAATTTGACCGAGAAATTAGACTTTGACTTATCTGTGGAAACTCCGTTGGGAGAAACCTTCATTACATCCACTGCTTATAAGTCTTGTTTGTCTCAAATCGGTACCTTCACATTACCTCGTCGATCTTATTTCATTAAAAATACTTGCATTTGGCGTGATTCTGTGGGATTGATTGGTTAACTACTTATCATGCAAAAATTGATTGTTTTCGTAAGGTTGTTAGCTTTCATATTCCTAATCAACCTATTATGCTAATTCAAACGACCAAACCATTAAAATCAATCACGGTCATCTCAAGCCATAAAGCTATTCGTTTATTGAAAAAGCGGATGTCAAGCTTTCTTAGCTCATGTCACGATTTAAATAAAAATACGCCGCTTTTAAACGATATTCCTATTGTTAATAAATTTCCGACGTATTCCCGAAGAACTTCCTGGCCTACCCCGGGCGTGAAATTGAATTTTGTATCGACCTTGAACCCTAAGACAAAACCTATTTCCAAAGCCCCATATCGAATAGCTCTATTGAACTTCGTGAGTTAAAGACCCAACTGCAGGAATTGTTAGACATCGGCTTTATTAGCCCTAAGTACTTCTCCTTGGGGTGCTCCTGTTCTATTCGTGAAGAAGAAAGATGGGAGTATGCGACTTTGTATTGATTATCTGGAGTTGAATCACGTCACCATCAAAATAGGTATCCATTGCCACGTATTGATGACCTGTTTGACCCGATTCAAGGAGCCAAATTCTTTTCAAAGATTGATCTTCGTTCGGATATCACCAATTGAAGATTAGAATCTGACATTCCAAAGACGGCTTTCGTAACTCCTGCACGGGCATTATGAATTCCTAGTCATGTCCTTTGACCCACTAATGCTCCCGCCGCCTTCATGGATATGATGAACCGAGTATTCAAGGAATATTTAGATCACTTTGTGGTCGTCTTTATTGATGACATCCTTATTTATTCCAAAAGCCGTGAAGATCATGAAAGCAACACTTGAGGTGACACTCCAAAAGCTTCGTGAATATAAGCTTTATGCCAAGTTGAAGAAATGCGAGTTACGGCAAGAAGAAGTAGCATTCCTTGGGCACGTGGTATCAAGTCATGGAATATCTGTTGACCCAAAGAAAGATTGAAGCTATTCAAAGCTGGGAACAACCTAAATCGATGAATCAAAGCGTAGCTTTCTCGGTTTAAATTGGTTATTATCGGAGGTTCGTGGAAGGATTTTCTCGAATCGCTATTCCATTGACTCAAATTGACTCGGAAAGATACAAAGTTCGGTTGGAGCGAAGACCGTGAGAAGAGTTTTCAAGAACTCAAGAGAGACTTATTTCAAAGACTGCTCGACAATACCATCGGCTCCTTTCGAGGATTTGTCATCTACAAAGATGCTTGAGCAAAGGGTTGGGATGTGTTCTCATGCAACATGGAAAAGTAATAGCTTATGCCTCATGACAACTCAAAGAATATGAGAGGAATTATCCTACTCATGATCTAGAGTTAGCAAACCGTTATCTTCAGACTTAAAATTTGGAGGCATTACTTGTATGGGGAGAAAGTGGAGATCTTTACGGATCATAAAAGCCTCAAATATTTCTTCACTCAAAAGGAACTCAACATGCGACAACGACGTTGGCTTGAACTGCTGAAAGATTATGATCATACCATCCAATACCATCCCGGGAAAGCGAACGTGGTAGCCGACGCATTGAGTAGAAAATCATATGCAAGTACGAAAGTGCGATATTGTCAACGCAAAGCCCATTTTGTGTGACTTGCAAAGGATGGAGATAGAATTAAATACTCGAGGACGCGTGTGATGATAAGCGAGTATACGAGTAGAGCCGACTTTAATTGATAAAGTTAAAGTCGCTCAAGCTACGACTTGGAGTCGATCGTATGAGGAAGAAAATGCAAGAAGGTCTTATCTTAAGAAGCAAGAATCGATGAAGAAGGAATACTTGAGTCAACTCCGGACTTTGTGTTCCTAACGACCACGATTTAAAGTATAATATCATGATGGAGGCACACAACACACCATTTGCAATCCATCTCGGGAGTACCAAAATGTATCATGATATTCGGCCATACATTTTGGTGGAGCAATATGAAGAGAGAGATAGCATTTGCTTATCTCAAGGTGTCTAACTTGTCAACGAGTTAAAGCGAGCATCAAGTACCAAAAGGTCCATTGCAACCACTTGAAATTCCGTAATGGAAGTGGGAGCACATTACCATGGATTTCGTTCTGGGTCTTCCTAAGGTTTCTCAAGGCATTGATGCGATTTGGGTCATTGTTGATAGGTTGACCAAGTCTGCTCATTTCTTCTGCGACACGAGAAACTTATACACTTGAACGCCTTGCTCAGATGTACATAAACGAGATTGTAAGATCGCATGGTATCTTGCAAGATCCATAGTTTCGATCGAGACCCAAGATTCACTTCACGATTTTGGGTTAGTTTGCAAAAAGCTATGGGCACGGACTTACGATTTAGCTTCGCATATCATCCTCGAATTTGGACGGACAATCGGAGAGGACTATTCAAACTCTAGAAGATCTATTAAGACTCGTGTCCTTGATTTCAAGGGAGTTGGGACAAGTTCTTACCATTGGTGGAGTTTTCCTACAACAACAGCTTATCAAGCAAGTATTGGCATGGCTCCATTCGAAGCGTTGTATGGAAGAAAGTGTCGTTCTCGGTAAGATTGGGATGAGGTGGGTGAAGCAACGTTGTTGGGACCGGAGTTGGTACGTATGACTACTAAAAGATTCAAACAATCCGACAACGTATAAAAACCTCACAAAATCGATAAAAAAGAGTTATCTTGATCTTCATCGAAAGGACGGGAATTCGATATAGGAGATCATGTGTTGTTAAGAGTTGCTCCATGGAAAGGAGTTACAAGATTTGGAAAGAGAGGAAAACTTAACCCTCGATTCATCGGTCCATTTTAATCCTCGATCGAGTAGGAACTGTGGCTATAGACTGCTTTTACTGCCAAATATGTCTCGTGTTCATAACGTTTTTCACATATCTATATTACGTAAATATGTGAAAGACCCGAACCATATTATTGAGTTAGAACCGACGAAATAGCGGAAGATTTGACGTATGAAGAGGTTCTGTTCAAATTTTGGATAAGAAGGAACATATTCTACGCTCAAGGTTATACCTCAAGTCAAAGTTTTGTGGAGGAACCACGATGTTGAGGAAATGACTTGGGAGTTAGAATCAAATGAAATCAAGGTATCCTTACCTCTTCGACATACCAGTATCGCACTAATTTCGAGGGCGAAATTTCATAAAAGGAGGGTTGTAAGACCCCACTTTTATAAATAAAGATGAATTTTCTATAAATATTATTTTTGAATATTATGGAATAAATTTGATATAATGTTATAGTTGTGGGTAATATTTATAAATTTTGCAAAGTATGCAAGTTGTTATAAAATATTCGTTTGGTCTGGGAATATTCTTTTGTTAGGGAATATTAAATACAATGGCTCAATCATTGGTGGACCCCACAATGTAATTATTATCGGATTGAGAAAAACGACAAAAATATTTTATAAAAATAACGGCGGAGGTGTTACCGTTAAAACTGTTGAACTACCCGTGGTAAAAGTATGCGATGTCTGGCGTAGTTGCATAAGAAGACACAAGATTGATTATTGATGCTTACGTGAGAAGTCACTTTCACCTATGCTCAATTATTGCTACATAATTCTTTGCGATCATATCTCTTATATTATTGATTCAATTATTGTCATAGTATCATCCGTATAATATGTTATAGTATTAAATCAATAATTGAGATGACAAGTTATAAATGATTAATAATTGTTGAAAGATTAAATATGTGTTGATGAAAAAAAATGATTTGTGGTAAGTTTGATTATTTTATGGGGGCTCGTATATTATCATCTAAGAGTCTCTTAATCGATAGTAATTACCTTCGTCAATAGTAATTACCCTTGTGAATAGTATTTACCTTCGTCAATAATAATTACCTTCGTCAATAGTAATTACCCTCAGGAATAGTATTTACCTTCGTCGATAGTAATTACCTTCGTCGATAGTAATTACCCTTGTGAATAGTATTTACCTTCACAATAGTATTTACCTTCGTTAATAGTAATTACCTTTACCGAACGTCCGAACCACTTGTCGTTTCACATTACGAGACGTCGAACCACTTGTCGTTTTCACATTACAAAGGCGTCAAACCAATTAAATCGAGCCACTTGCCTTTTCACTTAATCAAAGTCTTAAGCTAGAAATCTTCTATAAATAGAGGCCTAGGGCTTCATTATTTTCACTTAATTCATTCAAGCTATAGAGAGAAAAGTATAGAGAGAATAAGAGAGAAGAAGAAGAGTATTTTGTTACTACTGCTTTGCGGATTCAATCTCCTACCAAATGTAAGGGGTGTTATTCTTTCTTATTCATGAAGAGAACTGTTGTTATTCCATTGCTTATTATTCTGTTGGAATAACTTTGTATAAGTGGTTTACCCTATACTTGGTGACATTCTTCTATTATTCTCATTGGAACATCCTGCTCATGTGTTTTACACCTGACTGGGTTCCGCTCTTTATTATTATTCTGCTGGAACATCCTCATGCATGTGTTTTTACAGGACTGGTTCCGCTCTTTATTATTCTGTTGGAATATCCTATCATGTGTTTTTACACCGATCCGGTTCCATCTTTATTATTCTGTTGGAACATCCCGCTTGCAGTGAATTTCACGACTGGTTCCGTTATTTATTATTACATTGGAATAACTTTTCTGCAAGGCGATCTATCGCATGCATGGTGATTTCTTTTGTTATTCCATTCTTTATTATACCCAGGTTGGTTAAAACTTTGACTTCTATACTCCATGAAATTAGTAGAATATCCTTGATATTTGCGTTTCATCCAAAGATCTTTTTCATGGAAATATTCTTACGATCATTCTTGAATTTTACTCTACAAAACAAAGATTATCGTATTGACAATTTGGGCGTTAATAATTTCGGATAAAATAATTCTTGAACTTGTTTTATTGAATTCTTATATCATTGTCATCATCCTCATGTTTATATTTTTTTGAAAGTCATCCGTGGCAGTAGTGCGTAGATGGACTTGGTATGATTATGACTGAGAGACTATTCGGTTAATCATCATGGCCGTAATGTTACAAAATGATGTGATAAAAATCCTCGATGGTCGTAGTGCATTGATGGGCCGATTGTTGGCATGATCATGACCATTAATGAATACACAAATATTCTTGGCCCGTAGTGCATGAATAATTGTGGTCGTGATACTTAAAGAATATCCTTGGCCGTAGTGCGGGGGTGATTCGATGATGTGAAATATTTATTAAAGTGAGTCTAAATATAAACGATGATGAAAAACCTTTTAAAACCTAAAAGATAGTAGACTTTATTTTCTACTCGACTCTTTTAATGGATTGCATATTCAAGCTACAGATTAAACCGGTTGTCTATTGTATTTTATCGGTTTAACATTATTGAAGACTATTGATAATTTATTCGCATTATCTTAGTCATAATATTTCTTCTTTGGGCTAGTTGAGCTCACCCTTTCTTTCACCGTTTCTTCTTGAAATGATAATATAAATTTGGGACGAGTCGGGGAACGAAAGTGATGGTCCTGAAGATAGCATTAGTAGTCCTCACTATTCGTAAAATAGTGTGATAATAATCTGAATGAGGACTTTTGTTTGAGTTTGTATAATATCTAGTAGAGCGATATTTGTATTTAAACTCACGCTTTATGTCGATATTATACCTACGCTTATGTTAATAAGTTGTATTTAAATTACGTACATGTAAAGTGTCGACCCAAGATGGGTGATGTATACCTAATTTTGGGGCGTCATGAGATGTAGTAATTTGAAACGTAAATCTAATAATATTATTGGGATGTATTTTGAATGGTTGATACATTTTGGCTTTAAATTTAAATGAGAATTTAGACCTTTTAGCTATATATCATGTCATTAGTATATTGCAGGTGCATTGGTAATATAGGTGAACCGCAATTTTTTTTTTCTTTTTTTTTTCTTTATCTACAACATTTTAAAAATGTTGTATAAATTGGTTAAAAACGTTGTCTGATATACTGAACAACAACGTTTTTATCAAGAAAACGTTGTGGAATCATACCTTCTACAACGTTTTTAAGCATCTGCTAATTTTTGGAAAACAAATCTACAACGTTTTTTCTTAAAAAACGTTGTGTATTGTGCTTAACTACAACGTTTTAAAAATGTTGTGTAACGGTGTCAAATAGACAACACCCTTAACCACGACGTTTTTCTGATTAAAACCACAACGTTTTTTCCGCGTTGTCTATTTACTGTTTTGTAGTAGTGTTGGTTCACACATGTTTGAGTACGTTATCCCCAAAACGGCACCGTAGCGTTCGACCGATGCCATCTCTCCGATTTTATCATTGATCATTCCCTTCTTTTAAATATGCACAAGACTGTTGCAGTTTGAAGGTTTATAAAAAAACAAGAGCCACAAAGCATTTATTGAATAAACAGAATGGGTGCATACAATTACTTTTGCATGAAAGCACTCCTGCCAATATGTTTTGTCAATTTCACATAGCTATATGCAGTACAATATTAACCAACATAAATACAATGTGCACAAGTTTGCATCAATGTCACATAACTGTAAAAAATAAACACTTTGGTTATAATTAAAACCAAGTAAAAAACGGATAAAACTGAATAATCGAATCAAATCAAATTTTTTAAACTAAATTTTTTCTATTATTCGGTTATTTTCATTTTAATATTCGGTTTTCGGGTTTGAGTTTGATTTTTGAATTTTGGCTATTCGATTAACTGAATAACCAAACGGTTAACTGAATAACCAAACTACATATATATATACAACCTTTAAGGTTATAAGAGTAACCTCTCAAACTCTCACTCTTAGTCTCAGATTAGATCTGATCTCTTATAGTCCCATCTCTATTCTCTCACTCTCTAATCTCATCTCTCTCTGTCTCTTTAAACCTAACCCAAATCAAAACCTTACTCAGTCAATCCCCAAATCGCAAGTTGCGACTCCGCCTCCTTTTCAGCTAATTTTCATATCCTTTCAGATAATTAACGAATTCTGCAAGTCGATAGAGGCTGATTCGGGCAAAGAAGAATAGAGAGAGACTCCGATTACTAGCGTGATTTAAGGTTCATTCCCTTCAGCTGATGAAATATTATGATTCAAAGTTTCCATTAGTATTGAGGACTTCCCGATATAAATGGACTCTATTCATTTGAGTTTTAGTGATAGACCCAATGCTAAACTAATCTTATCATATTCACTTTACATCTTTGTAATATTCCTTAATTTCGGTTATTAACTGAATAATAAATTCGGATATTCAGTTGTTCAGTTATTCGGTTACTGTACGATTTAGTTATTTTTTCGGATATCAAAAATACATTAATTTCTGTTTTCGGTTATAACCGAACAACCTATTCGGTTCAGTTATAACCGAATGCTCAGCCATAATTACAACAATATTAAAAACAAAAAGTGCAACTTAACCACTTAAAACACAATAATTCTACTAATAATTTCAAAAGTACTAGTAGAACTAGGGGTGGGCACCGGTAATTAACCGTCCCGAACCGGTTACCGAATATACTGAAAATTGGGTACCGATACCGGTACCGGTTGGACTGGTATACCGAACCGGTTAGCCGGTCCGGTACCGGTTTTAATCCCATATTGTGTCGGTTGTTTTTTCATCCATTTCTTCCTTCTATGAAAAGTTTCACAATTTCAGCCATGATTCCATAAAAAATTTCTATAAATCATAAATTACATGAAGCACCAAGACAGGGCAGTGGGCAACAATCCAAATAGACATAATAAATTACATGAAGCATATCTGTCGATGGGCTGGCAACAATCCAAATAGACGGTGCTCAACAAATCATCAATCCATCCATCCAAAATCCAAAAAACCAAATAGAGTATAGACATACCACAAACAAATTAGTGATGCAAACAAATTGCAATTTTGCAAGCCGGCAGAAGAAGAGACCCTATTGCAAGCCGACAGAAGAGAAACAAATTGAAAGCAGGTAGAAGAAGAGACACAAACAAATTACAATAACCAAAGAGATCCTATTTATTATTGAACAAATTCAGAACCCTCAAATCACAAACCCAAATTGTTTTGCTCAAACCCATGAAGAAAAAATCAAAAATACACAGATTCATTACGCTAATGAAGATATTAATGGAGGAGAAGAAGATGGAGAGTCATAACAGTCAAACCCCTTCTCCACAACTCTTTTTCGGTGCTTCTAACGAATTTCTCGATCTGTAGATGAAGAGTGGAAACAAGAATACGAGACCAGGCCACCAGGGGGTCGATTCTCGATGACGACGATGAGCAGGCGAGCGCCGAGCAGTGGTGGAGATCTGGAGATGAGATGGAGACTTGGAGTTGGAGATGAAAAAAGCGATGAGCAGCAGACGAGAGTGAGAGACGGTAAACGTAAATCTGATATTTGGAAATTAGGAAGGAAATAAAAAGACTCTGAAGAGAAGACAGATAGTGAAAATAATTCAGTAAATAAAATTAATAAAATATTAAGTAACCGGTATAACCGGTCCGGTCCGGTTTATACCGATAAAAAAAATAATGTCCCGAAATCGGAACCGTAGATCGGTATATCTGGGTTTTGAGCCTAACCGAACTGCTTTTAAATTTATATCGAACCAGTGGTTTTTGAGATGGGTCCGATTAAGCCAAAAATCGAAAAAAATCGATTTATTTGCCCACCCCTAAGTAGAACTAGAGAATAGAGATCCACATTTTTCTCCTTTGCCTTCGCATCTTGCCTTGCATTTCTGCAATTGATTAGTTAATTTGCACATATTCAATTTCTTCCCCTAGATTGGAAGTTGAAGCTTGAGTATTTTCTTGGCTTCGAGTATTAATTCCTTGTGGGTAAATTATTTATTTAGCTTTGAGATCTTGTGGATGGAGTATTTTCTTGACTTTCATTAGAACCACTTGAAATTACATATATGTATAAAGCATTTAAAAAATAAACTTGTCAAACTATAAAAGTAGGATCCGGGGGCGTCCGGTACACATTGTACCGGACTAACGACCGATACAATATTTTTTTAATTTTTTTTTAACCACAAGTATAAGAATAAAAAATAAAAAATAAAAAATTATAAATAATATAGCAAGTTTGAACAAAAAACTATAAAAAAAATTATAATTTTATTGAAAAAACACAGTAAACAGTTTACAGTGTTTTTTCAATAAAAAATATATTTTTTTTACAGTTTTTTATTCAAACTTGCTCTATTATTTTTTATTTTTTATTTTGATAATTGTGGTTAAAAAAATAAATTTAAAAAAAATTAACACTGTACCGGTTAACGACCAGTACAACACCTCCCCCCAATTCATAAAAGTAATACACGCTTTACATGTTTTAAAAATAAAATAAACTTACCCTAGTATGTTATGCCCCACTTGATGTGCATGATTCTCTACTTGCAGATATATAAACACCAAACTCAGTCCTACCTCTTCCTCTTCCTTGACCTCTACTAACAAGAGATGGAGGCCTACCTCTACCTCTCCCTCTACCCATACCCAGGGGCGGATCTAGGATCCGTTCTCAGTAGGGGCGTATTTTTTTATATTGAAAACTAAAGTGAAGAGTTAAAACTTAACGAGTTAGAGAATGAGAGTTTGAATACATTATACACTCGTGTGTTTAGTTTTTTTATCGTAGTAGTAGTTAAATTTTTTTTTTCTCTAATCAAGTTTTATTTTTGCCCTTATGCCTATACCTATAAAAAATTAAAAAAATATATAACATAGACACTACCTCTTCCCTCTTAATAGATTCTCCACTGGTCTCATTACCACTTTGAGTTTCACTTGGTTTATGTACAAATATGGTTCTACAATTTTTTGTCTTTATCTATAATTTTTTTTTAAAAATTAGTAGCTTATTTTGATGTAGAAACAAACATTGCAATTAATTTTCATCAACATGTACTTGGTAACATATCAATTTATATAGCAGTGTAAATTATTTAATCACAAAATTGTAATATGAATTAAAAACCAATAGTTAATTAAATAAATGGAGGTAATATGTACTCTATAAAACTGAGAACTCAATTGATTTAAAAACTAATCATAATAAACATGCACAAATAGTTTAATTAACTTAAAAGATGCAACTTGCATGACATTAATTTTAAATCACTTTATTGCCATGAAACTTCAACAAGAATTTGTTAACCGATTTATGGCTAGTCCTTAATTTCCAGTTGATTATTTGTAAATGATAACTTTTAATCTATGCAATTTATCTCGGGGGAGCCAACTAGCCAAGTTAATTGCGGAAAAATTAATCAATTTAAAAGAACCTTTGCACTGCCACAATTTTCTTCTTTTCTTAATCCTTTTAAACAAATTAATAAAAAAAATTTAAAAAAAGGTCGATCACAAAAATAACTAATGAATAGCATAAATAATCTTCAAAACATTGATTGGAGTGAAAAAAAATTCCAAAAATATTTAAACTAAATATATCAAAGTTATAAACTACTCCCTTCGTCCAAAAAAGATGAACAAAATACAATTTGCACACATATTAAGAAAAATAAGAGTAAAGAAAAGAGAATAAAAAAATTCTAAATTTATCCTTAGTGACTTCACAAGATTACATAAAGTGATGAATACATTTATTTATTTTTATTAATAGATCTCACTAAATAACATATGTATCATTCACTTTATATATTTTATCTTACCTTTTTTTAAACAAAAAAATTATACACTTAGCCATCCTTTATGGGGACGGTGAGAGTAGTACATTTCATCTAAAACTATTTCATCTCATTATAACAATAAAATATATTCTCTTTAATTTTAATTTTTTGAAGTTAACTTAAAATATTTTAATATAAATATGTGTTTGATTATCACCTACTTACTTTTTCATTAGTAGGCGGAAAGTAGCAGCTCAAATGAAAGCTACAAAACAGATTCATTTAAATTTTAAAATTAAGAGTAAAATATTTTTTTTTTCTCTTTTAAGTACAATTCTTCCATTAATTTACCCCCTTTAAATTTATTAAATTACATATATGCCCCTCCTTATACCTATATGTTGGGTCGTGATATTTTATCTATTTGGGCCAAGTGTATTGGGCTTATTCTTTTTATTCTATTGGGCCTCTATTATTGAATTATTAAAATCATTAAGCCCAATCATCGTATCATTTTCATTTCAAACTTATAAGGACAAGATCGTCAATGGATCAATCATTTAGACATTTTAAATATCTACAATCTTTGACTGTAATGATGAAAAAGCATGTCGGTTGACTAAAGAACCCCGCCACGCATTAATGTGGATGGGATTGTAATCGATTTACGGTAAAGCAATTGATCAAAAGCGTTGAACAAACTACATGCAATGGCAGAACCCATCGGGTAAAGGGAATGTGGTCGTAGTAGTGGGTGGCACGGTAATTGTGCCGAAGGGTATAACTTAGCGAGGAAGTCTCCACCAAGAGGTGCGTTCTCATACTCTTCTTCATTTAGAACCGAGATATTCACAGAGAGAATTATTATTATCTCTTGATATCAATACACTAGGTGATATAGCCTCCGCTTTTTATAAACCTTGTGAATTCACATATCGATTCTCACGCTTTGAAGCTATCCCCCAGCGGAACCGTAATCGAGCTTGTGGTGTTTATTGTGTTTACGTTGCTGCGAGATCGGGACGTTTTAGGTGATTGGGGCGTGGACGAAAGATGTAAGACCCCGAATTTTATGAAATAAAAGTATTCAATTTTTCTATTCAAGAAATGGTTAAATTAATAAAAGTTAAAGTTAAGGGTGATATATGAAATTTTTTTTTCAAAATACTGTGAGGGGTATAAAGTATTCATTGTTGTTTGGAATATTCGTTTGGTCGTGGAATATTCTTTCCGCTTTGAGAATATATTAAATGCGGCAGTATGATCGTTGTGGGCCCCATAACGTAAATAACTATCTCGATGGAGAAAACGACAAATTTGAGTTTTTATAAATAACGCGTAATCGTTACTCAGAATTAACATTTGTTGGAATACCCGGTTGGTAAAGTAAAGTAATACTGCGTTGTTGTTGCATGGCGAAGCGGTACCAGATCAAGATGATATTTTTTCAATTATTGATTCTTACGTTGAGAAGGCACTACTCAATAATTGTTACAGATAATTCTTGCTCAATATTTTATTTTATTGATTCAATAATTGTTTGTGTTGATATTTTATTATTGTTGTTCAATAATTATCAACGCACAAGATTTCCCATTATCGGATCAATAATTCATATTATTTGAATAATATTATTAGATAGCATTATTGGCAATGTCTAGAAAGTTACATCAAGGAGAGGTTTGGTCACCTAATTGCGGCGCCCGAAGGAGAAATTCTTATTGGAAAGCCCCTCTTTCCCAGGAACTACTGGTTGTCATAAATGTGATTACGTAATATTATTTGTGAATAATTAATTATTGATTCATATGATAAGAAAATATTTATTTGATGTGGATATAAATGATGGATTTATTTATGTGGTTATAAGTGAAGGAATTAATGATGAGGTGTTTTATCAAGATTTGTCGAAATGGAGAACAAAATATGGGATTTTCGTAAAAATTAGTTTATTACTTGATTTTGTAAAATCCATAACTCTTTAAATGTAATGAGTTGAGAGATGAGCCATATATCAAAAGAAAGCCCTAGAAGTAAGCTAATCAGAAATTTGAATCACCCAAAAATTCTTTGTAGATATTTCGTGGTGAAATTTTGAATGAAATCGGTCCAAGGACTAATAGTCCGAAAAATCGGTGTTCTTCACTATATTGCATGAGTTATAAATTTTGATCCGACCGTTGGATCGTTGTAATTTTGGATATGTTATACATATATAAGTTGAGTATATGTCCACAAATTTTGAACCGTTAAAAATGAACGTATGATTTGTTATGAATTTTAAGAGGTAACCGATTCGGAAATTAGGTTTTGGTGGAAAATTCTAGAATTGAGTGGGCCCCACTCTTGGTTGTTGGGGAAGATGGCTGATTTTTGGTGGGTGGAATAGTAGCGAGTAAAAGCCATCAGTTGCGCGAGTTAAATGCGCTTTGGCGTCTTAACATTTTCCTATAAATAGAGGGCTAAGTTAGAATTGAAAATCACACCGTAAACATAAGCTTTCTCTCTCTCTCTCTAGATTATTGAGTGTAATTTGTGAGTATTTAGATACTTGGTGAGTTGATATTCATCGGTCTGCAAGTTTCCTTGATCATATCCGATATCCCGTCGGAAGTCTTTGCTCTTTTGAGGTAAGGGATAGTAAGGGATAGTAAGGGATATTAAGGATGTTATATTCTTCATAATAATGTTATTCTTTCAATATCATTATCTTTGAAATATTGGTATGGATTTTATTGTGGAATTTCTACCTTTTTTGAGTCGGAGTTACTATTCACGTGATACGCACTTTATTCACGTATCGACCTTTATTCATATATATGACCTTTATTTATGTATATGACATTATTTACGTATATACTATTTACGATACTATTTACGATTCACGACATGAATAGTACTATTCACGAGTTACTATTCATGAGTTACTATTCACGAGTTACTATTCATGAGTTACTATTCACGAGTTACTATTCATGAGTTACTATTCACGATTCTTATTCACGAGTTCTTATTCACGAAAGTTCTTATTCACGAGTACTATTCACAATAAAATTGGTTTCTTTTTACGACCAAATTATCGTTGATTTATGAATCTTACTCTTGAAATTAAAACCATGTTTTGATTATATTGTTTTATATAACATTCTTATAACCCTAATGATGATATTTCTCTTTGACTTGAGTGTAAAGATGGGTAGATTATTGGTATGATCGTGACCATAGGTTCTCTTTGGCCATGGTGTGCAAAAGTTGAATTGTTGGTAGGTATGATCATGACCATTGAATTTACAATTGAATATTTTTTAGCTTAAGTGCAAAGGTGAATTGATCAACATGGTTATAATTATTGTTATATAACTTCCGAAATGATTATGTATTTATTTGAGATATGAATATCTTTAGCTTTTGTAGTGTACTGAAGATGAATTATTGATGAATATCTTTGGCTCGTAATGCAAAGATGACTGTTGTTGAATATCTTTAGCTTTGTAGTGTAAAGATGAATTATTGATGAATATCTTTGCTCTCGTAATGCAAAGAGATGACTGTTGTTGAATATCTTTAGCTTTGTAGTGTAAAGATGAACTGTTGATGAATATCTTTGGCCCGTGGTGCAAAGATGAATTTATTAAATATGATTATGAGCAGAGGCGTGTGATTTGGTATAACCATGATATTTGATGTTTCGGTAAAGGCAATGATGAAAATTATCTTTGTCTTGGATGCGAAGAGAATTTAGAATTACAATTATGATTATGAGTTATTCATATAATTGTGGAAAGGAAATCTGTTGATTGATGTTACGAGGATAAAATATTGCTTTGGTGGACTTTTAACGTGGAGAAGATAATAGACTTTATAGTCTATTTGACTCTTTTAATGGATTGCTTTCGTTCAAACGCAACTATGGTTGAAAAGTTTTATCATCTACCATATGTTCTAAATCTACGATTCATTATTGATGAAGACTATTGATAATTTATTTATCTCTAGTCATAATATTCTTTATGAGCTAGTTATGCTCACCCTTTTGTTTCACAATTCCTTTCGGGTAATAAAAGTGTAAATTTGGGTTAAGCGGGGATAACAAGGGAATAGAGCGGTGGTCTATAGTTGTGGAGGTTCTCCACAAAGAGTATGAAAATAATTTTATTGAGGGCTTTAATGTGTTGTATTTTATACATCATTTAATAGTTATTTTGGTGAATTAAATAGGGTGAGGCGAACCCAACTTTGGAAGGGTGTTTTGTCACTATCATACAAGATGTCTAATGACATACAAACTCATGTTATCATAAGACATGGTTGTCTTCATCCACTTCTTTGAGTATATTTACAAGCACTACCTATATAATCTTGGTGTTTGTTTGGAGTATAATACCAAATTAGAGACAATGGAGATAATGATATGTCGAGAGAAGACTCGCCATTGGGAAGAATATGATAGTAATCTTCTTGTTTTTCTTTGGGGTCTATTAGGTTGACCAAGGATAATTACTGTGGCCATATGATATCTACCATAACCTAAAAGCATGGCCTCCCATGTATACGAAGGTTTCCTCGAGCACTTCCCAAAGATTCTAATTTCTAAAACAGCTTTTGATTGCACCTTTATGTAAGGTGTCATGGTGACGTGTTATCCAAGTTGGTGTCCAGAGTTACATTTGGTATATATTGGTATCCAAACTCACAAAGATATGTGTTGTTGTATTTTGCACGACAATTGTTGTAATAAAGTTGTAGTTATTTACATACCATGTATTTAACTTGACTCGAAATGGGTTGGATGGAATGGACCTATTTTGGGGTTGTTACATTTGGTATCGAGCTTAGGGATATGATCTCTGGCGGAGATCGGGAATTGAACTAGGAGGGAGAGATGAGTAAATCCTTCGCTAGTGTGTCCTACCTAAGCTTATTTGTTGGTCGATCATAATATCGAGATATTATGTGATATGTTAATTTGCTCAATTAACCTTTGTTTTGAAGTCAGTATTCTAGAATGATATCTGAAATACGGAGAGATGAGTAATGGGAAATCATGATGACGGGGAAGATGGAATCGAAATGAAAGCAAGGTATTCTCAACTCTTTGAAATACCGAGTGCGTAAATTTGAGGACGAAATTTCATAAGGAGGGAGATTGTAAGACCCCGAATTTTATGAAATAAAAGTATTCAATTTTTCTATTCAAGAAATGGTTAAATTGATAAAAGTTAAAGTTAAGGGTGATATATGAAATTTTTTTTCAAAATACGCAAGAGGGTATAAAGTATTCATTGTTGTTTGGGAATATTCGTTTGGTCGTGGAATATTCTTTCCGCCGGAGAATATTAAATGACGGCCAGTAGCTATCATTATGGGCCCCATAATGAATAACTATCGGATGGAGAAAAGCGACAAATTTGAGTTTTTATAAATAACGGCGTAATCGTTACTGAATTAACACTTTGTTGGAATACCCGGTTGGTAAAGTAAAGTAATGTCTGCGCGTTGTTGCAAATAAGTACACGGTATTGCACAATATTTTTTCAATTATTGATTCTTACGTGAGAAGGCACTACTCAATAATTGTTACGATGAATTCTTGCTCAATATTTTATTTTATTGATTCAATAATTCTTGTGTTGATATTTTATTATTGTTGTTCAATAATTATCACCGCATGATTTTCCCATTATCGGATCAATAATTCATATTATTTGAATAATATTATTAGATAGCATTATTGGCAATGTCTAGAAAGTTACATCGAGGAGAGGTTTGGTCACCTAATTGCGCGCCCGATGAAGGAGAAATTCTTATTGGAAAGCCCCTTTTCCTGAAACGGCCGTGGTTGTCATAAATGTGATTACGTAATATTATTTGTGAATAATTAATTATTGATTCATATGATAAGAAAATATTTATTTGATGTGGATATAAATGATGGATTTATTTATGTGGTTATAAGTGAAGGAATTAATGATGAGGTGTTTTATCAAGATTATTTTTTGAAATGGAGAACAAAATATGGGATTTTCGAGAAAATTAGTTTATTACTTGATTTTGTAAAATCCATAACTCTTTGTGTGTAATGAGTTGAGAGATGAGCCATATATCAAAAGAAAGCCCTAGAAGTAAGCTAACAGAAATTTGAATCACCCAAAAATTCTTTGTAGATATTTCGTGGTGAAATTTTGAATGAAATCGTCCGAAGGACTAATAGTCCAAAAAATCAGTGTTCTTCAGCTATATTGCATGAGTTATAAATTTTGATCCGACCGTTGGATCGTTGTAATTTTTGGATATGTTATACATATATAAGTTGAGTATATGTCCACAAATTTTGAACCGTTAAAATGAACGTATGATTTGTTATGAATTTTAAGAGGTAACTGATTCTAAATTAGGTTTTGGTGGAAAATTCTAGAATTGAGTGGGCCCCACTCTTGGTTGTTAGGGAAGATGGCTGATTTTTGGTGGGTGGAATAGTAGCGTGTAAAGCCATCAAAGTTGCTTGAGTTTAAGTCTGCTTTGACGTCTTAACATTTTCCTATAAATAGAGGCTAAGTTAGAATTGAAAATCACACCGTAAAACATAAGCTTTCTCTCTTCTCTCTAGATTATTGAGTGTAATTTGTGAGTATTTAGATACTTGGTGAGTTGATATTCATCGGTGCAAGTTTCCTTGAATCATATCCGATATCCCCATCGTCAAGTCTTTGCTTTTTGAGGTAAGGGATAGTAAGGGATAGTAAGGGATATTAAGGGATGTTATATTCTTCATAATAATGTTATTCTTTCAATATCATTATCTTTGAAATATTGGTATGGATTTTATTGTGGAATTTCTACCTTTTGAGTCGGGGTTACTTATTCACGTATCGGCACTATTCACGTGATACGACCTTTATTAATTATATATGACCTTTATTTATGTATATGACATTATTTACGTTATCTGATACTTATATGCGAATCGGTCACTATTCATGATTCTTTAGTTACTATTCATGAGTTACTATTCACGAGTTACTATTCATGAGTTACTATTCACGAGTTACTATTCATGAGTTACTATTCACGATTCTTATTCACGAGTTACTATTCACGAAGTTACTATTCACGGTACTATTCATTAAAATTGGTTGTTTTTTTTTACGACCAAATTATCGTTGATTTATGAATCTTACTCTTGAAATTAAAACCATGTTTTGATTATATTGTTTTATATAACATTCTTATAACCCTAATGATGATATTTCTCTTTGACTTGAGTGTAAAGATGGGTAGATTATTGGTATGATCGTGACCATAGGTTCTCTTTGGCCAAGATGGTCTGAAAGTTGAATTGTTGGTAGTATGATCATGACCATTGAATTTACAATTGAATATTTTTAGCTTAAGTGCAAAGGTGAATTGATCAACATGGTTATAATTATTGTTATATAACTTCCGAAATGATTATGTATTTATTTGAGATATGAATATCTTTGCTTTGTAGTGCAAGATGAATTATTGATGAATATCTTTGGCTCGTAATGCAAAGATGACTTTGTTGTTGAATATCTTTAGCTTTGTAGTGTAAAGATGAATTATTGATGAATATCTTTGGCTCGTAATGCAAAGATGACACATTGTTGAATATCTTTAGCTTGTAGTGTAAAGATGAATCTGTTGATGAATATCTTTGGCCTGTGGTGCGAAGATGAATTTATTAGTATGATTATGAGCAGAATCGTGATTTGGTATAACCATGATATTTGATGTTTCGTAAAGACAATTGATGAAAATTATCTTTGTCTTGGATGCGAAGAGAATTTAGAATTACAATTATGATTATGAGTTATTCATATAATTGTGGAAAGGAACTGTTGATTGATGTTACTGAGGATAAAATATTGTTTGGTGGACTTTTAACGTGAGAAGACAATAGACTTTATAGTCTATTTGACTCTTTTAATGGATTGCTCGTTCCGCTGCAACTATGGTTGAAAAGTTTTATCATCTACCATATGTTCTAAATCTCTGATTCATTACTGATGAAGACTATTGATAATTTATTTATCTCTAGTCATAATATTCTTTACTGAGCTAGTTGTGCTCACCCTTTTGTTTCACAATTCCTTTCAGGTAATAAAAGTGTAGCTGGGTTAAGCGGGGATAACAAGGGAATAGAACGGTGGTCTATAGTTGTGGAGGTTCTCCCTAAAGAGTATGAAAATAATTTTATTGAGGGCTTTAATGTGTTGTATTTTATACATCATTTAATAGTTATTTTTGGTGAATTAAATAGGGTGAGGCGAACCCAACTTTGGAAGGGTGTTTTGTCACTATCATACAAGATGTCTAATGACATACAAACTCATGTTATCATAAGACATGGTTGTGCTCATCCACTTTGTTTGAGTATATTTACAAGCACTACCTATATAATCTTGGTGTTTGTTTGGAGTATAATACCAAATTAGAGACAGTGGAGATAATGATATGTCGAGAAGACTACGCCATTGGAAGAATATGATAGTAATCTTCTTGTTTTTCTTTGGGGTCTATTAGGGTCAACCAAGGATAATTCTGTGGCCATATGATATCTACCATAACCTAAAAGCATGGCCTCCCACGTATGCGAAGGTTTCTTGAGCACTTCCCAAAGATTCTAATTTCTAAAACAGTTTTTGTTTGTACCTTTATGTAAGGTGTCATGGTGACGTGTTATCCAAGTTGGTGTCCGAGTTACATTTGGTATATATTGGTATCCAAACTCACAAAGATATGTGTTGTTGTATTTTGCACGACAATTGTTGTAATAAAGTTGTAGTTATTTCTGTACCATGTATTTAACGACTCAGAATGGGTTGGATGGAATGGACCTATTTTGGGGTTGTTACAAAAGATCTTGGCGTTAACACTATATATATATATATATATAAAAAAAAAAAACTCAACATAGGCTATGTTACCGAAGTATTGGTCCGCCCCTGCCCATACCCATACCTTCAAGTTGTACTTTACTTGTAGTTTGTTATCCACCTTCTCCAACTTTATCTACTCTCATCAATATTTATGGCTTGATAATGGTATGAGTAAACCCCTTTATTATAATTAATCTATTTAACATAATCTACTGTCCTAAGCCCTTTTCCTAAATTTAGTCCAGGGACAAGATAATAAATATTCTTTTTCCTAGATTTAGTACATGGACAAGATAATAAACAGCCTTTACATTCTCGCTTCCAAGCGTTGTTGAAACATACTCAATAATCTCAAGTCTAGTTATATAATCAGAATCATATTTAAGCATATCAGTCACAATATTGCCTATAACATAATCAACTATATTACTTTTATTTACTAGTTTACCACCATGATGATGTGTTAAACTAATCACATCATTGATGCATTACTGATTAGTAATTTGAAAAGTAACCAAATTGGATCCAAATCGCACTAAAAAACCGCATTTAACAACACCAATTATAACGCACCAACGGTTTCGGCGTATGTGACGATTTTTGGTGGGTTGAATAACCAAATTTACGGTTCCGATTTGATTACTAGCCAAAATCGCACGCATAAAATCGAAATCGCACCATGTGTGTGTGTGTATATATGTATTATCTCTAATAAATTCTAAAGTTACTTTTCACTTGAACACGCTCATAGAAAACTTCAGTCTTGCATTGTCATTTTTTCACCAATTGAAAAAAGATGGTTAAAAGTTATAGAGTCAAAAATTAAGCATTTGTGTTTTGGAATTTCGGATTTGTTTGATGTGTTACTGGAGGGGCTTATAGTTGAGGGGCCAAATTCGTTGATTCAAGCACTTGATGCATTGGTTAAGGTATATGCTATAGTAGTAATAATCTAATAGATTATTTTTCAAATTATATATAGTTAGGATTATATTTTTTAAGTCTTCCCTGCAATATATAAGATAGAATTTCATTCTATCTCCAGTATATACTTTTAATTTTTGGGTAACTAGATAAACTTTCTTGCTTGTAATCGAATATATAGTCTCCGTTGTTTTATATAGCGTATGTTTTAGTTTTAAAGCATCATTCCTTTATTATAAACTAAAACTATTTTATGTGTCTCACTGTTCTATGATTTGATGGTGAATTTGACATGTTTGGCAGAAGGAGCTTTGGTTCTATGCTTGATATAATTCACATTGCCGGCTCTGTCACTAAGTTAATTGCTCGATGTGAGCTTTGTGTTAAATTATATTGAATGCTTAGACCTTTTTGTTGTTTCAATTAGTTTTGGAACCGAAATCGCACCAATTGAAACCGCAACGCATAATTTAAAACTGCACCAATCACAAGCAGTTTCGTATGCGATTTTGGATTTGTCAAATCGCATTTAAGCGGTTTCGGCGGCAGTGGTACCCAATTGGCAGCTGATTTTGAGAAGGGGAGGAGATGATGGAGCTGTGAATTGCTCGTAGAAGGAGAAGGAGTTAAAAAATTAAAAAAAATACACAAAATGAAGGGACTGTGATGTTTGTATAGATTTATCCTAAGAGTTTTAAGTGTAAGGTTTTTGATCCAGGAATTTGTAATTTCATCTTGATTTGATTTAAGTTAAAATTGATTGTTTTTTTTTTTCATTAATTTTGTATAGTCCGGACTAAATGGGTGAGAAATTGATTTGGTTTGATTTTATTAATTATTATTATTGTATTTTATTACGTTTTTATCCTTTTAAAACATTAAAAGGATAAAAATAAATTAAATAAAGATATTTGAAAACACATCGACACTAAATATTTCATGTGTCCTAACCACATCACCAATTTGTGGCATGTCAATTCTAATTGAAACAAAATGGAAAAAAATTTCATAGTTTAATGAGTAATGCTACATGCACAAACTATTCTACAAACTGTTGATGTAGCATATACTCCATCTCAGCATATTGATCAATAAATTACTTCAATGTAGTCTTCGGCCCCACATAAAAAGCTGAGGTGGAGTATACCACATCAGTAGTTTGTAGAATAGTTTGTGTCTGTAGTATTATTCAAATTTAATTATCTGATTAAAAAAATTGAAAAGTCGATCACCGAAATGAAAAATGGTTAATAATTTGGTGTAGTAATTTATATTTAAGCCTATATTGAATATAGGGAGTACTATTTTATTATTACTCGCTCAATTTTGTTCAAAACATAATGTTATTCATAAAAAAATCTTCACAAAAGAATATTATTTTATTTATTTTAGTAATAAATCACAAAATGTCATCAAGTTATTATCACATCACCATTAAATCAACAACTTAATAGTTTAGGGAAAAACATGAAATAAAATACATCATTAATATTTGTAGATTTTATAAATGAGATTTTTAAGAAGCGATGGAGTACTGCTTTAGTTTTCTATCCCTACTTCAGTTGCACAAAAGCGTTTTCTTTATAAAATTTATAATTTATATTCTCTCTTAATTTATTGAATATTTACTTTACTATTATATAATAATTAACATGATCACAAAATTATAATGATAAATTTAACTGAATCTTTGTATTATTTATATTCAATTGAATCTTCATATTACAATCAATATAAATGAGTGGACTAAATTATATAAAGATGACTTATAAAATTATTGTTTTCTTTGTATTATTTATATTCAATTGAATCTTTATATTACAGTCAATATAAATAGGCTTAAATATAAATAAATACCCTACATTATTAACATTTTTTTTACTTCGGTGATCAACATTTTCATTTTTCAATTAGGTTATTAAACTATTATTTTTTTTTCACTTTCGTTCAATTGAACCTTCCATGTCATAAATTGATAACGTGACCCCGCTGACTAGACTACTCAATGCATACGTGTAATTAAAAATTAAGCTTAAATATAAATTACTATCCTGAACTATTAAAAATTTTCAACTTTTGTGATTGATCTTTCAATTATTTTCACTTGAGTTCAATTAAAGTTGAAGATGCATGGTGGGTTCATAAATGCAAAATGGTGAGAGTTATTTATTTTTTAATTATTAGTTTTTAATTGGTTTTCTCCATTAACTAAGAGGCTTAATTAGGTCAAAGTACATGGAAAGTGATTACATGTAAATTTTGTTCTAATAATTTAGTACCATTTTTACTTTGTGGAAAATAAATAGTTAATGATAGTTGTAACTTGTAAGTAAGATGATATTTAATAATTAGTTACATATAATTTTTTTTCCCTTTCTGTTTTGTTTGAAAATTTAAGTGTTAATGATTGTGATGATAATATCTTTCATACTTATTATTTAGACCCCTTTTCTAATAAAAAGAACATCTTAAATAGTTGTTTCATTTTTAAATTATTTTTACTTTTTGTTGTTAAGTAATAATATAATATTACATTTATGCCTATTTAGTTTTTATAAAATAATTTAAACTAATTATAATTGATTATTGTTTTAACACATTATCATCAGTCACATCCTAGGTGTTAAAATCATATCATCAATTTATGACGTGACAACTTTAATTGAATCAAAGTAGAAAAAATTAATAGTTTAATCACCTTATTGAAAAAAATTAAAAGGTCAATAACCAAAGAGATTTGTAAAATTAATGTTTTACTATACGATCTAATAGCAACATGTCATGTAGGTAAATTTAGGAGAAAATAAAGAGATTTGAATGGTACGTAGCAATAAATTGTGTAATTATTATTTACCATGATAAATAAAATTGTTTAGTTAATCAAATTAAATTAAAAATTCGTGAGTGTCTGATATAAAATACTAGTAATTTACTGTCATCCTTATATAATTTATTCTCCTAAATATAAATAAAACTAATGTGGTAGTATTTTAAATGTTGTTATAGGAGGAGGAGAATTAATTATAACTTAATGTGAAAACATTATTTTGGTCCCAATTCCCAACTAACTAATATTAGACGATGATAATTGTTGTAAAAGAAAAGAAAAGAGTAAGATAATTGAAATCATTAATTAATTAATTCTCCCACATTTTTTTTTTTATTTTCTTTCAATAATAGTAGTATAAGTATATATATTTTTATGGTGTTTGGCAACTAATTAAATTTGACGTTAAAAGAGTTGATTGAGTTTACTTTAGGATAATGATGCTGGGCTATTTTCACGTCATCTTTAGGATAATAGTACTTCTTCTTAATAATGTTAATACTTAATAATAAGATCATTACGTAAAAATAAATGATCTGCATGACTGCATCCCCTCTCTTTTTTAGTTACATCATATCGCTTGTAATATTAATATATCCCATTGTTGTTTTTATTATTCACAAAAAGCTAGAGTTTTATTTACTTATTTTTTTCTTAATAATTAATTTGAAAAATCTTAAATTTATTTGATTTTGAATATAATAATATATTGTCTGGGAGTTTCTCGTTTGTAGACGTTGTATAAAGGGTTTGCTTAGTTTATTACCAAGACGTTTTATTGCTGTTAAATTGTTGGCATTAAATATTTATGACCATCTTTCCTTCTTGCCAGATACTCTAAATAGATTCATTCCATGTTGATGATGATGATATATTTGGAAAGTTAAAACGAGGGATTTGTAAGAGCAGCAGCAACCTCTTCCCTTTACATACTTATAGTCCTTGATAATTTTGGTAGCTTGCAGAGCCTTTTTGGGCGGTAGGAAGATAGAAGAAGACCAGGTACGTACTAGAATATATTTATGTATACGCTTTTAGTTAGACCTGCAATTTGAGATTACTAATATAGGTTTAGATTCTTTGATGTTTGTGTGGCTAGAGTTCACTTAATTGAATAACAACATGGGTACAACAACGAGGAGAGCAGATCATTGTAGGTGGTGGATTAATAAGGATACGAGGAGGAAGGGAACTCCGGTGGCAGTGAGGATGGAGAACCCCAATTACTCTGTGTTGGAACTTGATGGCCCTGATGCCGCATTCCGCCCAATCCATAAGGACAGGGGAAATAATGCAAAACAATACACATGGGTTCTGCTCCTCACGGCTCACTACGCTGCCGGTTTCATGTCTTGTCTGGCCAATATTCTCTGGGCATTAATTGGAGCCATCAAGAAAAGATGTATCTTTGCGCAAGGGGCGAGGATGGAGAATCAGAGATCCCACGGCAAGGGCACTAGGTTTTTGTTTAGACTAATTTTAGTACTGCTACTCACTTCCTTGGCTTTTCTGGCTTTCGAAGTGGTTGCCCACTTGAGTGGGTGGCATTATTTCCCTCAAACTCTAGAGATTCGAGGATGGTTGCACACTCTATATATCACTTGGTTGGAATTTCGTTGTGATTACATTGCTCCTACTATTCGGGCTCTCTCTTGTTTCTGTGTTGCTCTATTCATAATTCAATCTACCGACAGGCTGATACTGTGTCTAAGTTGCTTCTGGATCAACTGCAAGAAGATTAAGCCCAGAGTTGAAGGGGATCCGTTTAAGTCTGATGATTTGGAAAGTTTTGGATGTAATACTTATCCCATGGTTCTGGTTCAGATTCCTATGTGTAATGAACGAGAGGTAAGTACTTGGTGCTGCTTAATATGTCAAAGTGAACTACTTTCGCATTTATAAATATTTTGTTTTTAAGTTTTTGCCATTAAAGTTGTAAGTACACATTTTGAGTTTTAACACGGTAGAAGAGAGAATATTAGTAAAAGATGATATGAAAGTGTAGGCAATGCCATGACAATAAACACAAGTTCTTGGTGATAGCGATGATGGTAATTTTGGTGGTGATCCCTTCAGGTATATGAACAATCTATCTTGGCAGTTAGCCAGCTTGATTGGCCAAAAGAGCGACTTTTGATTCAAGTTCTTGATGACTCCAATGACGAGAGCATTCAGTGCTTAATTAAGGGAGAGGTCTCCAAGTGGAGCCAGAAGGGTGTGAACATTATATATCGGCATCGATTGGTTAGAACTGGTTATAAGGCTGGCAATTTGAAGTCTGCAATGAATTGTGATTATGTCAAGGCATATGAATTTGTGGCAATATTTGATGCTGATTTCCAACCAAACCCAGATTTCCTTAAGCTTACGGTTCCACATTTCAAGGTAGGTCTAACTCATCCTGCACTTGTCAATTAGATAACTAATATTCCTACGGGGGAAGGCTTGTTCAAGTTAGTAACTCATTTGCCTTACACGCAGAACAATCCTGAACTTGGCTTAGTTCAGACTAGGTGGGCTTTTGTTAACAAAGATCAGAACTTGCTGACTCGTTTTCAAGACATTAATTTGTGCTTCCACTTTGAGGTGGAGCAGCAGGTTAATGGTGTGTTCCTTAATTTCTTTGGTTTCAATGGAACTGCCGGCGTTTGGAGAATCAAAGCACTTGAGGAATCTGGGGGTTGGCTGGAGAGGACAACCGTAGAGGATATGGACATAGCAGTGCGTGCCCATCTCCATGGTTGGAAATTTATCTATCTTAATGATGTGAAGGTAATCTAGATTTATTAATTTTTGTCCAATTTAAGTTGTTAATTTTAGAGACTTTGGCAATGTAAATTGCAAGATTCATAAGGAAGCAGGAAATCCTATGAACTACTTTTAAACAAGTGAAAGATCACGATGAATTCAAGGCAATTTGAGTATCATGCTCGTTTTTGTTTCTCTATTTTGGTGCAAATGAGAAATAATTTACGTGTCAAAAAGTATTTCAGTCTTGAGCTATATTTGAAGTTGAGCATAACTAAAAACATTGACGGACGGTTGGAAGAACTGTACTATCAACTATATATGTCTTATATACATATATGGAATTTGTTGCCAGGTCCTCTGTGAGGTTCCTGAGTCTTATGAAGCTTACAAGAAGCAGCAACATCGTTGGCACTCTGGTCCGATGCAGCTTTTTCGCTTGTGCCTTCCTGCCATTGTTACTTCTAAGGTAGGTCTCACTCTCATATTATATACTCCAATATTCCCTTTCAGCTAAAATAACTCTGATCCCCGACTTCATTGAATGTTGCAGATATCATTTTGGAAGAAAGCAAACTTAATACTAGTGTTTTTTCTCTTGAGGAAACTTATTCTTCCATTCTATTCTTTCACATTGTTTTGCATTATTCTTCCTTTAACCATGTTTGTCCCGGAAGCTGAGTTACCTGCTTGGGTTATTTGTTACGTTCCTGTAGTCATGTCCGTCCTTGGCATTCTTCCTGCTCCAGGATCGTTCCCATTCATTGCTCCTTACCTTCTATTTGAAAATACAATGTCTGTGACCAAATTCAATGCTATGGTATCTGGATTGTTCCAGCTGGGAAGCTCATATGAATGGGTTGTCACCAAAAAGGCAGGTCGATCATCTGAGCCTGACCACCTATTAGCAGCAGAGAGGGAGGGAGGGGAAGCCATGAATATTCACGCACAACTAAACAGCCTTTCTGAGCTCAACAAGTTGAAACAGCATTATGATCATGATGAAGCTGTTCCTGAACCTCCTCCTCCTCCTGTCAAGAAAACAAACAAGATATACAAAAAGGAGATTGCTCTAGCAGTCTTATTACTCACTGCTGCACTCAGGAGCCTGTTATCAGCACATGGGGTTCACTTCTACTTCTTACTATTTCAAGGTCTGTCCTTCCTCCTCGTGGGTCTTGACCTAATTGGTGAACAAATGAGGTAGATTGATCTTGCCAAAAACATATACAGAAGAAAGAAAATGCAGATTCAAGAAGACCAAAAAACGGAGACTAGACTAGCAAAAACAAATTCCCAAATGTCGGGCCGGCCTGCAGTTGTAGAGTCCATGTTATCATCATTTCTCTCTAGGATGGCAGTTGCATTTATTTATAACCATTTATTTAATTAAGAATAATAATTTCTTTTAGTTACGAGTTACACGTAAATAATTATGGTTAATCACGAATCTGACATACGTTATAATTGTAAAGACTCATTAATTAAAAAGCAACATTGGCCAAACTTTTAAGTTTCAAAACTATTTATACGTTGATGTTTTTTTTTATTTACATATAAATTGAATAATCACTCTGTCTGAGTTTTTCATAAATTTTTACAATATGGATGGTTTGATAGGACACAATTAGGCATTATCTTTTTATGCTAGATTATTTAACATTAAACAGTAATACTGATGACTAACATTATTATTATTATTGAAGTAAATTATGTGTAAGAGTATTTTTTACAATAGTTTGTTTAATTTTTTTATTTGTGTAATCAACATAGTTTATCGTTTTTATTATTTATTTAGTTAATATATAAATTCATTAAAAATTCAAAATTTAAATCGCTGAATAATCCACGTAAGCGTGTAACATGGTGCCACTTGGATATGTCGTTAACTTTTAAAACTCTTAGATGATTTTTCTAGTTTTTGTAAAAAAAAATTGTAGTCTAATAAGTTGACGAGGGAAAAAAATAGTTTGATGATGCAAATGTAAATTATGATTTAGTTCAATGAGCAACAAGTGATTTAACCCGTGAAACAAATGTCCTTGCATTGCATAAATGGAACTGTCAAGTACAACTTGTTTTCTTTTATTTTATACCATCCACCTTATGAGTACTTAGCAGATCGGATCCTGAATTTTAATTAATTTTTTATTAAAATTAAATAAATAAAACTTAAACTAATCATAATAATGTTTACAATATTCTAATGATATCCTCGTAACTTAAAAATATTCTAAGATAGATTCATTATCAATTGTTTCGAATATATTATTTTCAATGTAAGGAACTAAACAATCAGTCAACCATTTATCGCCCATTTGATTTCAAAAAGTGATTTTAACAATATTAATCGTTGAAAATATCATTTTCACCTTGGCAGTAGTAACTGGAAAAATCAAAGCCTCAAACCAAATTTGTTTTCTGTATTCAAACAAATCAAACCGAAAAACTTAAAAATAAAGCAACAAATACAACCAAATCAAGCCATAACAACAAAATCACCAAAAAATTGAAGTTCATTGAGCTAGAAATGACACATTAAGATGTTGCTCAAAGTCTCATCCAAATACTGCTAAAAAATCTCATTGAAATATAAATGACACATTTTGTTGATCCAATTTACAAAATACAAATAGAGGCAACTCAAGTTTAATAGGCATTAAATCACCAAAAATCAACTTTGTCATTCATATTAAAATTTAATGCCTGAAGCTTAGCGAGTCAGAAAGCGAAAGTTCAAATGCATCGTGTGTTTAGTTCTTTTTAGAATAATAGTAGTTTAATTTTTTTGTGTCCCCTAAGTTTAACTTTTTAATAAATCCCTCAGATTTATTAACTAAAAAATAAATAATAATAAAAATCCAACATAGGCAACCTATGGTGCCCTATGAATACATCTGCCTTGGTAGTTGGTACTATCTATACTATCTATATACAATAAGGCAGGTAGACCTGGTAAAATCGGTCTGCACTGCGTAGGTTTAATCCTGTCGTCACTCAAAAAAGTGAAACTTTGAACTTCACTTTTTTAACACATCAAAACTTGGGTCGTTTTTTTCTTCATCCATTAACGAAATGACCGTTTTAGTAGCCAAACCCAAAAATGTGTCAAATTATGGTCAGAAATCAGTCTAGGTCCATGGGCCAGTCAGCCCCCCGGTAAAAAAACGGACTTTGAATTCCACTTTTTAAGCTAATTAAAATCTGGGCTATTTTGGCCCGAACTGTTTGCTATGTCTAAAGACAGGGAGGAAGCCAGAATTTTTTTTCTGGGGGCCGTGACATAATACTGTAAAGTTATAAATAATTTAGTGAAGTATGGGGGAATCATCCCTGCTTCAAATTTTGTGGTTGAAATAAGATTTTTTTTGTATGATGTACATTTGCACCTTTTATAGTACACAAGGCGAACTAAAAAGAATTAATAAAATTTGATACTCGTATAATGATACCTTGAGAAGAACGATAAATTTATAAATTTGTCTATATTTCAAATTAACTTAAATCATTAAAAATAACTCTTATATTTGGAATAAATATACATTCTTATAATATTAAGGGTGTAAATGAATCGAGTCGAGTATTGAGTTGTTCATATTTGGTTCATAAAATTTATCGAGTATGAAATAAGATTTGATTGAGTCTCGTTTAGTTACTGAGTCGAGAACGATTTCAAATTGAGTCCGAACAAATTGAATTTTTTGAACGAATTAATTCGAGTATTAATAGGAAATTACAATTTGAAGAGATTCGAGTAAAATATCGAACTTTAAAATTTATTCATATTTGAATTATTTATATTTTGAATCAAGTTCGAATTAAACTTTTAATCGAGCGAGTACGAATCAAGTTCGAACTGTGTGATTCATTTTACAGCCTTAATATATTATACATATATATATATATATATATATATATATGGGTCCAGTTCTATCCGGACTCCCGTATTTTCTTAAAATGCGGATTTTTTTTTTTGCTTTTTTTTTAAAACAATTAAAAAAAATTCCAAATCACACTCAAAACACTGTAAAAATTTCAATTGTATAAAATATTAAACTTTTTTTTTAGTTGTTTTTAAAAAAATAAAATAAAAATCCGTAACTTAAGAAAGTCCGGACTCTCGGACTGGATCCGTGGCCTATATATATAGCCTAAAGTAACAATATCAAAATTCCATAAGCTTATAAAAAAAATATCAAAATCCGACTTCCTAGGCCCTGTACTCCCTCTATCCCTGCAATAAGGAAAATAACCAAAAAAGTTGACCGAGTTAGGTGAGTTTATTTGGTTGGTAATGCATGAGTTTAATTTACATATATCTTTACATTCAATTTGTTATGAAATGTTATGAAAGATAACTAAAAACAAGATGATTAGAGAAAAGAGAGTTTTGCATAATATTTTGTATATCCTCAATCACTATACAATTGTCTTATTTATAGAAATAAGAACAATAATACTACTTAGGATGTTACAAAACTCAAGAGAGTATATATTTTAATACTCAATGGGAGTTACATGTATCTGAACATCCATATGAATCTAGACATTTTATAACACTCCCCTCGGATGTTATTGTATAGCTATCTCGCATTGAAAAAGTCACTCATTAAAAACCTTACCAAGAAAAACTCAATGGGAAAAAACCTTGGTTAAGGGAAAAAGAGTGCAGCGCGTATTAGCTCCCCCTCATGCATATATCCTTAAGTCCTTCAGCTGTCGCATTTCAATATTGTGACGCAATCCTTCAAACGTTGCAGTTGGTAATGCCTTGGTGAACAAATCTGTTAGATTATCTTTTGATTGAATTTGTTGAACATCAATGTCACCACACTTATCAAGGTCATGCGTGAAAAAGAATTTTGGTGAGATATGCTTTGTTCTATCTCCTTTGATGTATCCTCCTTTTAATTGAGCTATACATGCAGCATTGTCTTCATATAGAATGGATGGAGTTCTTTTGTAGTAATTTTCTAAGAATATATATGCCTCGTTAAAAACCTTACCAAATAAAACCCAGTGGAAAAAAATTTGGCGAAGGAAAAGAGTATAATATTCTTATATAACTTCTAGTGCCTTGGGATTGCCTCATTAAAACCTTGCAAAGGAAAACCCAGTGGAAAAAATCCTTAGCGAAGGAAAAAGAGTACAATCAGCACATATCCTTTTTACTCCCCTTCATAAGTATATAGAATTTCCATTGTTCATGGTAAAAATATCATTAAGTCGAAGTATGCCAATATTGTGCACCATCTTCTTCAAAATCATAGCTAGTAATGACTTAATGAATATATCAACCAAATTATCACATGATCAATATTGCCATTCTTCTGGGACTCATGTGTATAAAATAATTTTGGTGAAATATGCTTGGTTCTATTATTATTTGGATTAAATAATCCCAAATCAATAGTCTCACGAAGACAACGTAAAATATGTTTAATTTCATTACAATATCTTCGAGTTGGTGCATAACTATACATTGCTAGTGAGTTAACTGCAAATGTTATATCAAGTCTTTTCAAATTTGTAAGATACATCAAAGTACTAATTACATTAAGATATAGTACTTCAGGACCAAAATGTGAGACCCCAGATTTTATCAATAAAGATTTAAATTTTGTCGAAATAATTTTTAATATTATGGTGTGAATTTGAGATAATATTATAGTTGTGGGTAGTATTTATAAATTTTGCAAAGTATGCAGTGGTTATATTATATTCGATTGGTTAGGGAATATTCGGTTTAGCGAGGAATATTCGCATAACTACTCAATCATTGGTGGACCCCACAATGTAATTATTGTTGGATTGAGAAACGACAAAAATATTTTATTAAAATAACTATGGAAGTTTTACTGGTGTTTCTTGTTGAACTACTTTCGGTAGTAAAAGTACGATGTACGTGTGGTTGCAAGAATACACCGGTATTGATTATCGATCTTATGTGAGAAGTCACTCACCGATTCCATTATTAGTCGATTAATAATATGAATTATTATAAATGATAATGACGTTTTGTTTTATTCAGTATTATTAACGTAATAAAACATAAATATCTTTTTATATAAAATAGAATACTTTATTAAAGTTTATTCTATAAATAGAATATATTATATTTTATTATGCATAGTGTTGCATAGTGTTTTTTGCGTAGTGTTTTGCGTAGTATTGCATAGTGTTTGCATAGTAAAATATTTTTATATAAATAGAATATATTATATTTTATTTAAAAGATTTTTCCTTAAATATGGACCGTCAGATTAAAGTAAATCAATCTGGACCGTTCATGGATTAATTCTTATGCATTCCATTTTCCTATAAATAGAAGCTCATTCCTTCATTATTTTCTTACGAATTCATTGAAACTCTAGAGAGAAAATTATAGAAAGAAGCTATAGAGAAAATTATAGAAAGAAGAAGAGTATTACGCTACTTCACTACTTCTATATTCAGCTCTTTTACGGTAGAAATGTTATTCTTTCTTCTTGAAGAGAACTTCATTATTTCATTCATTATTATTACATTGGAATAACTTTGTAAAAGTGGCATACCCTATACTTAACTTTGTACGCTGTGGACCCCCTATACTTGGTGAAATCCTTATGTTATTACATTGCTTATTATTCATTGGAATAACTCAGATATGCGGTTTACCTATACTTGGTGACATTCTTCTATTATTCATTGGAACATCCATGCATGTGTTTTTTTACACCGACCGGTTCCGTCTTTATTATTACATTGGAATATCCTGCTCATGTGTTTTACACCGACCGGTTCCGCCTTTATCATTCTCGTTTGAATATCCTATCATGTGTTTTTTACACCGGATCCGGTTCCATCTTTATTATTCTGTTGGAACATCCCGCTTGTGTGAATTTCACGACTGGTTCCGTTATTATTATACTGTTGGAATAACTTTGCCTATGCTGCAACAATCCGCATGCATGGTGATTTCTTTTGTTATTCCATTCTTTATTATACCCAATTGGTTAAAACTTTGACTTCTATACTCCATGAAATTAGTAGAATATCCTTGATATTTGCGTTTCATCCAAAGATCTTTTCACGGAAATATTCTTCCGATCATTCTTGAATTTTACTCTCTGAAAACAAGATTATGTTGACAATTTGGGCGTTAATAATTCATGGATTAAATAATTCTTGAACTTGTTTTATTGAATTATTATGTCATTGTCATCATCCTCATGTTATATTATGTTATCTTTGGCTTACGTGCATAGATGAACTTAGTATGATTATGACCGAGGATCATTCGGTATAATCATGACTTGATATAAATGATGTGACAAAAGTCCTCAAATGGCCTGTAATGCGTTGATGGATAGTTTTTGGTATGATTATGACCGGGGTGTTTTAAGTATAGTCATGACCATTGATAATTTGATGAAAATCCTTGGCCAGGTAGATGCGGGGATGATTAGATGTGGTGGTTTATTTATTAAAATTGGGTCTCGGCGATAAAATTGATGAAAACCTTTTAAAACCTAAAAGATAGTAGACTTTATTCTCTACTTGACTCTTTTAATGGATTGCTTATTCACGCTGCAGATTAAACCGGTTGTCTATTGTATTTTATCGGTTTAACATTTGTTGAAGCTAATGATAATTTATTCTCGCATTATCTTAGTCATAATATTTCTTCTTGGGCTAGTTGAGCTCACCCTTTCTTTCACCGTTTTCTTCTCTTGAAAATGACAACATAGGCCGGGACGAGTCGGGGAACGAAGTAATGGTCCGAGGATAGCATTAGTAGTCCTCACTATTCTGTGAAATAGTGTGATAATAGTCAGTAATGAGGACTCCTTTTGAGTTTGTATATAATATCTAGTAGACAATATTTGTATTCAAACTCACGCTTTATGTCGTATTGTACACGCAGTTTATATTAGTAAGTTGTATTTGAATTTATGTACCACCATGTAAGTGGCGACCAAGATGGGTAACGATACCTAATTTTGGGGCGTTACGGTTGGTATCGAGCTTAGGGATATGATCCCGGCTAAGATGTAAGAATAGTACTAGGAGGGAGAGACGGGAATTCCTTCGCTAGTATGACCTACCTAAGTTTATTTGGTATTTGATTGGTCGATTGAGTATAGTGATAATATGTTGCATGTTAATTAACCCTTGTTTTGTGACAAAGTTTGTATTTAGATGTTGTGAATAGGGCTCGGTTATTGGAGCGCGATAATGAGTCACCTCAACCAAAAGGTAACGACCAACAACACTGGTAATAATCATATACCGCCAGAATTAACCATCTAACAATGATGACCATCGTGGGAGAAATTATCATGCCAAGAATGGTAACCACTTGATTGGTAATCATGGCTAAGATAATAGAAGTGGAAATTTCAAAGAAGAGAAGGTCATTTAGCTCGATTTTGTCGTGCATGCACCAAAGTCAAGTCCAAATTGGGGCGGTGGCACCAAAGGCGATACTGGATAAAACAAAGTCGGTGGTTTCATGAAGAGCGTTTTTCATGACTTCTTAAAAAGCAAGTGACTCGAACGGTTAGCACGGGTTAGTTAATTATAAATTCTTGCAAGTCTATACCTTATAAGATACCTGGTTCTACCCATTATTTTATCTCGCTTGCTTTGCGTTCAACATTTAAATTTGACTCGGAGAAGTTAGACTTTAACTTATTGGTTGAAACTTCGTTGGGAGAAACCTTCGTTACCTCCACCGCTTATTAATCTTGTTGTTTCAAATAAACACTTTCACGTTACTCGTCGATATTATCTCTTTGAAAATATTTGCCTTTGATGGTATTTTAGGAATCAATTGGTTAACTACTCATCATTCTTTTCGTAAGGTTGTTAGCTTTTATATTCATAACCAAACTACTAAAGTCAATTATTGTCATATCAAGCCATAAGTAAAGAGCCCCGAACCTTTCGTTGTTGACTTCCTTGTGTGGAATGCACCGGCCGGACTTTCTTCAGAGGCGACATCGTGAATGAAGATGGCAAGTTTATAGGTATCATTGTGAGGTCTTATCTAGGTTAAGGGATAGAAGTCACAGTTGGTATCAATGTGACGTACTATCCAAGTCTTGGATGAGAGTCACGCAGCTTTGAATGATATTTCTATCATTAATAAATTTCTTGACGTATTCTTGAAGATTTCCTAGCCTACCCTAGGCGTGAAATCGAATTTTGTATTGACCCCATCAAAAAAACCCATTTCTTAAACCCTCAAATATTTCTTCAACTAAAAGGATCATTTACGAGGATTATGATGAAAGTCATAATAAAACCATTGGACTAATGAAAATCATAGGTATATGAAGTATTAGTAAGTGTTATGATGAGTTATTTTGGTTAGTATGTGAAAACATGAAAGTTTCTTAGAAATCACAAAGAGTTGAAAATCAGATTTTGGTGAAAAACGTAACATGAAATTCAATTGACCATATCTCCTATTATATTTTGAATTTTTGAATGTGGTCAAGTCCTAGAGTTAGATCTATGAGTTACCTAACTAATCCAAGTGGAATTACTGGAAAAGGTGTTGTAGATTTTTGTGTGGACTGATTTTAGCAAAGGAGTGCAAAGCTGCAAAAAACCAAAAAGCTGCTGCCATGATTTTAGAGGGCTGTTTCGGCCACTTAAATTATGAGAAAAAATTCTGGGTTTTGGGACATGAAAGTATATGGTATAAAGTACCTCCTGTCCAAAAATGAGCTCATTCGACTTAAAATGAGCAAGTTATGACTATTTCAATATTTAGGTTTTTCCGAATTTAAAAACGCTATAACTGGAGTTCTATAACTCCGATGACCATGAAATTTAAACTGAAAGCTCACGATAACATGTGTAAGGTCCTGCCAAGATTTGGGAATTTTGGAGTTAAACTTGAGGTAGCTAATTTCTTAAGGAATTAATAAGAAATTGATTTTTGAAAAATAGTAAATGAATTTTAAAAATTCGAGAAAAATATATTTTCATTATGGGACTATATTATGCTAAATCCCAAAAGAAATTTTTTGGGACTAATTTGGTATTTTTCATGAAAATAGTTTAATTCTGAACATATGAGTTAAATATGTTATGTGAAGTAACAAAGTTGAAAATAGGATTTTATGGTTGAGAATCCTATATAGAATATATGCATATTTTTTGATGAGGGATTTGATAATTGGTGATGATATTTTATGAGTATGGCATTTTGAATGATGAAATGCATTATATGGTAAAGCGTAAACAATTGAGATAAATTGTTTATAAATTTAAGAAGTGATTAAAATATTATTATAATATTAATGTTATTAGATTATGAGATTATTAAGTGATTGATAACATGGGGATATTCTTGAATCTGGATAAATTATATTATAAATGTTTAATATTTATCCTTTATCTCATTTGATTGATTCTTTATATCATTATCCTCATGCTTTATATTATGTTGAAAGTCATCTCAATGGCTTTGTAGTGCATAGATGGACTTGGTATGATTATGACCGAGGATTGTTCGGTATAATCATAACCAGTAATTGAAAACACAATTATCTTTGGTAGTAGTGCATGGATAATTTGTGGTCGTGATACTAATGAATACACAATTATCTTTGGTAGTAGTGCATGGATAATTTGTGGTCGTGATACTTAATGAATACACAATTATCTTTGGTAGTAGTGCATGGATAATTTGTGGTCGTGATACTAATGAATACACAATTATCTTTGGTAGTAGTGCATGGATAATTTGTGGTCGTGATACTAATGAATACACAATTATCTTTAGCCAGTAGTGCATGAATAATTTGTGGTCGTGATACTAATGAATACACAATTATCTTTGGTAGTAGTGCATGGATAATTTGTGGTCAGATACTAATGAATACACAATTATCTTTGGTCGTAGTGCATGAATAATTTGTGGTCGTGATACTAATGAATACACAATTATCTTTGGTCGTAGTGCATGGATAATTTGTGGTCGGATACTAATGAATACACATTATCTTTGGTAGTAGTGCATGGATAATTTGTGGTCGTGATACTTAATGAATACACGATTATCTTTGGTAGTAGTGCATGGATAATTCGTGGTCGTGATACTAATGAATATCCTTGGCACGTAGTGCGGGGATGATTCGATGATATGGATTAATTATTGAAATGAGTCTCAAAGAATGAAATATTAATTCATGGATGTGGTAAAAGTCATCTTTGGTAGTAGTGCATTGATAGACTTGGTATGATTATGACCACGGATTATTCGGTATAATCATGGCCAGTAATTGAAAACACGAATATCCTTAGCCAAGATGGTGCATGGATAATTCATGGTTGTGATACTATTAAGTTAGTCTCGATATTATTGGTTTTACATTGTATATCTTTGGCACATAGTGCAAAGATGAATTGTTAATGAATATCTTTGGCGGGATTGCAAAATGAATTTAATGTTTTCAACGATAAAGGTATTCAAGGTATCCTCATCTCTTTATCATATCAGTATCGCACTTAATTTCGAGGGCGAAATTCCATAAGGAGGGAGATTGTGAGACCCTAGATTTTATCAATAAAGATTTAAATTTTGTCGAAATAATTTTTAATATTATGGTGTGAATTTGAGATAATATTATAGTTGTGGGTAGTATTTATAAATTTTGCAAAAGTATGCAGTGGTTATATTATATTCGATTGGTCGGGGAATATTCGGTTTAGCAGGGAATATTCGTGACAACTACTCAATCATTGGTGGACCCACAATGTAATTATTGTCGGATTGAGAAAGCGACAAAAATATTTTATTGAAATAACGACGGAAGTTTCACCGTTGATCTTTGTTGAACTACTCGATAGTAAAAGTACAACGATGTCGTGTGGTTGCATAGTAAGACGCGGTATTGATTATCGATGCTTATGTGAGAAGTCACCGGGTTGATTCCATTATTGTCGATTAATAATATGAATTATTATAGCGATAATGACGTTTTGTTTTATTTGTATTATTAACGTAATAAAATGAAACATCTTTTATATAAAATAGAATACTTTATTAAAGTTATTCATAAATAGAATATATTATATTTTATTATGCATAGTGTTGCGTAGTGTTTTGCATAGTGTTTTGCATAGTATTGCATAGTGTTTGCATAGTAAAATATTTTTATATAAATAGAATATATTATATTTTATTTAAAAGATTTTTCTTTAAATATGGACCGTCAGATTAAAGTAAATCAATCTGAATAGTTCATGGATTAATTACTTATGCATTCCATTTTCCTATAAATAGAAGCTCATTCCTTCATTATTTTCTTTACAATTCATTGAAACTCTAGAGAGAAAATTATGAAAAGAAGCTATAGAGAAAAATTATAGAAAGAAGAAGAGTATTCTCTACTTCTTTCACTACTTCTATATTCGAGGTTCTTTTACGGTGAAGGGGTGTTATTCTTTCTTCTTGAAGAGAACTTACATTATTTCATTCATTATTATTACATTGGAATAACTTTAAAAAGTGGCATACCCTATACATAACTTTTGTATCACGGCGTACCTATACTTGGTGAAATCCTTATGTTATTCCATTGCTTATTATTACATTGGAATAACTTTGTATATGCGGTTTACCCTATACTTGGTGACATTCTTCTATTATTCTTGCTGAACATCCACATCATGTGTTTTACACCTTACCGGTTTCCGCTCTTTATTATTCTGTTGGAACATCCATGTCGTGTGTTTTACAGGACTGGTTCCGCTCTTTATCATTCATTGGAATATCCTATCATGTGTTTTACACGGATCCGGTTCCATCTTTATTATTACATTGGAACATCCTGCTTGCATGTGAATTTCACGACCGGTTCCGTTATTATTATTCTCATTGGAATAACTTTGTCTATCATCACGCAATGCATGTGCATGGTGATTTCTTTTGTTATTCCATTCTTTATTATACCCAAATTAGTTAAAACTTTGACTTATACTCCATGAAATTAGTAGAATATCCTTGATATTTGCTTTTCATCCATATCTTTTCATGAAAATATTCTTGATCATTCTTGAATTTTACTCTATGAAACGAAGATTATGTTGACAATTTGGGCGTTAATAATTCATGGATTAAATAATTCTTGAACTTGTTTTATTGAATTATTATGTCATTGTCATCATCTTCATGTTATATTATGTTATCTTTGGCTTACGCGTGCATAGATGAACTTAGTATGATTATGACCGGGATCATTCGGTATAATCATGACTTGATATAAATGATGTGAAAAAAGTCCTCGATGGCTGTGTAATGCGTTGATGGATAGTTTTTGGTATGATTATGACCGGGGGTGTTTCGGTATAGTCATTACCATTGATAATTTGATGAAAATCCTTGACCGTAGTACGGGGATGATTAGATGTGGTGGTTTATTTATTAAAATCGGGTCTCAATATAAAAATTGATGAAAACCTTTTAAAACCTAAAAGATAGTAGACTTTATTCTCTACTTGACTCTTTTAATGGATTGCTTATTCACCGCAGCTTAAACCGGTTGTCTATTGTATTTTATCGCTTTAACATCATTTGAAGGCTAATGATAATTTATTCGCATTATCTTAGTCATAATATTTCTTCTTGGGCTAGTTGAGCTCACCTTTCTTTCACCGTTTCTCTTGTGAAATGAGAACATAGGCGGAGACGAGTCGGGGAACGAAGTAATGGTCCAGAGGATAGCATTAGTAGTCCTCATTATTCTCGCGTGAAATAGTGTGATTATAGTCAGTAATGAGGACTCCTTTTGAGTTTGTATAATATCTAGTAGACAATATTTGTATTCAAACTCACGCTTTATGTCGTATTATACACGGCAGACGCTTATATTAGTAAGTTGTATTTGAATTTATGTACCATGTAAGTGGCGACCCAAGATGGGTGACGTATACCTAATTTTGGGGGCGTTACACAAAACACAAATTTCACAAAGATATGGTACTTCAAGACCAAAAGTTTATTAATCATTTTCTTGTGGTCAAAACGGATATTTCTTGATATCAAGTGACCAACCCATCATTGGAGTACTCAAAGGATTAACATTATCCATGTAAAGTTACTTCGGGATTTTTTCTGTGTATGTTGATTGATGAACAAGAATTTCATAGTTCAATTTGTAGTCCAAGTCAAAAATTTGTCTTACCAATATCTTTCATCTCAAATTTGTTATTTTTGTCGACTCTTCTGGAGCAAGATCTTTCATCAATAAATACAATAATAACAAATTCAGATTATGATCTTTTGATAAAATGCATGCACAAATTGGATTATTCTCAAATCCTTATTTCAAAAGATATCCACTTAGGCGATTATACCATAATATGCATCTGGATTGCTTTAACCTATATAAAGATTTTTGTAGCTTAATAGAATATATATTTCGAGATGTAGAATTATATGCTTCAGGCATTTTATATCCTTCAGGGATTTTCATGTATATATAATTATATAATGATAAATACAGATATGATATAACAACATCCATTAATTTCTCTTTCTACCAAGCTAATTAAAAATCTGAATGTAATTGTGTCCATTACAGGAGCATATATTTCTTCATAATTAATACCATGTCTCTGCGAAAAAACCTTGTTCTACAAGTTGCGTTATGTACCATATAATTTTATTTTTCTTATTTCGTACAAATACTCATTTGTATTCAACAGACATTACACCTTTAGGTGTTCGGACAACAGGTCCAAAAACTTCATATTTACTTAGTGAATTTAATTCTGCTTGAATCGCCTCTTTCTACATTGGCCAAATATTTCTACATTCATCAACGATGATCATTACTTCTGGTAATATCCATAGTAAATTTATATGAAAATATGTTGTCGACAACTATTTTATTTTCTATCCAATATATACGTCTCCTATAAATACATCATGTATCGAGATCTCGTTATTTTCAGGTACCTGATCCTTTTCAGAGGTTAACTCATCCTCTTCAGGGAATAACTCTTCAAGAGTTTTATTTACAGGAGATTTTTATTCATAAGTTTTGTATAGATTGATAAATTTTGTAGCATGTTTCATGGGTATAGCCTCTTTATGGGCTGCAACTTATTTTTCTTGTACTTTCTTCTTCTGGGAAATTCTATGTTTCAGGTGTGACTTTGATTCAATTTGCTGCTGCATTAATTGATTGTCCTACAGGGACATCAATCTCTGCTAGAGTATTAGCAGCTAGAATATGAAATATCGCTATCACTATTTTATTATTATCGGTGAATAATTTTGGTAATTGATTTGCAATTCATTACAAATGAATTATCCTTTGAACTTCTAGTTTCATATTGATTTGTATAAGGATCAAGATTAAATAACGTTGAAATATTCCAATTAATCTCCCGTCGTGCTTCAGGCAACGACTTTTCTCCCCCTAATGGTGGGAAGACTATTAAAATAACAATCCTCAAAATATACCTTAAAAATATCACTTTGAATTCTTTCTTAGAAGATGAACACCAAATAACAATAATTAAATGTGATAATTTGGCAATTAATTTACTTTGATATAATCAACAGGTAATGGAATCTTCTGGTTCTTTAAAGAATGTTCATGGGAGTTTTCAATAATTCAATGCATCATTATTGATCATAGATGATCATGCCAAATCATAAAAATATTTGGATCCAAACACTTTTGGTGTATTGCACATTTCTGGTGTATTACAACATTTATTTCAACTATTCTCATTTTAGTATAATATAACCCATAAGAGAAAATATACAATTTTTTCTAATATGAGCTTCTGGCCCGATACTATTTATTGATTTCAATTTAATAACTATTATAACGTATATCCTTAAAGCTGAGCAAATTTCTGCTTGTCTCAGGAGAATATAAAGAATCATCAATACAAAGTTTTGTGCCCTTTGAAAACATTATAATCGCTCTTCCAGAGACTTTAATTAAATTTGATGAATAATCACTCTTCAAGAGTCTTCAATTATGTTTGATGAATAATCGCTCTTCTAGAGGTTTTAATTAAGTTTGATGAGCTTTTGGCTCATACAACTTCATATATGCAAAATATAAATTTAATTTTATTACTTGACACATAAATAAAACATATAATAAAAATACTTATTATAATGTCATAATATAATGAAATAAAAATAATTAATTGGTATGAACATTTCTATCAACATATCATCAAGAAAACCATAGATATTAAAATTAGTTATATCCACTTCATTTGAAAAGTCAAAATAATTCATGGGATCTTCAGGATCATTCCATTTCCTTTTCTTTTATGGAGTCTTGGTACAAATCTACCAAATGTTTAGGAGTACGACGGGTACATTCCCTTTATATATTAATTGTTCATTTCAAGTCCAGTACCATAACTACAACCATAATTTCCTTTATGATTATCAAATGAGGTTCCATTCACTTCAGGGAATGTAATAGAATCGGTCGAGCGAGATTGTTAGTTTTTTAAAACTCATTATTTTGTACAGCCACTAGAAGAAATGATATCACTTTTAGGAATTTAATTTCCTTTATCGCTTCAGGGAATATATTATGAACTTACACTCATAATATTGCTACTACAGGAGCATATTCGAGGCATGAAATATAGTAAATATTTTTTTTTCTAACATATCTTTATCAATAAATTTTTTTTTCATGGAGATGATAGCGAATAAAAATAATTAATTTTACATGATCCTGCAGGGATGCATGATTGACAACTTTAATTATATCTCCAAGGTTCTTTGCCTTTATATGAATCTCAACATCAAGATTCCATTACAAATAATTCTTGTTCGATATAAATCAAGGGCAACAAATTCAAATTTATAAAATTTGAATATTAAATAACTAAACATATTTCCCATCAAATTAAATAATTATATATGTTCAAATTTAATTGTAATGAAACAATTTATAGAAATGTAGTAAAATACTGAAACTAAATTTGTCCACTAAAACTAAATAACAAACCAACACTATTAAGTATATTTGTCATTGTAACTTCATATCAAAATTATTAGAAATTTAGTTTATTATAACTATCCACATATAACTATTCACATGTGCATGAACATATATATATATATATATATATATATATATATATATATATATATATAACACATATTGTTCTGAAAACATACTGTTCATGTCATATACTATCAGTATAGTGCATATATCATGCTTACTGTAATAGAGTAGGATACATTGCAATTATGTGATACTAGAAAAGACTTGATCAGCGCAAATAGTGACTCTTCCAATAAACTGATATAATAAACTTTTGCTCTGGACATGCTTAGAAATATAACCTTACAGATGAAACACAAACCAATGAAGTAAAATGCGTAAATGAAAAAAAAAAAACAGATTTCGCAAACACGAATGTAAGATATACTGTTGTATTTAAGAATAAGTGCCTTGTGCTAAAACAACAGCTTACTGATCGTTAAGTATACACAAATCAAAATCGCAAGCGTATGATAAATAGTAGCACTATTGTATAAAAGAGTCGGCAATTAAAATATGATATAGACAGTAACCGACCAACAACGAGATAAGTAGTAAAAATAAGACATAAGATTATTAGAAACACTAGCAGACCAAGTACACGCAATAACATGTATAACAATAATTGTGCATGTTAAAATAATACTTGCAATGCACGTTGAGATTTTACATGGAGGACTGAAATTAATGAAAGATAAAACATAAAAAAATACAACACGAATCAAGCATGACTGTATTGTACATGTAAGACGCTACACAGTAGAAAAGATCAGACTACTAACTAAAAATAAAAGTAACGAGCCCCACTGAGTTTTGGATATAGCATAAACATGATAATAGTTAAAAAAAATTATATTGTATGACTAAATATATATTGTACTACAAGCTGTTATTATGTGAGGTATATTTTATCTTTTGTCACAATAAAATAAAAATGCTAATTGAAACTAATTTCTGTATATTATACCTTGCTGCAAGTTCTTTTACTAAACTTTTTGGTCCCATAAACTGATACACATGAGAATAATTTTGCTCACAACTCCAAATCAGTTTATGTAGCCTATTAACTCAAATGGAGAAAAATGAATTCAAATTTGGAGAGTTTCTGATACATAAGACTGAGCACACAATATCAAAAGCGAAGCTACTCTATTTCTTGCGGGCAGTAACCCGTTATTGACCATTGAAATAAAAATAAAAATTACAGTATGTTTTGTATCATTGTAGCAGCCGTATATGAGTATATAAGTAGAGATGTGAATAAAAGAAATGAACACAATAGACAAGCACAATATACCTTCTCCTTCAAATCAAATATGATTATCTTCAATATGAAAGTGAGGAGCAAATCGTGCTGATAACGTGTTATGAAATGTTATGAAAGATAACTAAAAACAAGATGATTATAAAAAAGAGAGTTTTGCATAATATTTTGTATATCCCTCAATCACTTTACAATTGTCTTATTTATAGAAATAAGAACAATAATACTACTAGGATGTTATAAAACTCAAGAGTCATATATTTTAATACTCAATGGGAGTTACATGTATCTAAACATCCATATGAATCTAGACATTTTATAACACAATTAACTTTATTATGCAATTATTATTTTGTTCTATAATATAAAATGAGATAATTAATGAAAATGTATATTTAACCTTACATACAGCTAACTTTATTATGCAATTATATGAGATAATTATTGAAACTATATATCAATCTTTACATAATTAATTTTATTATTCAATTATTATCACATTTATGTTTTAGTTTTTTGGGCTCACATAATTTGATAACTCTTTGGATTCTTGCTCTAGCTGCTCATTAGCCAAATTGCTTCTCATTGAGGCTAGCTCTGTTTTTGAGTTTTAAAATGGACAGAAAAGAAAATAAATGGACGAAAAATTTAAGTTTTCTTTCCAATTCTTATGTTTCTGAGTTTTTTAATAAACGGAAAAGAAAAGAAATGGATAGAAAACTTAGCCACTTTTCCTGCCAAAATTTTCCGTCCAAAATTGGCATGATTTGGACGGAAAAGAAATTAAAATAAGTAATATTTTTATAATTCTCATATTATCCTCAACTTTTAATATAATAAATTTTAAATTACAACTCATGTCCTCAATTTTAAAATTTCTATCATTTTCCATTAAAAACTCAGAAACAACACAAAGGAAAATTTTAAGTTTTCTATTTTTTTTTTCCTGTTCTAATTTAAGTTTTCTATTCTTTTCTTTTCTGTTCAAAACTCAGAAACAGAATGTAACACATTATGCCTCGTGTTAGTTATTTTCTCCAAATGCGTAAGAATATTCTCATTTATTAAAAAAATTGTTATACTAAAGATATTTATTTTAGTGATAATAGGTACTCCCTCCGTCCCTATTTAAATGACGTTTTAGAGTTTTTTATTTGTCCCTAATTAATTGACGTTTGTTCAAATCTAGGAGAATTAATGATAATTTTTTCAAAATTATTCATCATTACTCCACCTATTTTTTTGGTACTTTAAACTCTTGTGCTATGATAAATTAATAATTTAAGAGTATTATAGACAATTGAGTACTATATTTAATGTTTTCAATCATTATCTTAATTCTTGTGCCCATCTCTAAAACATCATTTAAATAAGGACGGAAGGAGTATCAAATAACACTATTCCTATTATAATTTTATTATTATGCTACATTATTAAATTAACACCTTATTATTCTTAATACACGAAGAAAAAAAAATATTCCCCAAGGTACTTAAGAGATTTAGGCTGTGTTTCATTGCCTCTTAATAAAAGTACCTTTGATTCGGTCAGAAGCTAAACATATTTGGTAAAAAAAATTGACAATTAATGCCCTTTAATCGTTGACAAATATAAATCTATACTATTAAGAGGTGGATCCGGACGAAATTGGCTATTTTTGGATAAAAATAACCTTTTTAATATTACAAAATTCTTATTATCTCCCTTTGCCTCTTCAATTTCCAGATTCCCAAATCGATCATAACCCTTTTCTTCCTCTCTCTTCACTTCGATTTCCATAGCCACCACCACAACGACTCCATCAACATATCACCATTACCATCATCATCTTCAATTCTTCCATCACCCAGACCCAGACGACGATGAATTTAGAATAAGACTCGTTGAGTACTGGCGTCGGTGATCAATCACAGCGATGCCAATTCCCTAAATCAACGGCTCCAACAAGATGCGACAGATTGAAATTGTTAGAGAGAAAAGATGAGGCGACTGCCAACAGAAGTTTATACAATACTGCTGAAGCATTCAATTGACCCCCCCCCCCCCCCCCCCCCATGCCTCTTACCGGAGGACTCTTCTTGATTTGAGGTGAACGAATCATCGTATGCCCCGGAAGATAGATTGTTACGACATTGATAGCAATATGGGGGAAGTTCCCATCAGGCAACAACGGTTCTGCCTGACCCTCTCTCTAAAATTTATCTTTTGGGAGATAATAAAGAGAGCTTCTTCACAATTTAGCTCCAGTAGGCAGTAGTTGGGCACATCTACATATCGTGTTGCCTTTTTTTTTTTTTATAATTTTGTTCTGGGCAAAATACTACTCTATCTGGTGTCATAAAATCCATTTATTTCAAACCAATTATAATTTTAAACCATATAAATAGAACATGAAAATATGTGAATTTATAATTTTTATTTTATTAATTAAAGGGTGCAAATCACCATTATTATACATGTATAATTTTTTTTTTTTACTAAAATTGATATTAATTCAATAGGATCATAATATCGTAAAACTATTTATGGGATTGATCGAATTATGGGATTGATCCAATTGTTTGTGAAAGGATTGAAGAAGCTCAAAGGGAAGAGAAAGAATGAAGGGAAGAAGATAGAGAAAAGTTTTTTTGTTGAAATTGAATATAGTGAGTGGGGGGTTAAAATAGTAAAACAGTGTTATTTAAATATTTTATAAAAATTAATTGTCAAATACTATTTTTTTCATTTAGATACGATTTTAGACAGATATTTTATATTATTCGGATGTCTAAACTATTCAGATCTTAATATTTAATTTTATCAAACACAACCTTAGAAGGAGACTGAATAAATTTCTTTAAAAAATAAATAAAATTTGTTGTACAGTAATATTTTAGAATGATGTGGTATTTATATTGGAGGATGTTATCAGTATCATCATTCTTTACCCCCGTCCCCTCCTCTCTGTCTAGTTTCTGCTCAACCCAATTGGGTTCCTTCCACAAATTAAGTAAAGTAAAATGATTCATCCTCAAACCCAATCTCTCTCCACCCACCTTCTTCTACCTCCTTCAATCCTCCTCCCTGCTACCACTAAAGCAAGAAGCAGCAGCAGCAGCACCCATTTCAACCTTTCAAAGAAAAGTAAATCTGGCAGAGGAGTAAAATTGTTTCAGCCTCCTCCTCCTGCTGCTGCTCTAAAATTGAGATGTGCGGTTTCTTTAGAGCCAACAATCCGGAAGAACAATGGCGGCGGCAGCATCAATTGCAAACCACTTCCAGCTGAGGTTTCAAGAACAATTATGGAGTTGTCTTCTGTAGGCACTCTTTCTGTGTTGACCCAAGAGGGTTTCCCTCTGGGCTTTGGTGTTCGCTTTGCCGTTGACCCTCAAGGCACTCCACTCTTGTGCTTCAATTCCTCCACCACCAACTTTGTTGCTGCTCCTTTACCCACTAAATCTACCCTCCACGTCCAGGTACCATTTTCTCAACTCAGTCCATCAAAACTAACAACCTTTCTACATTTCTATCGACTTATTGAAATTAAAATATGTGCTGTATTTACTGAACCCAGTTAGAGCAGTGTGGATTGCGTACCCCACAGTGCACCATTCAAGGCACCCTTGATAAACCACAAGATAGAATGACGTTGAAGGTAAAATTCTCATGTCTACATTTTTGGTTTCTTATTTCCTAACTTAGCTTTATTCCATGCCATTAAATATGTGTAAGACACTTCTTGGTTCATTCACCAAGTTTTAATTTTAACATTTTAACTAGTTTTTAAAAAAGGACAACACAGCTGTCTTTATTAAGGACCTTAATCATCTTGCAAACCATTGGAAACCTACCTTCTTATTTGATCACAAGTTCTATTTTTTGATTATACTCTCTTGTGAATTTGTGATAAGTATTCTGTTAAAAACACCAAAGTATGATAGCTTATATGTATGATTAGGTGATGTGGGATTTCTTGTCATAAGCTTATAATTGGCAGTCACAAACATCTCCATGTGAAGGTTGCTGCACAGTTCATGGTCTTTCCACAATGCTTGATCACATGTCTTGTAGTAATTTCCTTATCTGAGCTGATAGTTCCTTGTCTCCAGCCTCTCCTGCCTACCCTAAAGTCCTGTCTGCAGTAGCAGTTTCTTTTCTATCTCGTATACTATTTTATAGTAGACTGAGTGGATGACTGAAGACCGCACTTTTTCCAGCAAACAGATGATATTTTCATTTGAATAGATCTGTCAGAAAATCATGTGCTCCTGGGAAAAGATAGGCTGTCAGGGAATTCACAAGTGAAAATGACATTTTTGTCATACCATTACTTGCTGGAAGATAGAATGCCATGGCACTTTATGGCATTTCTGTTCTTATGATTTAATATAAAAAGGCATATCTACAACTACTAGATCCCAAAGCCAGAGTAAGTTATTAAATCATGAATAATTTGAAAAATTATTAATTACGTTTACCCATTTTTGCAATTTGCGGTCTTCCAATTTTTACAATGTCCTCCAACATCACTTCAGATTTTGCAATTGTGTAACCTATCCCCTTTAAATTCGAAAATCAATCGACGTGATAAATTAAAAGTGACCCAATTTAATAGTATTTTCATCGGCGGAATACAGTCACGTGCTTCCATCTATTTAAAAGGGCATACTGGGTTCCATGTCTTCCGAGAACTGACAAGGATTTGCCGGTTCTTTGTACATAAACCCTTGTGAGATTTTCATGCAGTCTCAGCTGTTCTTCTGCTTGCATGATAAATTCTTCCATTCGTGCCTCATAAAAAGAACTAGCAGGACCATTTGTAAGAACTAGGGCCAATCCCGAATCCTAAAAAAGGTTCAAGCCACTTATAAGAGGACCAAAATGTCTGGGCCTTTTAAAACCACAAGCCACTCATAAGTCACGACATGTTATTTGTATTTTTACTAGTAGAGTTGAAGTCTTATCACTTATGCACAACAGACTTAACCCACGTGTTTTGATGTGGGATTGGAGTGTTACAATCTTCCCCACTAAATCCCTAAATGTCTCAGTCATGCTCCAAATAGTCCTCAGGATCAGTCCTTGAGGCAGTGCAGGTAACTAGAGGTGGCTCCTATGAGTTCTAGACGTGGCTCTCAATTTCCAATAAGGTGTAGTACTTATCCTTGCATAGCAGTTAGTTCCTTACCTAGTCAAGGTTTTGCTGTTACCATTGGTAATGACTCGGGTCCTACCTGAGTCCAGAATAAGGGTCAATCCACGTCCTAATCGCACAGTTGCAGAAAATAATCATTGCGTCCCATTTTTGTCGCGGGAGCTGATTTATTCCAATTTAACATAAGAATTGACAAACTTGCAAATGGAGAGATGTTGGAGGGCATTGCAAAAATTGTAACATCATAGAACATATTGCAAAAGTGGGTAAAACATGAAGGGGAACTTTTGCAGATTGCCCGTAGATCAATTCACAAGTCCACAGTATTGCTTAGTTCATGTGGATTACATGCATTCGTTCATGATGTCTGGGAACACGGAGTTGCATAAAATCATTTTTTAATATATTTTTTTTTCTAATTTCAAGTTGATCTGATACAGTTGATGATAGCATATCATAAGCATGATGTTTGTTATTTTGTTAATCAAAGACTATAAATTCAATTGAATCTTCAATTTGATGTATTTGTTTGTTTGGTCAGAAGCTTCAGTCAATATGGAGAAAGAGATTTGAGGAAGAAGTGGACGAAGATCTCATATATATTGTTTCTGTGGAACGGGTACTTCAGATAGAAGATTTTATGGAGGTGTGTTGGGTCATTCATTGTTAGTTTGTTTTAACACATTATATTTCTATTGAGCTTGTTAGATGTTCTATGCCTAATGATAACTTCTTTTACCGTGCTAGCATATGTATCTCTGTGGTTAATTAATATAGATAAATATTTTTCAACATTATAGCCAACTTACTCATTTTCTATACCTACTATTTAAAAATATTTCAGGATGGTGTATGGTTCACATCTTTGGATTATAAATTGGCAATTCCTGACCCACTCCGAGAGTCTGCAGAGACTATTGTTCATGAGATTAACACTCATAATATGGAAGATATCCACCGCTTTTGCAACATTTACGCTGATCTGAATTTCCAGGTTTATACAATTATATGCTCATAAAACTTTGTGATTTCTTTAATGCTTTAATTATGAGATTCAGCTTTCCTTTTCAGTTTATGGGGTCAGAGACACCCTTTTGAAGAATCTGACTGACTAGGGGGATAATAATGTGCTCCTTTCTGTCATAGTTCTTAAATCACCCCTAGTACTCGTAGTCAGAAGGAGATTCTGGATATGATTTACGTTACTTGGAGATCTGAATAGACCATTCATGCATTGTTGTATGGTAACCTGTAAGATTTCTGAGGCTGACATTTTTCATAAAATTTCACATCCTTCCAAAGTGAGAATGGCAGAATATGAATGAGAGAATTTCGATAAATCCTAATTTCCTTCTCCATTGGAAGAGTGCATGTCTGCATGACATACAATTATTGTGAGGGAAAGGTCAAAAGAACCCCAACAATGATTCCCATTACAACATATCCAGTTAGAGACCTAAAATGATAGGTTGGAAACTGAATTGTTAAAAACTTATCACTAGGACTGATAATGTTATAATCATTTTGGAGCATTATATATGTTTAACGAAACCACAATTTTTGTTTACTTGTGCTGCTTTTGTTTTTATTTATTTATATTTTAATACCTTTTCTTGCCATACTCGGGGGTTAAAATTTAGATATTCCTTTTCCCTCTCTGATGTCTATCCTTTTACTCATTTACATTCGGCTGTTTGAGAGCTTAGGAGACTCTAACCTTCTTTTCTTTTCTTTTTCTTTTTTCTGACACAACTAAAAAAAAGTTCTATGCTTGGTTGTACTCTTTGGTGTCAGAGAAGGTAGGTAGACAAAGAGTCGTGAAATTCGCACATTATTATTTTTCTAATATTGGAGGTGGTGAAAATGAGCTTTAGAAGTGTGGAAGTGCAGTTGGCGAAAATAGTGTTTGAATGGTGCACTCTTGATTTGTCACGAAGTGGGGACATATTCATCTCTTAAAACAGAACTATGTTTTAGTAGGCTCTTATAAGTATTTCATTTGGATGGAAGTGGCTGCTCCGTTCTAACATTGATAAGAGTATCATTCTATGAATCAAAACACGGCTAACAAATGAACTAAAATAAATAATGGGTAATTTAATATTTGGAGTTGCATAAAGTTTGTCTGCGCCTTTATTATATATCCTTTGTGTTAGAATTTAAGAACTAATAATATTGCAAGCACACATTATTAGTTCTTATATTCTAACATTTGGTATCATAGTTGCGTTTGAGAGTTCTGGGATTGTCACACTTAAGATGTCGAATATTGGGTCATCACGGATTGAAATTGATAAATTCAACAGAAAGAGTTTTGAACTCTGGAAACTGATGATGGAGGATCTGCTCGTGGATAGGGATTTATGGACAGTAATTTAAGATCCAAAGGTGATTGTTATCACTCAGAAGGAGGGGACGTTTTCGACTGAAACGGAGTTGAAGGAGAAACTTGCTGAATGAGAGAAGTTGGATTGGAAGTCTCATTGCCTAACGTCCTAGTTAATGTTTCTGGGGAGAAGACTGCCTAGACGAAATTGGAAACCCTATATCAAAGTAAGTCCTTAGTTAATAAACTGTTTCTTAGGAAGAAATTGTATAAACTTGGGATGGATGATGAAAGTTTGTTTTCTGCACACCTACATGAATTTAATACCCTGATTAGTCAGTTATCATCAATAAGTTGTGATATCAATGATAAAGCTATTACCTTGCTCTGTTTAATGCCTTTGTGGGATGCTCTGTTTAATGCCATTGGTAGTGGTAATGCCATTGCCGTAGATGGGGTACTTTCAACTTTTATTGTGTCGTAAGATGCGACGTCGGACTATGGAGAGTTCAACCAAGGAGGCTCATTAGTTCGAGGGCGAAATCAGGATAGAAATTCAAAGAGGTTTGGAAACAAGTCACAATCACAAGGAAAATCTAAGAGTACTGACATGTCGAAAATTAAATGCTGGAAGTGTAATGAATTTGGGCATATGAAAAAGGACTGCAAGAACGAGGGTGGTAAATCTGCGAATGAGAAGAATGATTCGGGGAATAAGGATGAAACCACTGGAGACTTGTACACAACAGCTGCTTATGTAACCAAAACAGATGATGATGTCTGGTTCATTGATACAGGAGCTTTGTATCATATGACACCTGGCAGGGATTGGTTCTGTCAATATGAAGCATTTGACAGAGGTAATGTTATGATGGGTAACAACGCATTAGTGAAAATTGTTGGTCGTGGAAAGGTGAAGCTCAGGATGAACGATGGTACTGTTAAAACACTTCCGAGAGTTATGCATAATCCTTAGCAGGAACTTGATATCGGTTAGCACGATGACATATGGAGGTGTCGATTTCAGTTGTGACAAAGACTCATGTAAGATGACTCGTGGGTTAATTGTAATAGTGCGTGGTAGAAGACATGATACCTTATACAAGTTGTTGGGAAGTACAATAAAGGGGCATTTTGGTGGCTCTTTTGTTTATGAGAAAGAAGAAAGTGCGGAGAACAGTTCGTCTATGTTGTGGCATCAATGGTTTGGGCATATCCGTGAGAAGGGGTTGTTCACTATAGCATCAATGAAACTGGTCGAAGGGGTTCCAAATTGCTCAATGGGATTTGGATTCTGTGAGCATTGTTTGTACGGAAAACAAAATAGAGTCGAGTTTAAGTCTACTGCCACTAGAGCGATCGGAGTATTGGATTTGATACACAGTGATTTGTTTGGGGAAACTCCAGAAGCATCTCTTGGAAAATCAAGGTACTTTGTGTCTTTTTAGATGATTTTTGCTTAGGTTTTTTTTATTAGAAGAAAGTTTGAAGCACTTGAAAAATTCCGAGAGTTTGCAGCACTAGTTGAAAATCAATTCAACAGAAAGATAAAGGTTCTTCGAACTGATAATGGTAAAGAGTATTTTCCAGCTGATCAGTTATGTGTTGAACAGGGCATTGCAAGGCAGAATAAAATTTGGATGACACCTCAACATAATGGTGTGGCAGAGAGATTAAATCGGACACTCATGGAGAAGGTGAGGTGTATGCGGAGTTGGGCAGCCTTGGAGCCTGAATTCTGGACAGAGGCAGTTGCTACAACATGTTACTTGAAGAACCAGACACCTACATCAGGATCAAACTCCTTTTGAGGTACTTTTTAGGAGGAAGCCTAGTATGTGTCATGTTCGAGTGTTTGGTTGTGATGCGTATATGCATGTGCCAAAGGAAAAAAGGAACAAACTTGACTTCAAGTCCGAGAAGTGCAAGTTTATTGGCTACATGGAAGGTAACAAGGGATACAAGCTTTGGAACCAGAGACTAGAATTGTTTTGTACAACAGGGATGTGGTGTTTAGAGAAACATCGAATGAGCCAGTTGTGGATAAGTCTTCCGAAGAACTTCATCGTGTGCAGATTGATGTGAGCATGGGAAAGCACGTGGATACTTGGAATTCACAGTTGGCTACAGATTTTACAAATGATGAACTAGTTGAATCTGAGCATGCTGTTTTGCATGAGAAAGATGGGGATGATTCAGATGTTAAGGAAGATGCTGAGGAAAAAGTCGAGCCTATATTGAGGAGGTCCACATGTGTTCGAAGGTGACCAAGCAGGTATTCACTTATGCGCCATGCACAGTTAAGGAGGCGAGGGCCTCGGGGGAGTCAAATTAGTGGGGGCTTGCTATGAATGAGGAGATGCAGTCACTTGATAAGAATTAGACCTGGAGTCTTGTTAAATTGCCAAAGGATCGAAAGGCGATAGGATGCAAATGAGTGTTTAAGAAGAAGACAAATGCGGATGGAAATATAGAGAAGTACAAAGCACGACTGGTGGCAAAAGTGTATTCTCAAATAGAGGGAATAGACTATGATGAGATCTTTTCTCCAGTAGCAAAGTTGACATCCATCCAAACAATTCTATCTGCAACAACTGTTTATGATCTAGAGGTTGAGCAACTAGATGTCAAAACAACGTTCCTTCATTGTGACTTGGAGAATGAGATTTACATGAATCAACCAGATGGTTTTTTGAAATCAAAGGCAAGGAGAATCTCATGTAAATCAAGAAGTCCTTGTATGGGCTTAAGCAATCTCCGAGAATGTGGTATCAAAAGTTTGATTCTTACGCTTTACAACTTGAATTCACGTGGTGTCATGGCACAACAGTTTGATATGAAGGACCTTGGGCCAACAAATTTCATATCGGGTATGCATATACATATTGATCGTAAGAATCAAAAATTCGTGTTAGGACAGAAGTACATTGAAGGGGTGTTGAAGAAATTCAACATGATTGACTGCAAACCGGTTGGAACCCTGTGACTATAGGAACTAAATTGTTTGCAGATCAGTGTCCGAAGACCAAAGAAGAAGAGGAGGAAATGGCCCACATTCCATATGCAAGCGCAATCGAAAGCTTAATGTATGCAATGGTATGTACGAGGCAGATATATGTCAAACCCCGGGAAGGAGCATTGGACTGCCATCAAAAGAGTTTTCATGTATCTTTGTTGTACTACTGATTTTGCATTGCATTTTGGAGGTAAAGAAAATGGGAGGAACTTTGAGGTGGTAAGATTTGTGGATGCTGATTGGGGTGGAGATGTTGATAGCAGGAAATCTACAAGTGGTTATGTATTCAAATTATTTGATGGTTCTGTGAGTTGGATGAGCAAAAAGCAAAGTGTTGTTGCTTTATCATCTATCGAGACAGAATACAGCGCTTACTCATGCAAGTAAGGAAGCAATATGGATTCACAGGTTGTGTGCTGAGCTTAGTTTTAAACAGAAGACAGTGAAGTTGAAGTGTGACAGTCAGAGTGCTACACTTAGCAAAGAATCTTGCATTCCACTCACGGTCGAAGCATATTGATATTCAGTATCATTTCATTAGAGAGAAGGTTGATGAGAAACTGATTCTCTTCGAGAAAGTTGACACACGACACATACTTCTTAACTAAAGCAATTAGTTTAACGAAGTTTGAGTGGTGTACACCTGAGGTGGGTATCAAGAAGTATTCATCAACTGGGAGAATGTTGGGATTAACTCATATTTCTGCGGGTTTGATTAATGGCCACTACTACAGGGTTTTATTAGTAGCCCGGTCTTGGATTTTACTGATGTATTGGCCTCATGTTTGAGCTCATGTTATAGCAGCTAGTGTTTTCTAGTTACTATAAAACCATTTTTTGGTGTGTAGATCATTGTAGAGTGTGTGAGGCGTCTTATAAATACATCAGATGTCTAACCAAATTGGTGAACCTTGGTGTATTGTGTTTTCTTACTTTTTCGTCTTTCATATAATATCTGTGATTGCAATATTATTAGTTCTTAAATTCTAACACTTTGTCTTGCAGGTGTCCGAAGCCAAAATGGTTTGGGTTGATCGGTTAGGCTTTGACATGCGCCTTTGCTCTCCTCAAAATGATGTCTTTGAGGTCCGGATTCCTTTCCCTAGGGAAGTAGCAGATGAGAAGGGTGCAAAATCGTCTTTTAATTGTATGTCCCAGCTTGCTTGGGAAATGGAAAAGAATTACCATGCCCATGATTTCAATAAGGTGAAGCAATTGAAGAAGATCACATGCATAGGGCGTTGAGTTAAATTAGATTATCCTGTATTTGCAGTGCAACGGACTGATCTTGCAAAGTTCTGTTCAGCGACATCCTTGGGCTTCTCAGTCAAAATGCTAATTCATGTGTAACTTGATGATGCAAAGTCTTCTTACCAGAGATTGAAAATTCCTGTTGATTTGGAGCTGGTGTGCTTGGCCTTGATGTTGTGTAGAGTCCCTATAACTTTGGTACTTGTAGGCTTTACCCTCTACTTGTTTTTGGTTTGCCATTACAGTAATGTACGATCTTTTGATATTTTCTTTTGTAGAATATTCAGTACCATGCAATTTATAACATTCTCTTAATATTTTGAGAGTCATAGACAAAGTTGTCAAAAAATCAATCTAGACGCATGTACAAGTTAATTGAGAACAACATTTGAAAGTTACAACACATTACACAGTTTCTGGTTGCCACTGATCTACCCTAAGATCTAAGAATGTGAAGTTAGCAATACATTTAATATATATAAGCTATTTTTCCCAGTGCAGAGAATGGACATGGAAGAAGAGGAGCAACATCTTTGAAGACAATCACGCAGCGGCAGGAGTCGAGGAAAGGTGATTGGTGACAATATTCTTGATTTTACCAATCAAGTGTTTGCGTTTCGCACGGCTGCCATATTTGCCTAGCTTCGGCTGAAATAAGGAGCTCAGCATAATCTCCAAGCTCTCTGCACTGTGTTTCACATGCCTCCCAGGACTTGCCTCCTTTTCCACCAAAGGGATGTAGCTTTGCATGAAGTTCTTATACACTGGGACATTGGCATTCACTGCAAGCTGGCATATCTTCCATCTCAACCCTTTGTCCAGCACCACCCAGCTAGATTGCTTCCTATACATGTCATCAAAAGCCTCGGTAAATGCCTTTATTCTCTTCTTCACCAAATCTCGAGAAATTGTTGTCCCACCTGAGAACAAGATTAAACCCTCCTCACTTAAAAGAGCAGGAAGTTTTCCCCAAGTCTCTCTCATGAAGACTGCTGCGTAATATTCCAAGTACTCCTCGTGTCCTCTCAACCATGAGTCCCCCATCAGGTCCCCAATCTTTGTGCCCTTCAAGTTGTTGCACAAGTACCAATGGTTGTTCATCAGGAAAAGGTAGGAGAGGGTGCAGTCCTGATATGTCCTTGCCCATGCTTGTAAATTGAGCTCAAGTGCTTTTACAATGTTATGAACCTCGCTGGACACAAGTTGGTTTTCGAATATCTTGTCATGATTCCAACTCCAATGAATATCCAGAAGTTGGGTCAATATAGGTCTGTAGTGGTCACTGAGGAGCTGATTAGAGTAATCAGTAGCGAAGCTTACAAGCCTTGGAACAGTTCCATCCGAAGGAGGGTTGGACTGTCTTTGTAACTCGACTTGAATGGGCAGTTGCCAGAAAATATCACAAGCCCCATTAATGAGGTTCTTGATGAGATCCCTCGTCTGAGTTTGGATTTCGACGCAGGTCATTCCTTGCCCACCAAAGAGTCGGTTGAAATCCAATCGCAGTTTGTTGAGAGCTGAAAAAATGTCCATTAACTTGAAGAGCTTGACGGCTTCCTTCTTAGATTTGGTGATTGTGTTTGCAAAATTGATGAAACCATGGAATCCACATTGGACAGCAATCTTCCCAAAGCAATCCTGAGAAAAATCCAGTCCGACAACATTGCCAAAGACATAATTGCAGAGTCTGTATTCCAAATCTAGTAGATGCTTCACAGTGAATTCCAAATGACTGCTCCACCGATCTATGCAAGTAGTAGTAGTCTCCTCTGCATCAAATGAGCTCTCAAGGTAACCCAAATCAAGAGCTTTTAAAGTGGTTCGAGCATTCGAGGACCGAACTTGAACGTAGATAGTAATGCAATTGTGGAGGCAATTATTAGCAGCTAACCTCCTCAAAATGGCATGCATCTTTTGAGTAACATGAGGAGGCGGCAGTGGGAAAGGTAATGTTGGTGTTTGGTGGTGGTGTTCCTTGGGGGTGGTGGGCACAGGGAGGGGAAAAGTGTTTTGTGTCAAGAGATGTGTGAATTCGTTTTCTAGCTTGTTGAAGGCAGCATTGAGCAGGCCTCCTCGGAGAATGTTGTTCAGTGGCATGCAACTGGCCAAGAAGTCTCAGAGATTTCTTGGAGACGTACCAATACCAATTCGAATCACCATCATTCTCAGTAGTAGTGGTGGTAGTAATTAGCACATCTTGAAGCAAAAGAATTAGTAATTTGGAGTTATCCGTAAGAAAACTGAGTGCGTGTCGTTTGAGGTGAGAGATGAAAGTAAATAAATCAGAAGAAGAAGGAGGCAAGAGGAGTTGGAGGAGGAGGAGGGAGTTGTGCAGGTGATGGACTGCGTGGAAGACGCTGAAAAGAGCAGCAGCAGGAGGGCCGACAACAGCATCATGATCAAACGCACATTTACATTTACGCCCAATACTTTTGAATGATGCTTGTAATGCTGCCAATCGTTGATTCATCTCCTCCAATCTTGCCCTACTCTTGCAGATTGCAGTACCTATTTCTTTGGATTTCGCGATGCTACTCCTTAAAATCTCCCTAGACTCCTCAAATTCGCCCATGGAGATGGAGAAAAATTAAATTTCACGGGGGCCCCTTCCCTTCCCTTAATTACATGTACATGTACTAGTGCTAGTATAAAAATGACACACACCTAGTTCTGATGATCATATATATATATGTATATGGCTTAATGGTAATTCTGGGGATTTCTTAACCAAACTCACCGAACCCCCAAAAAATCTATGCACCATCACCAACTTAAGTTGATCACCAGATTCAAACCAAACTTTCATCACTGCCAAAGCAAAACAGTCGCCTGAAAGGAAACTAACAATTAACGATTGATTAAAATATTACGTACTGTTCTTAAAAGGAAAACATTCGATGATATGACCTCATTGCTGTTGGGAATTAAGTCAAATTAAACTAGACAATAAAATAAATTGCTATAATATTAAGAAGTGATTAAAATATTGTTATAATATTAATGATATTAGATTATGAGATTATTAAGTGATTGATAACATGGGGATATTTTTGAATCCTTGATAAATTATATTATAAATGTTTAATATTTATTCTTTATCTCATTTGATTGATTCTTTATATCATTATCCCGTCACGCTTATATTATGTTGAAAGTCATCTCATGGCTGTAATGCATAGATGGACTTGGTATGATTATGACTGAGGATTGTTGGTATAATCATCATTACCGTAAATTGAAAACACAATTATCTTTGGTAGTAGTGCATGGATAATTTATAGTCGTGATATTAATGAACACACAATTATCTTTGTCAGTAGTAGTCATGGATAATTTATTGGTCGTGATATTAATGAATACACAATTATCTTTTAGTAGTAGTGCATGGATAATTTGTGGTCGTGATATTAATGAATACACAATTATCTTTGGTAGTAGTGCATGGATAATTTGTGGTCGTGATACTAATGAATACACAATTATCTTTTGGTAGTAGTAATGGATAATTTGTGGTGCGATATCTAATGAATACACAATTATCTTTGGTAGTAGTGCATGGATAATTTGTGGTCGCGATATCTTAATGAATACACGATTATCTTTGGTAGTAGTGCATGGATAATTTGTGGTCGTGTAATATTAATGAATACACGATTATCTTTGGTAGTAGTCGTGGATAATTCGTGGTCGTGATACTTAATGAATATCCTCGGCCAGTAGTGCGGGGATAATTCGATGATGTGGATTAATTATTGAAATTTGAGTCTCAAAGAATGAAATATTAATTCATGGATGTGGTAAAAGTCATCTTTAGTAGTAGTGCATTGATAGACTTGGTATGATTATGACCACGGATTATTCGGTATAATCATGATCAGATAATTGAAAACACGAATATCCTCGGCGTTGGTCATGGATAATTCGTGGTCGTGATACTTAATAAGTTCAAGTTTATTATTGGTTCTGATTGTATACTTTGGCTGTAGTGCAAAGATGAATTGTTAATGAATATCTTTGGTAGGATTGCAAAAATGAATTTAATGTTTTCAACGATAAAGGTATTCAAGGTATCCTCATCTCTTTATCATATCAGTCGTCGCACCTAATTTCGAGGGAAAATTCCATAAGGAGGGGAGATTGTGAGACCCCGTATTTTATCAATAAAGATTTAAATTTTGTCGAAATAATTTTAATATTATGGTGTGAATTTGAGATAATATTATAGTTGTGGGTAGTATTTATAAATTTTGCAAAAGTATGCAAGTGGTTATATTATATTCGATTGGTGGGAATATTCGGTTTAGCGGGAATATTCGTATAACTACCTCAATCATTGGTGGACCCTACAAAATTATCATTTCGGATTGAGAAAACGACAAAAATATTTTATTGAAATAACGACGGAAGTTTTACCGCCGATCTTCGTTGAACTACTCGATAGTAAAAGTACAATGAATACGTGTGGTTGCATAGTAGAAGACACCGGTATTGATTATTGATCTTTATGTGAAGTCACTCGGTTTGATTCCATTATTGTCGATTAATAATATGAATTATTATAGCGATAATGACGTTTTGTTTTATTTGTATTATTAACGTAATAAAAACGAAACATCTTTTATATAAAATAGAATACTTTATTAAAGTTATTACATAAATAGAATATATTATATTTTATTATGATAGTGTTGCATAGTGTTTTCGTATAGTATTGCATAGTGTTTGCATAGTAAAAATGTTTTTATATAAATAGAATATATTATATTTTATTTAAAAGATTTTTCTTTAAATATGGACCGTCAGATTAAAAAATAAATCAATCTGACCGCTTAATGGATTAATTCTTATACGCATTCCATTTTCCTATAAATAAAGCTCATTCCTTCATTATTTTCTTACGAATTCATTGAACTCTACAGAGAGAAATTATAGAGAGAAGCTTATAGAGAAAAAATTATAGAAAGAAGAAGAGTATATTACTTCACTACTTCTATATTCAGGTTCTTTTTACTTTAGTGGGTATTATTTGTTGTACGTAAGGGTGTTATTCTTTCTTCTTGAAGAGAACTTCATTATTTCATTCACTATTATTCTGTTGGAATAACTTTGTAAAAGTGGTATACCCTATACATAACTCAGATACGCCAGATACCCTATACTTGGTGAAATCCTCTGTTATTCCATTCTTTATTTATTACATTGAATAACTTTTGTATCTGCGGATTACCTATACTTGGTGACATTCTTCTATTATTCATTTGGAACATCACGCTCATATGTGTTTACAACTGACCGGTCTTTTTTATTATTCTTGGAACATCCTCATACATGTGTTTTACACCGGACTCGGTTCCGTCTTTATCATTCATTGGAATATCCTATCTGCAGTGTTTTACACCCATCCGGTTCCATCTTTATTATTCTGTTGGAACATCCTCGCTTGTGCGAATTTCACCGACCGGTTCCATTATTATTATTCTGTTGGAATAACTTTTATACTATCTGATACCGCATGCATGGTGATTTCTTTTGTTATTCCATTCTTTATTATACCCAAATAGTTAAAACTTTGACTTCTATACTCCATGAAATTAGTAGAATATCCTTGATATTTGCGTTTAAATCCAAAGATATCTTTTCACGGAAATATTCTTCGATCATTCTTGAATTTTACTTCTGAAACAATATTATGTTGACAATTTGGGCGTTAATAATTCATGGATTAAATAATTCTTGAACTTGTTTTATTGAATTATTATGTCATTGTCATCATCCTCATGTTATATTATGTTATCTTTTGGCTTACGTGCATAGATGAACTTAGTATGATTATGACCGGGGATCATTCGGTATAATCACGACTTGATATAAATGATGTGACAAAAGTCCTCGGTGGGTTCAGTAATGCGTTGATGGATAGTTTTTGGTATGATTATGACCAGGGTGATTCTAAGATAGTCATGACCATTGATAACTTGATGAAAATCCTCGACCGTGGTACAGTGGATGATTAGATGTGGTGGTTTATTTATTAAAATTGAGTCTCAAATGATAAAAATTGATGAAAACCTTTTAAAACCTAAAAGATAGTAGACTTTATTCTCTACTTGACTCTTTTAATGGATTGCTTATTCCACGCAGTTAAACCGGTTGTCTATTGTATTTTATCGCTTTAACATCATTGAAGGCTAATGATAATTTATTCTGCATTATCTTAGTCATAATATTTCTTCTTGGGCTAGTTGAGCTCACCCTTTCTTTTTCACTGTTCTCTTGTGAAATGAGAACATATTTGGGACAAGCTCGGGAACGGAGTAATGGTCCGGAGAGATAGCATTAGTAGTCCCTCACTATTCTGTGAAATAGTGTGATAATAGTTGTAATGAGGACTCCTTTTGAGTTTGTATAATATCTAGTAGACAATATTTGTATTCAAACTCACGCTTTATGTCGTATTATTATGCCACAGCTTAGGTTAAGAAGTTGTATTTGAATTTATGTACCATGTAAGTGGCGACCCAAGATGGGTGGCGATACCTAATTTTGGGGCGCCACGGTTGGTATATCGAGCTTAGGATATGATCCTGGCTAAGATGTGAGAATAATACTTAGGAGGGAGAGACGGAATTCCTTCGCTAAGATGACCTACCTAAAGCTATTTGGTATTTAATTGGTCGGTCGAGTATAGGGATAATATGTGATATGTTAATTAACCCATATTTTGTGGCGGTGTTTGAAAATGGCATCCGGAATGTTGAGAATAAAGAATGGAGCACGAGAGATCGCTGATTCTCCACATATCAATAATCGTGACAATGTGCAATAGGATGGCGATAATCCTCCCGTAAAAAACAACACCGATCAATTGATGAATGACGAGACGCTTAAAAGGTTTTTAGAATTCATGCAACATCGGTAAAGCGACTCCTCGCCCAAAACGTAGGTGGAAACACGAGAAAACTCTCGGCGGTCACCGCTAAAACAATTCAAGGAGCTGGGACCACCGGAGTTTAAGGAGAGCCAAAACCACTTCGGCGGAAGCATGGATAAAGCAGATTACCAAGATATTTGATGTTTTGGGATGCTCCGAGAGCAAAAGGTTCCTTTCACGCTTTTATGTTCATGGAGAGGCGACATCGGTGGGAATCGGTAAAAACGACTCAACCTCTTTGATCAAGATATCTTGGGAGAAGTTCCAGAGTCGTTTCAACGACAAATACTTTCCGAAAGTATTCGCCACATGAAGGAGGTGGAGTTTATCAAGTTGGAACAAAACAATATGACCGTGTCGCAATACGAGGCAAAATTTGCGAGTTATCACGATTCAAGTCCCCACTGGTGGATAATGAAGAGAATGGCGCGAATGTTTTTAAGAGGTTTGAAGCGGAGATCGTCAACATCTTATTTCTCATAAACTGTGTTTTATTCGAGATGTTGTAAATAGGGCTCGATTAGTGGAGCGCGATAACGAGTCAACGAACTAAAAGAAGAAGCGGTAAAGAAAATTATAATACCACCGAAAGTAGTCATCGAAGCGGTGACAACAAGCGTGGAGGAATCAACAGGCCGATATGGTAACCACTTGATGGTAAGCGGGCCAAAATAATAAGAATGGACATTTCAAGAAAAGGAGATTCAACAATGATGGAAAGACGTCAAGACCAAAGACCGTTGTTGTTAAGGAAGGAGAAGGACCACCTATCATATGCTTCAAATGCGGAGGAGAGGACACATCCATCCGAAACGCTGCCATGCCATCCAAAGCATGTTATAATTGTGGAAGAGAAGGCCACTTAGCTCGATTTTGTCGTTTACCGAAGACGAATTCAACTAGGATGGAGGCACCAAAGGCTGTCCCAGACAAACCAGAGCCGGTAGTTTAAGAGAGAGCGTTTTTTTTTCTCGTGACGAGGAACCTGAATAAAATTATCACGGGTAAGTTAATCATAAGCTCTCATAAGTCTATTACGTGTTAGATACCGGTTCTACCCATTCTTTTATCTCTCTTGCTTGCGTTCAACGCTTTAAATTTGACTCAGGAGAAGTTAGACTTTGACTTATTGATTGAAACTTCGTTAGTAGGAGCCTTCATTATCGCTTACTATTTTTTTTTTTAATCTTGTTGTTTCAAATAAACACTTTCACGTTACTCGCCGATCTTATCTCTTTGAAAATACTTGCCTTTGAGGGTAATTTTTGAAAACGATTGATTAACTACTCATTATTCTTTTTGTAAGGTTGTTAGCTTTCATATTCCTAACCAACCCGTTATAATTAATTCAAAGTAACCAAACCCTAAAGTTAATCATCATATATCAAGCCATAAGTAAAGAGCCCGAACCTTTCGTTGTTGACTTCCTTGTGTGGAATGCACCGAAGCCGGACTTTCTACAGAGGCGACGCCATGATGAAGATGGCAAGTTTATAGGTATCATTGTGAGGTTTATCTAGGTTAAGGGATAGAAGTCACGGTTAGATTAATGTGACGTCTTATCCAAGTCTTGGATGAGAGTAATGATTTTGAATGATATTTCTATCATTAATAAATTTCTTGACGTATTCTTGAAGATTTCTAGCCTACCCTAGAGCGTGAAATCGAATTTTGTATTGACCAAAGATAAAAACCCATTTCTTAAACCCTCAAATATTTCTTCAACTAAATGAATAGCTTTACGTGGTTTATGATGAAAGTCATAATAAAAGCATTGGAATAATGAAAATCATGGGTATATGAAGTATTAGTAAGTTTTATGATGAGTTATGTTGGTTGGTATGTGAAAACATGAAAGTTTCTTAGAAATCACAAAGAGTTGAAAATCGATTTTGGTGAAAACGTAACATGAAATTCAATTGACCATATCTCTTATTATATTTTGAATTTTTGAGTATGGTCAAGTTCTAGAGTTAGATCTATGAGTTACCTAACTAATCCAAGTGGAATTACTGGAAAAGGTGTTGTAGATTTTTGTGTGACTGATTTTAGCAAATGAGGCCAAAGCTGTAAATTTCGAAAATGCTACTGCCCAGAAACTTTAAGGGACTGTTTCGGCCACTTAAATTATGAGAAAAATTCTAGCCTTTTGGGACATGAAAGTATATGGTATAAAGTACCTCCTGTCCAAAATGAGCTCATTCGACTTAAAATGAGCAAGTTATGACTATTTCAATATTTAGGTTTTTCCGATTTAAAAAACGCTATAACCGAGTTCTATAACTCAGATGACCATGAAATTTAAACTAGAAGCTCACGTTAACATGTGTAAGATCCTGCCAAGATTTGGGAATTTTGGAGTTAAACTTGAGGTAGCTAATTTCTTAAGGAATTAATTAGAAATTGATTTTGAAAAATAGTAAATGAATTTTAAAATTCCGAGAAAAATATATTTTCATTATGGGACTATATTATGCTAAATCCTGAAAAAAGAAATATTTTTGGGACTAATTTGGTATTGTTCATGAAAATAGTTTAGTTCTGAACATATGAGTTAAATATGTTATGTGAAGTAACAAAGTTGAAAATAGGATTTTATGGCTAGAGAATCCTATATAGAGTATATGCATATTTTTTTGAGAGATTTGATAATTGGTGATGATATCTTATGAGTATGGCATTTTGAATGATTAAATGCATTATATGGTAAAGCGTAAATGCTAAGATAAATTGTTTATAAATTTAAGAAGTGATTAAAATATTGTTATAATATTAATGATATTAGATTATGAGATTATTAAGTGATTGATAACATGGGGATATTCTTGAATCTGGATAAATTATATTATAAATGTTTAATATTTATTCTTTATCTCATTTGATTGATTCTTTATATCATTATCCTCACGCTTATATTATGTTGAAAGTCATCTACATGGCTGTAGTGCATAGATGGACTTGGTATGATTATGACTGTGGATTGTTCTAAGATAATCATAACCGTAATTGAAAACACAATTATCTTTGGTAGTAGTGCATGGATAATTTGTGGTCGCGATACTTAATGAATACACAATTATCTTTGGTAGTAGTGCATGGATAATTTATGGTCGTGATATTAATGAACACACAATTATCTTTGGTAGTAGTGCATGGATAATTTGTGGTCGTGATACTAATGAATACACAATTATCTTCGGTAGTAGTAAATGGATAATTTGTGGTCGTATATCTAATGAATACACAATTATCTTTGGTAGTAGTGCGTGGATAATTTGTGGTCGTGATACTTAATGAATACACAATTATCTTTGGCCTTAGTGCGGGGATAATTTGTGGTCGTGATATTAATGAATACACAATTATCTTCGGTAGTAGTAATGGATAATTTGTGGTCGTGATACTAATGAATACACAATTATCTTTGGTAGTAGTGTATGGATAATTTATGGTCGTGATACTTAATGAATACACGATTATCTTTGGTAGTAGTGGTATGGATAATTTGTGGTCGTGATACTTAATGAATACACGATTATCTTTGGTCAGTAGTCATGGATAATTCGTGGTCGCGATACTTAATGAATATCCTCGCCTGTAGTGCGGTGGATAATTCGATGATGTGGATTAATTATCGAAATGAGTCTCAAGAATGAAATATTAATTCATGGATGTGGTAAAAGTCATCTTTGTCAGTAGTGCATTGATAGACTTGGTATGATTATGACCACGGATTATTCGGATAATCACGATCAGATTGAAAACACGAATATCCTCGCCAAGAAGGTAATGGATAATTCGTGGTCGTGATACTATTAAGTCGAGTTTCAAAGATTATTGGTTTTACAAATGTATACTTTTGGCTGTAGTAAAAGATGAATTGTTAATGAATATCTTTTCAATGGATTGCAAAAATGAATTTAATGTTTTCAACGATAAAGGTATTCAAGGTATCCTCATCTCTTTATCATATCGTATATCGCACTTAATTTCGAGGGCTTAAATTCCATAAGGAGGGAGATCAGGAGACCCCGATTTTATCAATAAAGATTTAAATTTTGTCGAAATAATTTTTAATATTATGGTGTGAATTTGAGATAATATTATAGTTGGGGTAGTATTTATAAATTTTGCAAAGTATGCAAGTGGTTATATTATATTCGATTGGTGTGAATATATTCTGCTTAGCAGGAATATTCGTAAACTACAATCATCAGGACCCCACAATGTAATTATTCATTTGATCGAGAAAATGACAAAATATTTTATTGAAATAACGACTGGAAGTTTTACCGGTGATACTTGTTGAACTACTCGATAGTAAAAGTACAAGAATACGTGTGTGTGGTTGCATAGTAAGAAGATTACCTGATTATTATTATCGATGCTTATGCCAGAAGTCACTCAGTTTGATTCCATTATCATTTATTAATAATATGAATTATTATAATGATAATGACGCTTTTGTTTTATTTGTATTATTAACGTAATAAAATGTAAACATCTTTTATATAAAATAGAATACTTTATTAAAGTTATTCTATAAATGTAATATATTATATTTTATTATGCATAGTGTTGCATAGTGTTTTGCATAGTATTGCATAGTGTTTGTATAAAAAATGTTTTATATAAAATAGAATATATTATATTTTATTTAAAAGATTTTTCTTTAAATATGGACCGTCGATTAAAGTAAATCAATCTGACCGCTTCATGGATTAGTTACTTATGCATTCCATTTTCCTATAAATAAAGCTCATTCCTTCATTATTTTCTTACTTAATTCATTGAAACTCAGAGAGAAAATTATAGAGAAGCTTATAGAGAAAAAATTATAGAAAGAAGAAGAGTATTCTGCTTCACTACTTCTATATTCGCCTTTTTACTTATAAGGGTATTATTTGTTGTACGTAAGTGGTGTTATTCTTTCTTCAAGAGAACTTCATTATTCCATTCACTATTATTCTGTTGGAATAACCTGTAAAAGTGGTATACCCTATACATAACCTGTATACGCGGCATACCCTATACTTGGTGAAATCCCTCTGTTATTCCATTCTTTATTTATTCTGTTGGAATAACCTGTATACGCGGATTACCCTATACTTGGTGACATTCTTCTATTATTCTGTTGGAACATCCTGTCTGTGTGTTTTACACCGGACCTGGTTCCGTCTTTATTATTCTGTTGGAACATCCTCGTTTACGTGTTTTACACCGGACCGGTTCCGCTTTTTCATTCATTGGAATATCCTATCGTGTGTTTTACACCGGATCCGTTCCATCTTTATTATTCTGTTGAACATCCTGTGGTGTGAATTTCAACTTAACCGTTCCATTATTATTATTCTCATTGAATAACCTCGCCTATGCTAAGCACCGCATGCACGGTGATTTCTTTTGTTATTCCATTCTTTATTATACCCAGGTTAGTTAAAACTTTGACTTCTATACTCCATGAAATTAGTAGAATATCCTCGATATTTCAAGCTTCATCCAAAGATCTTTTCACTGAAATATTCTTCCGATCATTCTTGAATTTTACTCTACTGAAACAAAGATTATGTTGACAATTTGGACGTTAATAATTCATGGATTAAATAATTCTTGAACTTGTTTTATTGAATTATTATGTCATTGTCATCATCCTCATGTTATATTATGTTATCTTTGGCTTACGTGCATAGATGAACTTAGTATGATTATGACCGGGGATCATTCTAAGATAATCACGACTTGATATAAATGATGTGACAAAAAGTCCTCGCCGGGCTCAGTAATGCAAATGATGATGGATAGTTTTGGTATGATTATGACCGGGGTGATTCGGATAGTCATGACCATTGATAACTTGATGAAAATCCTCGACCGTGGTACGTGGATGATTAGATGTGGTGGTTTATTTATTAATTCGAGTCTCAAATATAAAAATTGATGAAAACCTTTTAAAACCTAAAAGATAGTAGACTTTATTCTCTACTTCACTCTTTTAATGGATTGCTTATTCATTGCAGCTTAAACCGGTTGTCTATTGTATTTTATCGCTTTAACATCACAAGGCTAATGATAATTTATTCTCGCATTATCTTAGTCATAATATTTCATCGGGTTAGGCTAGCTGAGCTCCCTTTCTTTTCACCGTTTCTTCGTGAAATGAGAACATAAATTTGGACGACGCCTGGGAGCGGAGTAATGGTCCGGAGGATAGCATTAGTAGTCCTCACTATTCTGCGAAATAGTGTGATAATAGTTGTAATGAGGACTCCTTTTGAGTTTGTATAATATCTAGTAGACAATATTTGTATTCAAACTCACGCTTTATGTCAGATTGTATACTTTACGCTTAGGTTAAGTAAGTTGTATTTGAATTTATGTACCATGTAAGTGGCGACCCAAGATGGGTGACGTATACCTAATTTTGGGGGCGTCACAACCGTGATGTACCTTTTTGCACGGACTAAAAACTACAAAACCCTTTCACCCACAATACAACTTTTTTTTTTTGCACGGAATATAAAAGGTGCAAAACTCATTTCCTTCACACAAACACAAAATCCACTAACACCATCTCTCAACTCTTAAGATGCTACATGACTTTTGATTGTGTTACCTTTCAACAACTCAACATAATACTCTATTTATAGAATAACCACAATTCTCCTCTTCCTATTCAAAATAGAACACTTCCAAAATAAAATTTCCACCACAAATAGATTCCTTTCCAAAATAATACTCCTATCAAAAATATGAATTCTTCATTTCCATATTAGCAATACTTTTCTGAATAGGATTCGAGAAATAACACAACAATTTCTCCCTCGACTCGAATCCCCGAATACTTCAACTTTATATCTGAATAGAATTAGAAAAGTACTCCAACAATTCCCCCCTCGACTCAAATCTACAAACACTTCAATTTCATCACTTTCACCGTTGTTGTAATCGCTACTATCATCCGCATTATTCGCATTGTTTGCATTATTTTTGTTATCCGCAATATACGCTTTATCTGTGTCATTCGCAACATCCGCATCATCTGCGCCATACTCAAGATCCACACTATTCGGGTCATTCGTGTTATCCACACCATCTTCATAATCTACATTATCCACATCATCCGCATCATCCGCATCATTATTATTATCTTTATCTTCATCAGCATCTTCATGATATTCATCTAGCGACTGCAATGATGATCCCCATAAGTACAAAATCTCTTATTTGTCAAAATCACGATGAACACTAACTCCTTCAATCTTCACTCTCTTTATTTGTCACACCAATGAAACTAATTCCCCTTCTACCTTGGATTTAATCAACCTAGCTTTGATACCACTTGTTGGGAATTAAGTCGACGTAAACCACACAATAAAATAAAGAGAGACAAAACAACACAAGATTTAATGTGAAAAACTCTTAAAGGGAAAAATCACAGGCCAAACTCTGAACCTCCACCATATCAAAATAATGAACTTACAATAATTCTTCCAAGTTTTATGCCCTAAAACTTGAGGTTCCAAAATATTATTAAAAGCTGCAAAACCCTCTCACCCACAATATACCTTTTTTTACACGAAATATAAAAACTGTAAAAATCATCTGCTTCACACAAGCACAAAAATCCATTCACAACCTCCCTCTTAGGATGCTACATGACTTTTGATTATGCTACCCTTCAACAATTCAGCATAATACTCTATTTATAAAATACTCACTATTCTCATTTTCCTATTCAAAATAGGACACTTCCAAAATAAATTTTTTATTACAAATAGATTCCTTTCCAAAACAATACTACTATTAAAAATAAAAGTTCTTCCTTTCTATATTAGCAATTTTTTTTAATAGGATTCGAGGAGTAACCAACCTTTAGTCACACTCGTCTTTCCTTTTGTCCCAACCAACCATGTCAGCTTACTTGACAAATCTTTTACTATCTATGTTCCTAAAAGATTGTCTTTTAAGATTTTTGCACATGGATTAAGAAAATCATTTAATTTTATCATTTAACAATTAAAATTTGTTTGAAATTTCATCACTACCCATTTATAGGAAGATGAAAACTATTAATACAAGAGAAGGAATTTTTTGAGACAATAAGAGAAGATAGGGGTAATATAAGAAAGTTAATAATTTATTCTCCTAAAAAGTTGTAAACGACAAATAAATTGGAATAATACTCATCCGTTTTAAAATTCTATGTATAAGATTCAAATTAGCTTTTAAAAGTTAAAAATAGGATATTTTAAAATTATTTTAATATTTTCCAATTTTTATATTTATAAATTTTTAAAAAATTATATTAATTTTAATTTTAAAAATATTTTAAATTCTACCTTAATAATCAATATCAATCTTATATTTTGAAATCAGATGATATTTAATTTTAAATTCTTTATTTTATGGTCCACACGTCTCCACCATTTTTGATTCAAAGAACTTTGGAGATGTGACTTAAGTTATGTATTATGAAAATTTTACGTTAAATTATAATTATAAAATTTATCAGAGGGATTGTAACAATTATAAGAGGGTTTTATTTATTGGATAGGAGTATCTTGTTTAAAAAATTATCATCAATAATAATTATGGACGTAAATGAGAATAAAAATTAGCATAAATGATTTAGAATATATATATTTTTATCTTTCTAAATTAACAATTTGAAAGAATTCAATAAAGAATGAAATAGAAAAGGAAGACACTGTCGGTTCTCCGTCCCTGATATTTTAGACAGATACAGAAAAAAGAAAGAAATTAAATAGAGTTATAGAGAGAGATATAGGTTGGATGAGAAGAGGGTGAAAAAGGAAGAAATAGTAGTAGCAGTATTAGCTGGGATCGGGTATTCATAATAATATTGAATAAATAAATGGATCCAAGACATGTGGTTGCCGGAGTATTAACAGTCACCATGTTTGTCATGCTTGGCAACATGATCAAGTGAGAACACTTGAATCATTCTACTGCTCTACTTCAAGTAATCCCTTTTTATTCTTCTCTATATATATTTTCTCTCTCTCATTCAATTCACTTCTAGTTTGGTGGTTGCAACATCATTAATGATTTAATGAATATCCAATGTCAGTTCATATGGTTTGGATCATTTTCTTCGTTGCTCATTTTTTTTCCCTCTTCCTTTTTCCTTCAAGGTGAAGCATTTGGAATCCACAACTTTTCCTTATGATGCCACCAAGGCTGCTTCAGACCAGAGCCTTGCTACACTTCCTAAGGAGGATGACGCCCTTTGGAAGGATGATGCCCTCAACCTAAAACCTTGTTGGGCAAAGCCAGTTTTAGGTTAGTCAGTGCTGTTGCTTTTTCCCCCCTTTTTTTTGGGGTGGGGGTTTACCATATGCTGAATTCATATTATTTCCATTAATCTTTATTTATTTTATTTGTTGGTCATAGGGTTAACAGAAGAGGCAGAACAATCACAAGGGTTCGTGACTTTTTCCTTAACTAACGGTCCCGAATACCATGTCTCACAGGTATCCAGAAAACATCTAACCCTTTTCTCAACAGAATTTTTTGTTATATTTTTAATATTTCACAAAGGTGTTTCCCTAGGAAAACAAGTCCTACAAGTGACAAGATTATTGTAGGTGGACACTGTAGTACTTCAATATCAGAATTCGTAATTCTTATAACTAATTTACTCCATAGTCTCGTGTGATCCAGTCTGAGTTAATTTAAAAATTAGATGCTGTTTACATAGCTGGGCTGATTAACCTTACCAAACCAAAAAGAATAAGCAGAGGGCAGACTTAAGCTTCTTTCGAGGTCATATGCCACTTGTGATCATAGCATTCAATTTCCATTATACACTTCCATTGCTCTTTATATCAACTGGCTGCACTATCTACCACATTTGGACTACTTAATATAAATTTAGCAATCCTTTCAAAGCCTTTTTCCAAAATTTCTTTGTGGAAATCATTTATTCGTGAAGTTGGTTCTAGTGTTTTTGTTCTCATTGATCTTTTCCTTGGAAATTTCCAATTGCAGATTGCTGATGCTGTGGTAGTGGCGAGATACCTGAGGGCCACTCTTGTAGTTCCAGACATAAGGGGGCGCAAACCTGGTGATAAGAGGTAAAGGCTCAAGATAGCATTTGTGCCATTATTTTAAGCACTTTTAGCTAAACTTCACTCGTGTAGCCGTACTTACTAGTAACTGAAAGCACTTTGAAGTAATACAAAGGCATGAATACTATTAGCACTTAGCGAGGATATCTTTTGGAGTTGATTATTTTTCCTTTCCTTCTTTTCTTTTGTTGGAGAGGGTGGGTGATTGGGGGATTGGACTGATATTGTTCTATAATATACTACGAACAATTGAATAGATCAAGCATTTTTCTCCACATAGTACTAATCTGCTCTAGAATTCACAAGCGGCAAGTGGTAGTGCATGGAACTTTGATACTCGGTTATGTGGCAACAATATGCTCCTTATGTAGTGTTTACTTCTTTTTTCCCCCCATTATTGGTATAATTCATATCAAACAACTTTTAGAAACTTCAGTTGGAGGTTGATAACCAATATATTGTTCAAAAGAAAATATGAGTCTTTGATTGCAAAAGAATTGGCGCTTAGATTTATTTACATTGATACTTCAGTCACTGTAAATAACCCAAGTGCATTCAAATGGGAACACATCAATATATCTTTGGCTATTTAATTTCTGATCTTTATCCATCTATGTTACACGTACTTGGATGGACTGGGATGGAGTGCTCAGTTCAACACGGTATTTTGAAAAGTCCAACATGGGTACTCCTCAATTTTGCTCAATTTTTTATACTAAAATGAAGTGTTTAATACCCATACTCTTCTCTGAGTGTCGAGTGTCGAATACTTTAGGCAAAGTGAAGAGTCCGTGTAACATAGTTAGCCATTACTTGTTTTTCAAGTGAAAATGATGGTTCCACATGCTCTTTTCTCACACGAAGGTGAGTCCTACTTACTGTTCATCTGATGATGAACTAGTGAAGCTATCATTCTCAAGTGAAAATATCAGCTCCTTTAAAATATGTAGTTTGTGTTGTGCTCCCTTCGTCCACGAAAAGAGTAATTTTTATTTTTTGAAGTCACTTTAGAAAATCCTAAAATTGAATGTTAATATGAATTTATCTAAATTTTAAAACAACAAATCTGTACTAATAGTACTTTTTAGATAGTTTACAATTAGGGGTGCACAAATAGCCTTTTGCACGACCACGGTCCGACCTAGGCCGGCCTGGTCAAAACCTGGACTGGTTAGGCCCAGTCTACTAGGCTATAAAGAGGTCGTGTTATTTGACTCGATGACCGACCCAGGCTGGCCTGATGGGGGTGGGTAAATAACCGGTTTTTTTGATTTTTGGACGAACCGGACCGGTCGGTTCGGTATAAATATAAACCGGTCCGGTTCGGTACAAAAAAATCGGTATATACCGATTTTTCGGTATCGGTTTCGGTCCGGCGCATTTATGGTTCGGTATAAACCGAACCGGACCGGTATATACCGGTTTTCTAATTTTTTAATTATTAGTAATAATTTAATAATAATAATAAAAAAAAAATATTGATTATAATAATAAAAATAATAATAAAAATAATAAAATAATAATTATATTAATTTTTGGTAAAAATCGGTGCATCAACCTGAAGATCACGGCTTTCAATATACCGGTCCAATCGGTACTAGTATTTGCATTTCTAAATTTGAGTAATTTGATCGTATCCGATTCTGACCGATTTTTACTGGGTTGCCCACCCCTATGGCTCGACAAAAACCTAGTCCGGCTCGGGGTTCGATCTCGGTCCAGCCCGTCCCCACAACCCACCGTGACCGCCTGAACACCACTTCCACGAGTCCCAATCCCAACCCATCTGGATAGATAAATAATTAATTAGATAGATAGATGGCGCAGCCCTAGCCCAATCTAAATAATAATCTATTGCTAAGAGCTTATAATTGTTTAAGTTATACTTTAAAGTTATAAAGAATAATAATTAAAATTATTGTTTAAGTTATAATTTAAAGTTATAAACTTATAATTATTCGATTCAATGAAATATCAATTTTATTTATTCATTATTGTAATTTGTAAGTTGTAATACATTAGTTTTAATTAATACATCAATAAAGTTTAATGTTTTAATGATTCATTCTTAATTTCTTGTAAAGTAATACATATCTTCAACATAGTTGTTACGGTGCCACGACGAGTCATGGCGATAGCCGACTGCCTGGACATCTAGGCGACAAGGTGACCGCCATGGCGTCTGTAAGGCGACAAGTCGTTTACAATGTGCAATTTATATATTATTTATTTTACTTAACAAGTATATTGGCAATAAAATTTCATATACATTAAAACTCAAAACATAACACTATGGAATAATATTAAAAGCATAATTATGTAAATACTTAGCAATAACAATCCAAAAACAAAATACTTGATATTAAAAATTAGTAAAAGAAATGAAAAATTCGACAAACATCACATAGAAAATAAAGTTAACCATAAAAAATATGTAGTCTAATAACTAATAAAACACCACCATAGCTAGCCAAAATAATGTCTAGACTCTACACTAGTCTAGAAACATCATTCAATTAAAATCATCATAGAAAAGGTCATCTCCATCTCTTCCACGAGAACTATTCTCATTCAAAGGCGTAGGTGGTGGTCTTTCTCCAAAATCATCCTCCACATCTTCATCATCATTTGGAATTCTCTCTTTTTCATCAATTTCATTATCAGAGTCGGAATCCATCAACCTTGATTCCCTTGAAGTTGAACCACCACCACGTCTAGAGTACGTCATAAGATTATCACTAGTATTAACACGAGCCCTCCTTGAAAGATTGCGACCTTCAAGCGTGTTGTATGCATCGGTTGCTCGATCCACATCATTTCATGTAAGATCCCCCGGGATGAACGTCGGCATCATTATCGACAGTGTTCTAAAAATCCCCGCATAGGTCCGCCTAGGCCCCACCTAGGCGCTAGGCCCCCCTTGGCGCCCCGTCTAGGTGCTAGGCCCCTTCTTGGTGCCTCGCCTAGGTGTTAGGTCCCCCTGACACCTCACCTAGGCCCAAGGTGGCAAAAAAATCTCTGAGAAATTAGGCGGGGTCTAGGCGGAGAGTTTTTTTATTTTCTTTTAATAACTACCCAAATCAGATCTTGATATATTTATTTTTCTAATGATTTACCATATTCATAATGTATTATTGTAGCATATCTGTTAGAATTATAGGATCACACACACACACAAACGATAGAGAATTAAGAAGAACACACGAGATTTACGTGGTTCCCCAATTTGGGTGCTCCACAGGCGGCGGCTTGTTGTTTATTGATGATTCCTTTTTTTTTTACTTAGGGCTTTACAATAGATAACATTTATAACTACTAATCCTATTTCAACCCTACTTCACATTATGTCTCAATTACCCATAATGTCCCTCTAATAAACAACTCAGATCTGCGTCACGGAGGTCAAAACCCCGCACCTCCTCCCCCGCGACCTTGAATTGACCTTGATGGATGCTAGTCGTCGCTCACAGCTCATTAGGCTCCACACTAGCCTTTTTCAGCGACTTTCATATTATGAGTCACAAGTTCCCAACAAATCTCCACCTTGACGAATAACCTCGTCCCTTCAGAAGATACGTTACTTGTTCTATCCAGTCTCGGGGGGGTAATCCTCCAAACTAACATTTGAAGATATTGATCAAGTCCAAGCAATGCTTGAACTTGTCCACCAGATCACGCTTCTTTGTCAACATGTCGGTGCATTTTGAAGTATGCACCTTTTCAATATCACATCCCCAAGTGCTATCGGCTCCTCACGCTTGTGAAACGTTACGCTAATATGCTTGGTCTTTCATGATACACTTGATGCTTTGCCCAGTAAATGGGCGCTCGACTATCACAATCAAATTTGTTCTCCACCTTGATCTATGCCCACTCATTCACAAAACCCTTCAACCACAATGCTTCATTGCAAATTTCACCAATGCCGTATGCCCAGATTCGATTCAAGTAGGGTAGAGCTACTTTAGAGATTGTACCATGGATCTCTAACAAATCGGTCCACCGCCAATGTAAACACATACCCCATTGTAGATCTCAAATCATCCAACCTTCCAAAGATAATCCGCATCCACATACCCTACAACTGAAACCTGAGTCTGTTGCTTCGCAAACATAATCCCATGAGTTGTCGTTCCTCTCCGGATATCGAGCACCCACTTATGACTTTCCGAAAGCTCCCTACACCGGATTGGCCATGTATTTGCTCATCGTCTTGTTGCATGTGCCAAATCGGGTCTCGTACACACCATCGCATACATCAAACAACCAACTGTGCTCGCATAGGGCACGTTCGACATATCCTGAATTTCTTCCACCGATTTTGGACACTGTGTTGTAGATAGCTTGAAATGACTCGCTAATGAAGTGCTAACCTGTTTAGCATTTGGCATTCTAAACCTCTCCAACACTTTCTCCACATAGTTCTTCAGGTCAACCACGACTTACCAAATTGCTCTATCCTCTGAATCTCCATTCCAAGTATTCTCCTAGCGACCCAAGTCCTTCATGTCAAACTCATTTCCCAACAAGTTCTTCAACTGTTACTTCAATCATACTCTTTCTACAGCAATAAGCATGCCATCCACATACAGTAACAGAAAAATATTTGAACTATCCTCAAGACTTTTCACGTAAACACAACAATCATACTCACATCGAGTGAACCCAATCCGGATCATGAAGGAATCGAACTTCTTGTACCATTGTCTTGGAGACTGTTTCACCCATCAACACTTCTTCAACTCGCTTACCATGTGCTCGATCTCCTACCGCTTGAATCCTCAAAGTCGCTCCATGAATATCACTTCCTCTAAATCACCATGAAGGAAGGCTGTCTTCACATCCAGCTGCTCTAACTCCAGATCATAGCTAGCCACCAATGCCAAAATAATCCTAATTGAGGTATGTCTCACCACCGGAGAAAACACCTCATCATAGTCAATTCCCTTCCTCTGCGAGTATCCCTTTGCTACTAATCGAGCCTTAAACCTTTCCTTTTCTGATACATCATCCCTTTTCTTGTACACCCATTTGCACCCCACTGGTTTCTTTCCCTCAGGTAATTCAGACAATTCCCAAGTCTTGTTTTTCTTCAACGACTCCATCTCCTCCACCATGGCCTCCATCCATCTGTCCCTTTCAGAACTAGCAATAGCTTCCTTAAATGTGGACGGGTCCCCACTAGTAGTAGATAAAGCGTATGCAACCATATCATCAAACCTGTACCTCTCCGGTGGTTTGATAGTGCGTCTGGGTCTCCTTGCGGCTATGCTTTTGTCCTGCTGCTCCTGATTTTCTTGTTCCACTGGTGGTAAATTTCCAGTGTCTTTATTCTCCAGTTCAATTTGAATTTCCTCATGCAGATTGCCGGGGTTACACCACCACTTTTGGTTTTCGACCTTCTGTTGTTCCTTCACCATGGAAGCCTCATCAAAAACCACATCCCTACTGATCACTACCTTCTTTGAATTCGGATCCCAAAGCTTGTACCCCTTTATTACACCTTTCTTATACCCAAGAAAGATACACTGTTTGGACTTGGCATCAAGCTTTGATCTCTCATCACCGGAACGCAGTCGTGAAGTTTGGACATCCAAGATCCTCATACCCGAGTAGTTTACCTCCTTACCTGTCCACACCTCTTGTGCCGCTTTATTACCCAGAGCAGTACTCGACGATCTGTTTATTATGTAAACTGCCATACTCACTGCTTCTTCCCAGAAATCCTTCGAAATCCCTGCATTTAGTCTCATGCACTTTGCCCGCTCTGCAATAGTTCTGTTCATTCTCTCTGCCACTCCATTTTGCTGTGGAGTTTTCCTGACAGTCCAGTGACGTATCCCGTGCTCTTCACAGAACTTCACAAATGGATCATACTTGTACTCTGTCCCATTATCTGACCTGAGGCACTTAATTCTTTTCCCTGTTTGATTCTCCACTTCAGCTTTCCACACCCTGAACTTATCGAAGATCTCAGACTTGTGTCGCATGAAGAACACCCAAACCTTTCTCGAAAAGTCATCGTTGAAAGTCAAGAAATACAGCGATCCCGCTTTCGAAGCTACTCTCACTGGTCCCCATACATCAGTATGCACATAGTCAAGTTTTTTATTCGTTTTGTTCACCGCACTCTTAAACTTTACCTTACACTGTTTTCCCAAGACACAAAACTTGCAGAAGTCTAACTTGCACGCCTTTATCCCTTTCAACAGATTTCTCCTATGTAATTCCAACATCACACGTTCTCCCATATGCCCTAATCGCATATGCCATAGTGTAGTATCATCAATATCTTCCGCTGTAGTGGCAGCAGCTCCACCTACAACTCTACTCCCTATCATCTGATAGATATTCCCATTAACCTTAGAACCTTTCATTATTACCAGGGCACCCTTTGTCACTCTCATGGCTCCACCACCAGTTTTGAACTCACAACCATTAGAGTTTAGAGTTCCCAATGAAATCAAATTCTTCCTCAAACCTGGAATATGTCTCACCTCAGCCAGAGTCCTTACAACACAATCGAACATCCTTATCTTCACTGTGTCTATCCCAATGGCGTTGCACGAAGCATCGTTACCCATTAGAACTGTCCCACAGTTCACCAACTTGTAGGTATCAAACCACTCCTGTTAGGTGACATGAAAACGAACATCTGAATCCAAAATCCACGAGTCCGCATCGCGTCCGTGTTTGTTGACAATCGATAACATATCCCCATCATCCGATGATTCCTCCACGACGTTTGCCGATTTTGTAGATTCAGTTTGTTTCCCTGCTCCTTCACCCTTATTCTTATATGGACAATCCTTTTGAAGTGCCTGTCTCACGACATCTAAAACACTTACCCTCCTTTTGGGTTAGAGTCTTGCCCTCGACTTAGATTTCCACTTCGCCTCTCGGGTTTCCCTATGTCCGATTTTCGCCACGTTGCTCTCCACCTTTTACCATCAACCCTTCACCAAATACCCTCGGATTGTTGCTTACCGGTTAAACATCGCAGAAAATGATGACTTCTTCCAATTTCAGAGTTTGTTTTCCCCCATAAAAGGGTCGTCACAAGATTCTCCATGGAACCCGGTAGAGAACACAATAACATTAACGCTTGGTCTTCTTCCTCGAATTTCACTTGAATCCCTTGCAAGTCACTAATTGTTTGATTGAACGTGTGAATGTGTTGAATAAGCTCCGAACCTTCAATCATCTTTAGCCCAAACAGGTTTTTGCTTGAAACAATTTATTCGTCAACGACTTTGGCGTATCATGGATTCCATTTACTCCATACACCAGATGGCGATTCATCATCGATCACGTGATACATAACCTCGTCTGCTGAACCTGAACGAATTATACTTACAGCCTTCATTGGAGTTCATCCCGGTCGTCACCGCGTCATGGAATCTGGTTTCTTCTTTAACACCTTACTATCCTGTTGGACCAACAGATCCTTTACCCTCTGTTGCCATAGCCCAAAATTCCCAGTCCCATCAAACTTCATCACATCAAACTTTGTTACCGATGAATTTGATGTCATCGTTACCACGTGTTATACCTATGTTCTGATACCAATTTGTTAGAATTATAGGATCACACACGCACACACAAACGATAGATAATTAAGAACACGAGATTTACGTGGTTCCCCAATTTGGGTACTCCACAGGCGGCGGCTTGTTGTTTATTGATGATTCCTTTTTTTTTTACTTAGGGCTTTACAATAGATAGTATTTATAACTACTAATCATTTTTCAACCCTACTTCACATTATGTCTCAATTACCCATAATGTCCCTCTAATAAATAACTTTGTCTGCAGATGGCACGAGGCTTTGCCCCAAATGACCTTCTTGAACCACGATGGGCTAGTCGTCCATTCTCGCTCATTGAGGTTCATGACTAGCCTTTTTCAGCGGCTTCCATATTATGAGTCACAAGTTCCCAACAATATAAAATCACAACAAGAAGTGAACATTATCAAGTCAAAATGGATAATTTTATTATAGTTGTAATTTTTTGAACTTATACCAACTTTAAATTATATAAATGATGATACATTTGTAATATTTTATTTAGTTCAATATAATTCTTAAATTTATGTTTAGTTTCTTAAGTTTTAATATTGAATTAAATTCTTGAAATTTTATTATTTAATAGCAATCTTGTTTATGAATAAATCTAATACGTTAAAAATATGTTTGAACTTTGAACAATTGCATGCTTGTGTTTGAACTTTGACATTAACAATATGGATATGTGTTTGAACTTCAAGCAAATGCCTTTATTATAGGTTGTTTTGCTTTATATTATTGTTTTGTTTGGATAAATGTTAGATAAAATATTAAAATTGGCTTAAAATAAAAATTCCGCTTTAGTCCCCCTTGAGCCCCGCCTGAAAGTTCCCCAGCGCTTAGGCCCCCTCTGGCCTCCCGCCTCCCGCCTAGCGTCTTTTAGAACATTGATTATCGATCCATTCATTACCCCATTCAAAGTCATCAATGACTAATGGATCAAAATTATTGCCAAGTTCACGCCTCTTTTGGAAACTTGATCTTTCGATTGTATTGGACATACACCAAGTCACTTAATCATTTGTGTTCCAATCTATTCCTCTTCTTCGTATGAATCTAAAATAAATAGAACAAAAAATAATAATATTAACGATAAAATTTTAATAATAGTGAATGATTTATTACTTTTGAAATTTGAACTAACAATAGAAAGTACTTACAAACTCAAATGTACTCCAATCAAGCTCATACCTAAGAACAATGTGATGCTTAGAATTCTTTTTGCAAACGAGGATAGCTCAATAGCCCGCGCTCCAACTAGCGAACATTTAAAAGAAATATAAATATTTTTAAAGGGCGGAAATGAAGAATGTATATAAATTATAATCACAATTTAGCTTTTATATCTTTATATATATTTTAATATATGTACGAAGATTCTTTATTTTTCGTTGCTTTAATCACCATTTCTCTTACAACAAGATTCTCGAGAAGCATCATAGTTATTTGGCTAGATTGCTTATCTTGTCTAGCAAATCTAACTCGCGGGCACCATCTTTGCAAAACGTCATTGAAGTCATCTCGTAAAGCATTAGCAAACAACTGACGTTCCTCTTTGATATCAAAGTACTTACCCGGATTGAGAAACAACGCAGTCCCATATAATTTTTGCTCCATTTGATTTTTCCATCGCCGCTCAACAATTTCAATCACCTTATACAGTCTTTGTTTGTTATCAAATGCATCTTTGATTTTTTAATCGCGCATTCCGTCGCAGCAATAACTTCCGGTATAGCAGGCTTCTCATCACTATTAATAATCCTCAACAGTATGCCAAAATATTGTTGAAATAACAATATCACATACTCTCTTCCCCGCTTCAGTAGCCGACAACTTTGATTTTGACCAATCCTCGTTGATGAACAAATGCGTCGATGTATATACTTGTACAAACTCTGCAAGGTGAGGAAAGCTGTAGCAAATCTAGTAACTGCGGGTCTCACAAGATTCCTCCCATTCGTTTTCTCCCTTATCGCACTAAGAAGACGACCATGTCTATAAATGAATGTTGTAATTCTCCTTGCATTTGTGATTGTGGGCTGGAATTGTTTCAACTTTCTTATGTCCTCTAACATAAGGTCAAGGCAGTGAGCGGCACAAGGTGTCCAAAACAGTGTAGGTCTCCTCTCCATTAGTATATGCCCCGATGCCTTGTAATTTATAATTAGAGGCATTGTCCGTGACCACCTGAACAACATACTCGGGGCCAATTTCCTCGATCTTGCTATCAAGTAGATTTGCTAACATTGTGACATCTTGAGACTGACTGGAGGCATCAACAGAACCCATGAAACAAGTCCCCTCTTGACTATTAACAAGCAAATTCAACAAGTGCCTTCACCTCTTATTTGTCCAACCATGAGACATGAGTGAGTAGCCGTATTCCTTCCAAGCAATTTCATGTTTCTTCTTTTAAGTCATCGGTTTTTTTCTTTGCCTTCTCAAGTAAAGGAACCCTCAACTCGTGATACGTTGGAGGCTTGAAACCCGACCCATATTGCCCTATGGACTCGACCATTACTTCAAATCTCCTTTAATTTACAGCATTGAATGGTATGCCACATTCGTAGAAAAAGTCGGCAACGTGCATTTGGACTCTCTCCTTTTCCTTCGGTGTCCTCAAACAACTTTCAATACTCGTTTGGCTCAAACGCTTGCTATGCCTCTCTCAACTGACTTCTTACGGTCTTCCTTAGAAGTGCTTCAACCGTCTTAGCTTTTGGTTGTGGCTTTTGGAATTGAAATAAAACACTCTTCCTTTTAGAAGCCGTCCCAGAACTTGGGATAGTGTTAGAAGAAGTATTGGAAGCCATGGTTGGACGAGCAGATGATTGTTCTTCTTGCACTTCTACTACATCATCATCATCTAGCTCAAGTGGCTTGTTCCTCTTTCTACTATTCAAAGCCGCTTGCATCTCCCTCATAATTTCTGTTGTTGTTTTGGGACACTTGGCTACATCTCCATAATTTTCGGCTAGATGTTGTTTGAGCCTTTTGATGCCTGAATGACATTTCTTCCCACAAAGTATATATTACACGACATCCTTATTACTTAAATCCGGCCAATATCCATATTTTCAACCCGGATCGTTCGATTTAACTTTTCTTTTAGGGTCCTTCGTTATATCATAATTATCGTCCCCCAAACTTTCCGCCATTTTACTATCTACACAATACAATCAAATGAAAAATATAAGAAACATATATAATATAATATTTATATAGAATTCACAATCTCATAATGCACCCACAAATATCTCTAATGCTGACATTATTAATACTATATAATATATATATAGTGATATCAAATAACTAATAATAGTTCATATTATTTGGTCCAAATGATGAGTTAACCATAAAGTTAAGGTCAAAATAATAACTAACAGTCATGCATTTATCCATTATAGCATAGTAGTACTAATTTACATATAATTAAAAAATTAACAATCATGATTTTTCATGTTTGATTAATTTCTTTCTTTCAGTGAAATATGTACTTGCAAAACATAAAAAAAAGAGAATATAATATAATTAACCAATTAGCCAGTCAATACTCAATACTCGAGAAATGAATGATAAGAAAAAAAGAAGCCAAACAAGTATTGCAGTCGAAGCCAAAAAGGTATTAGGGGTTAAATGCTTTCTAGGTCACTATACTATAGGTCGACTTACAAATGGATCACTGAACTTTTTTTCCTTACAGTCAACTCACTGAACTTGTATTTACTATCAAAAAGTTTACAAATCCGTTAAGTCTGTTGACTTTAGATAGAAATTGACATATAAGTTGCATACGTGTAAAAAAAGTTCTAATGTGGGACAAATCATCCCATGTGGCTTTCTTACGTGGAAATGGAGGAAAACAATTAAACAATTAAATGAAAAACAATTAATTTTTCTTAAGAACCAAAAAAAAAAGAAAAGAAAATTAAAAAAAACGCAGCTGCTATACACCAAACCCAGAGTCTCTCCCTCTTTCTCTCTCCTCTCTATTCTCATCGATTCGAGCTGCAAAGATCGAATATGGCGATCTGAACTCTATTTTTCTTGGAATTAACGAATTTTGATCGAAGATCGTGGAACTGAGTTTCTTTGAGATGTGATTATATTAATTTCTTCAACAATTTTTTATTTCAATAAAGGGTTGTTTGGTGGTTGAAATTCACGCTGCTTTGTTCGATCTGATGGGAATTCGTTGATGGGTGTTATACTTGTTGAAATGGGTCACCGTGTTTCGACTTTTGGATGATGTGGTGTTCTTGGCGGGTTTATTGGCGTGGGATGAGTTTGAGGGTTTGAAAGGCTTGTTTGGTTGGTTGTGTTTTTTGTTTAATTTGGATGATTTCTGTGGGGAGTAGTGATGGAAGAAAGGGGTTAAGTTTAGGGTTTGGTGTTGGAAGAGAAATGGAGGAGACTGATCTAGTTGGAAGAAGGAGAGGCTTGCTTTCACCAAAATGATGAGAATTCAACTCTTGACCCTGATGTTACTTAAATTATTACGTATATTGGTAATTTTATTTAGTTAATTATTACGTGTATTGGTAATTTATTATAGGCATGTGTGTGTTATTGGTTTGTTAGTGCGTGTTATTCGTTTGTTAGTGTGTGTTCTTGGTGTGTTAGTGTGTGTGTTTGAATTTATATGTGTATTCTTGGTGGGTTAGTGTGTGTTCTTGACATATTTACCCTCAAATGTTTTAAAAAATATTTGAAATAATTTTTTTAATTACACAAGCATGTAATTTTTTTAATTTATTTTCTTATTTTTTGGCAAATTTTTTTAATTTATATTATTATATTTGTAAAGAACTAAATAAAAATTCATTTGATATTAATTAAAAAAATAATTAAATATATTTTTCATTTATTTTTTGTTTTTTTAACTAACTTTTCTAATTTATATTATTATATTTGTAAAGAATTAAATAAAAATTCATTTGATATTAATTATAAAATAATTAAATATATTTTCATTTATTTTCTTATTTTTTAATAACTTTTCTAATTTATATTATTATATTTGTAAATAATTAAACAAAAATTCATTTGATATTATTTAAACATATTTTATTTATTTATTTTCTTATTTTTTAGCAAACTTTTCTAATTTATATTATTATTTGTAAAGAATTAAATAAAATTCATTTGGTATTAATTACAAAAAATAATTAAATATATTTTCATTTATTTTCTTATTTTTTTATTAACTTTTCTAATTTATTTTAACATATGTTGTTTTATTTAAAATAAATATTTCATTTTCTCATAAATTATTTCCTCCATTTCCACGTAAAGAAAGCCACATCGGATGATTTGTGCCACGTCAGAATTTTTTTTACACGTATGCATCTGATGTGTCAATTTCCATCTAAAGTCAATAGACTAAACGGAATTGTAAACTTTTTGTTAGTAAATCTGAGTTCAATTGAGTTGACTTGTAAGAAAAAAGTTCAAAATGACCCATTTGTAGAAGTCTACGACTATAAAGTACGTTGACCTAGAAAGCATTTAACCCCATGTATTAGTATTACAGTCAATACTCGAGAAATGAATGATAAGGTAAAAAAAAGCCAAACATGTATATATATATATGGGGAATATGGAGTACACGTAGTATAACTTTTAATGTTACACTGCCCTACGATCGTAGAGTAGTCCCAGATAGTAGAGTGAATTCACTCTACTTAATTTCACTTCTACGATCGTGGAATCGTGTAACTTTAAAAGTTACACTACTGTACTCCATTTTACCTATATATATATATATATATATATATATATATATATATATAGAGAGAGAGAGAGAGAGAGAGAGAGAGAGAGAGAGAGAGACCCAACAACAAAGCATAAAGGCTAAAAAAAAATTGAACATGTGTATGTTTTTAGTAAGACAGGCAACAGAAAAAGAAAAGGGGAAGAGAAAAGCAGCAACAACAGAAAATATCTTTGCTCAGAAAAGGGGAAGGGGAAAATTATAATGCAACATACCTGCTGAGTGCTGATTAATCTCGCTTTCTTCTTCAATCTCGGTCGCTGCTCTTGATCGATCGCTCTCGGTAAGCAAAAAAGATCGATTGTAGTCTCTGTTTTTTCTTCGCTCTCGGTCGTTGTTCTCGGTTGATCTTTTGAGTTCTAATCGATCAATCGATCGACTCTTCTAGGGCTAATTTTATGTTCATGCGACGTCGTTTTTTTTTTAAAACCCAGTTCATATTTGGGTCAACCCATAGAGACCAAGTCGCTTGATCATTCGGTTAGGCATCCAAGTCATCGCCGCTCTGTCCAAGTCGACGCCTTTTTTCTCTAGGCGCTCGCCTTTCCGTCATCGTCCAAGTCGTTCGCTCGCCTTACTTGTTCTTTACCGACTTGCCGACTAGGCGTCGCCTAGGCGACGACTTAACAACTATGATCTTTAATGAATAGAAGTATTGGAACTAGTTAGTTAATATTTAACATTAAAAGTTAGTTTATTAAGTATTAATAATAAGTTAGTTTATTAATATTCCTTATTCTTTGCTACTTTTAATATTAAATATTACTCCTTCCGTCCTCAAAAGGATGAGCAAATTTACAATTATTTTTGCCCACAAAAGGATGAGATAAAATACATAAAGTCAAGGTAATTATGCCATTTAGTGGGGTTATTTAGTATTAAAAATAATTAAATTACCCATCACTTTATGAATCTTGTGAGACTACTAAGGATAAATTTGGAACTTTATTTACTCTCTTTTCTCTCCTTTTGATTTTCTTAAAATGTGTAAAATTTGTACTTTGCTCATCTTTTTAAGAATGGAGGGAGTAACATTAATTAATACATCAATAAACTAATTTTAAATGTTAAATATTAAAATTAATCTCGGTTGATCTTTTGAGTTCTAATCGATCAATCGATCGACTCTTCTAGGGCTAATTTTATGTTCATGCGACGTCGTTTTTTTTTTAAAACCCAGTTCATATTTGGGTCAACCCATAGAGACCAAGTCGCTTGATCATTCGGTTAGGCATCCAAGTCATCGCTAGCTCTGTCCAAGTCGGCGCTTTTTTCTCTAGGCGCTAGCCTTTCAAATCATCGTCCAAGTCGTTACGCTACCTTACTTGTTCTTTACTGATTGCTTGACTAAAGCGTCGCCTAGGCGACGACTTAACAACTATGATCTTTAATGAATAGAAGTATTGGAACTAGTTAGTTAATATTTAACATTAAAAGTTAGTTTATTAAGTATTAATAATAAGTTAGTTTATTAATATTCCTTATTCTTTGCTACTTTTAATATTAAATATTACTCCTTCCGTCCTCAAAAGGATGAGCAAATTTACAATTATTTTTGCCCACAAAAGGATGAGATAAAATACATAAAGTCAAGGTAATTATGCCATTTAGTGGGGTTATTTAGTATTAAAAATAATTAAATTACCCATCACTTTATGAATCTTGTGAGACAACTAAGGATAAATTTGGAACTTTATTTACTCTCTTTTCTCTCCTTTTGATTTTCTTAAAATGTGTAAAATTTGTAATTTGCTCATCTTTTTAAGAATGGAGGGAGTAACATTAATTAATACATCAATAAACTAATTTTAAATGTTAAATATTAATAATAAATTAGTTTATTGTAAATACTCTAGTTCTTTTGTAATTTTTTTTATTAATTTATATTTTAGAGTTTTTAATATCTAATATTTAACATTAAAAGTATAAAAAAAAATAGGGGGTTGGGCCGACCGGATCGGCCTTGGCCTTACCTTGGGGCTCGCCTGATCTGTAGGCCCAATCAGATCGCACCTCCTTCAGTTGGTCTAGCCTCGCTTGCCGAACCAAAGTTAACGGTATGACTTGGTTAAAGCCCAAGGTATGACCTGTTGTGCACCCCTATTTACAATTATGATACTCCAATCTCAAATCAAAACATGTGGGATAGAATGGGCCTTGACGAGGATTATAGGGATTTAAGTGGGATATCCTGGAACTTATTTAAAGTCTTTGCTCTTGTTTTTAGATAAATCTTGGGTTTGAATGTGGTGAGCCAAGACAATGTGGTGAGTCAAGATAACCTAGTTGGTGTTTTTGGGAGTGCATTGAGCCTTAGTTTGGACTTGGGTTCGGGCCTTGGTCGTTCCAAATAGTATCAAAGTGGATCTTATTGTGTGGTGGATGAAGCCCACACAACCTCTAGGGATTGATTCTGGATTTACTTGTGAATTGGACTGTTGTGAATAGGACCAAGGACGTTAGGGATTTAAGTAGGGGACATTGGGATTCTCGAATTCCACATCGGAATAGATGGGATTATATGGGTTAGACGGGATTATATATGGTCTCGACTCTACTATCAAGAGTACTAGTAACTTGTCAACTTTTGGGTGGCTTGCGGTAGGCCAAGATGACCCAACTGGTACTTTTGGACAATGGATCGAGCCTTATTATGGGCACAGGTTTGGGCCCAAGTCTTAACAACAATATTCACGATTTATTGACTAATATCATATGAATTCATATCAATTTTGAATTTTAAAATATCTCAAAATAACTTCAAAAAGGTTAAGCATGTCGCATTTACTGATCAAGCAATGAAAAACTTCTAAGTATAGTACTTGTATCTTTCAGGAACTTTGAAGATATTTATGATGTTGAGATGTTTATAAAAAGTCTGGATGGGGTGGTCAAAGTAATAAAGTATCAACCTGATAAAATATCAGCACGGAATATTGAGGTTGTTAGGGTCCCCAATCGTGTAACCGAATCCCATATTGCAGAACAAATTGAACCAATTTTTAGAGCAAAGGGCAACATAAGGATGGCAACCTACTTCCCATCAGTGAATATGAAAAAGACTGATAGCAACATCAGCTCAGTTGCATGTTTGGCAACATTTGGAACTTTAGAGCTACAACCAGAAGTTCAAGAAGTGGTTGACTCAATGGTTGAGCGGCTCAGGGCTCTGAGTCGGAAGTCAGATGGCCAGTTTATAGCCGTGGACTTGAGGGTTGATATTTTGGAGGAAAAGGGTTGCCAAGGAAATGATGCTACTGGTTCAAAAATGTGTTACGGTCCACAGGAGATTGCAATATTCTTGAGCAAGATCGGTTTCAACAAGGACACCGCAATATATTTGACCCAATCCAGGTGGGACAACAGTCTTGATGCGCTGAAGGAATTTTTCCCTAAAACTTATACAAAGGTGAGATTTCTTCCAGTCTTATCTTCCTTATAATGCAACTCATGTTTTCAATTTAATTTAGTAAACTCCCTTGCATTATTTCTCAAATCTAACTCAGTTTTTAGAGTTCTCAATAGAGATCATTCATACCTTTCAACCTTGACTTTTAAATCAAATATCGTGGTGCTAGCAATGGCACAAAACAAAGATTTGTCTGTTATAACCTCTGTAGTGAGCTCAAACTTGTATTGGCCCGTGCTCCTAAAAAAAATTGAAACTGCGACAGGAGTGGACTTGGGAAGAATAATATTAATGAACAATACATAAACCGTGATTGCACTGCCAAATTTCATGAAATATTCATCAAACCTGGACTAAAGCATTATCCTGATATGCTTACGAAGTTTATACTCTATCCCTCCGTTCCAAAATATAGGAGCAAAATAATTTTGAATTTTATTCCAAATTATGAGCAAAATCACTTTTTCAAAGTATAAATATATAGTTAGTGTCTAATTTCTCAAGAGGATATTGGTGATCTCCTTAATTTTACATTGATAAGTTTCTCTTATATAATGCTAGTTATTGAACCCATGCGAGACACGGGCTAGTGCAAAAAATACATTATATAAATTTATCTCTCTATTTGCTCAAACTTGTATAATAAGGGTAAATTAAGGATTTTTTTTAATGACATATGTTTGATAATTATGAATTTGCTGCTGTAATCTGCAAATGATATTTTCAATATATCAATATATTATTTCAGGTGCATGATTAAGTGTACTTATATATATATATATATATATATATATATATATATATATATATATATATATATATATATATAGTCGTAAGAATATCAAAGATTAGACCACTAATTTAATAATAATAATTATGAAATTCATATGATTTTAGTTTTGTTAACAATTACCATATATTGTTCATAATAGTATCGGTGGAATTGTGGAAATTAGTAGAAATTGCTACATGGAGATTCTCACTAAAAGTTTTGTTGTAACCTTCGAGTGCTTTGTTATTAACAACTTAACCAGATAGCAAATTAGATTTTATTCATATCAATTTCTATGGATACACATGGTTTAGCAAATACTTCTTTCCTTTTACAAAAAGTGTCTTATTTTGTCAAAAGAATTTGTTCTACACAAAATGTAATTGAAACTTTATAAATTTTTATGGGTTTTTAGTAAAAAAATATTATAAAATTAAAAGCACCTATTCAAAGATTATGGCAAACTTATTTTAATTATAGGTAACTGGTAAAAGCAACCCGATGAGGCAATAATGGTTGGAGTGGGAAGAGTAAAATGTGGAGTTCTAATTAATTAGATTGCTACCCGAGCATAGAGATGACTCAGTACTATCCGAGTTAACTCACCTACCAATTTGAGGCAACTAAAAACTATTCCAGTTGACTCACCTATTCTTATATTATAGATGTCAAACCAACTGTCACTAAATTATATTATTAAACAAACTAATTTTTAATGGGTGGACTCGCTACATGGTTTGACGGTCTTTCCTTTATAATTAGGAATAGATTACTTGTGAATAAAGTTGGTTTTTTTCCTGAAGTTACTAAATCTTAAACCCTAGGCATATTACTCCATATTCTCCTATATCTTTACCTTGTTGTACTGTTAACTATTTGCAGGATGGCATAATGCCAGCAGATGAAAAGCCAAAGTTCCTCAACTCTGATGCTTCCGAGTTTGAGAAGGTTGTTGACTTTTATGTTAGTTCTCAGAGTGATATTTTCGTACCAGCCATCTCGGGCTTGTTCTATGCCAATGTGGCTGGTAAGAGAATTGCTACAGGCAGGACTCAGATACTAGTTCCCAGAAACATTCCTGGTTCTTCTGCTTCTGTGACAAATTTCATTTCCCATTATGTCTCAAGAAGGAACCACTTGGCCTATTCATGTTTCTGCTAAATCTTGTGAAGGGGCAAAAGATGTCCGAGGCATTTTGGAGATGATGATTCTTTCAAATTGACCTCGTTAGATTTTTTAAATTTTTTCTACTTTTTTGGCAAAAAGGCAGAATACTGCATGTAAGTTTAATACCTGAAGTTGGATCTTTAAGTAAACACCCCCCCTTTTTCCCTATGGTGGCTCTTAAATGAGTGTCAAAACTCTTCTGAGATATGGTTGTCAAATATTTTAAAACTTACCCCGCGTTTAGATTGAAGGAATGAAATGGATATTGAAATGATTCATTTCATTCTAGTTAGAATGAATTATTCCATGCTCTCCCTTCCTCAACACTCGTGGCTAGATGATAAAAAAATTACTCATAAGGTTTTGAGCATGAAATCTTGGACAAGAATGTTAAATTTCAGTTGAAAATTTAAAAAAAATAATAATGATTCAATCCATTTCAATCGCAATTAGTCACAATATTTTTCATTTCATTCTCACATTTATTACTAAAATCCAAATGTAGCATTAGCATCTTAAATGTTGTAATAGTCTTTTACATATTCAGAAATACTAGTACTATTAAGTTGGGCCATCTAAAGAGAAAGTTGCCACTAGCGAAGGCACAAGCACATTATTAATTTGAAATTACCATCAATCTGAATAGAGAAAAACATTTTTAAGTGAATCATTTTGCTGGGATCCTTGTATAAAACATGTATTATATCTATATCTTTTTCCTTCCATTTCTCCAGGAAGATTAATTGAAAGTTTACTGATCTCATGTGTTCGGCTACATTGCTTTCCTGTTATCACAATTCTCTTTTCCTTTTGTTGGCAGCTGGAGAGAAAGGGGTCTGGAAAGAGAGAATATAACACTTCTCATTTACAACTTGGCAATTACATATATAAAGTAATGTAACGTAGATGTGGTAGCTACATAGGTCATAGCTATGCTGTCTATACTAATATGCATATATCCCAACCAAATCAATTTAGGGGCGCCTAATTTGTTGAAGTCTTCATGCATGCCAGTACAGTATTTATGAATGTTTAGATCTCCAATGGGTCAAGCTGAACTTATGCATTACGAGAAGCTATGCAATGCTGATATGGCTTGATGAAAACCTTGGCCAAGGGAATCTTTGGAACTGGGATCAATTTCCCAAGGATGGCGAGGGGCCAGCTGAGACGAGAGAATTGCAATGATCAAAAATAAGGAAAAATGTAAATACAATAATGAAGGATACAAATTGAAGATGACCCTCGTACTCGAAGACTTGCTTTCTTTTAGCAATGGATAGGACTAGTTGTTTCTTTATTGTTTTTCTTTTTAGAAAAAAAATAAAAATATAATGGACACGACAAAGATAGGCACCAAGAACGCTTATACTGACAAAACTCGTCAGAAAATCATATGTTTGAGAAGATGTCGATGTAAGATAACTTCAAATTCATACTTTTAAGACTTCTCGTCACCTAATACCATCTCATCGCGCCAAATAGTAATGCAAGGTTGGACATGTTTATTGTACTGCTCCTAGACAGGAGTATATCAAGTATCTTAGGTGAAATAACTAACCTGAAAAGGCCCATGGCAAGGGAAAGAAGCCATAGCTTCCAGTCGAGTCTAACAGTAGATGTAAACTTCCCAAGGAACTCCATGATAATTATCTATTGTACAAAGAAGATGATTGTTAGTCAATCCATTGTTAGATACTAATAAAAATAATATCACTCTTTCCCAATAAAAAAACAAAATAAATATAAATATAGAACAACCTCTTACCTGAAGTACAAAAGTTGTTCCCACTATGCCAACAAAAAGGTGGTTTTTCATCACTCCTGCAAAGACATTAAATTCATCCGGTTTTCTAGCATTGAACTCATTGAATATCTGTATGGTTAAGTGTAGTTAGTATTTAATTCCACAATTAAACATTTTCTTATATTTTAAAAATGGCTGAAAGACCTACTTGACAGAAAACAAATCCATTGAATATCAAGGAATTTTTCACCATGTTAGCCTGTTCCGTCCCATTCTGCTTTAAGTTGAGAATACTCTCACCACAAAAGTTCAAAACAAGGAGGATAGAAACTTGATAAAGAGCCTGTAACAACAAATACTGTTAAAAGTGTTACAGAAAGAGGTCTGCTATGCTCTACCCAAATCACAATAGATTAGTGTTAATAAAGTTCATGGTATCAGAATCATAAGGACGACCTGCACAATCAAGTTCCTCCACATGATATTTGTTACAAGAGGTTCCCTGAAGATTTACAAAAGGAAAATAGAATAAATTATAATGAACTGATGATCACTCAACGTCATTTACCCATACAATAATATATAAATATAGGGAATTCATCCATGGCAACCGGTTGCCATGGGTACTATTTGAGCAACCAATGTTTACACTGTTGATCAGTATAATTGCTTGGATTGATATAAATAACCACCCAGCCGTTGTAGCGGCAATAAAATGGCTTTTTAATGACACGAGAAATTACTCATTTGCCCATGTGCTACAGTGTATGCAGCTACTAGTTCTAAAGTTAGAGTGGTGTAGTGGTAGCTTAATGGCTCAACAATCTATAGGTCCCAAGATCAAAACTTAGTCATTACATAGTTTTTTTTGCTTCATGTGCTATATTTTTTGTGTATTAGATAAATTTTACTAACATCTATATATATAAATGTTTCTCTTTACGAATAAAATATTTTCGCACTCTCCAATATTTTTAAATTTATTCTACCAATATATATACATATTCTTTTTAAATTTCTTGTCAAACTAAATAAAATACTAAACAAATCGCAACATTAAACTAAATATATATAAAGTAACCATGAATATTTATATATATATATATTTATAAACAAATATTCATATAAATATTTATAACTCTAAATATTCGTATAAATATAATATTTACTTTATATAAATATTCATAGTTACAAATATTTAGTATTTTATTTAGTTTGACAAGAAATTTAAAAAAGAATATGTATATATATATATATTGGTAGAATAAATTTAAAAATATTGGAGAGTGCGAAAATATTTTATTCGTAAAGAGAAACATTTATATATATAGATGGTAGTAAAATTTATCTAATTAACAAAAAATATAGCACATGAAGCAAAAAAATCTATTTAACAACAAAGTTTTGATCTTGGGACCTATAGGTTGTTGAGCCATTAAGCTACCGCTGCACCACTCTACCTCTTTAATTAATTACACTGCCACTAGAACTAGTAGCGGCAAGCACTGCATCACATGAACAAATGAGTAATTTCTCGTGCCATTAAAAAGCTATATTACTGCCGCTACAGCCTGTAGCGGCAGGGTGGTTATTTTTATATCAATCCAAGCCATTTATTATACTGATCAACGATTGAAACATTGGTTGCTCAAATAGTATCCATGGCAACCAAATTACATGGATGAATTCTCATATATATATATATATATATATATATATATATATATATATATATATATATACACACACACAGAGGAGTCCATTTTCTTAAAATGCGGATTTTTTTTTGCTTTTTTTTTTAAAACAATAAAAAAAATTAATAATTTATGGGCTCGAATTTTTTGTGATTTGGATATATATAACAAAAACAGTGCATGCAGTAAATTGCATGCACTGCATGCTATATGTATCCAAATCACACCCAAAACACTGTATTATGGAAAAATTCCAGTTCCATAAATTATTAATTTTTTTTTAGTTGTTTTAAAAAAAAAAAGCAAAAAAAATAAAATTCCCGGACATTAGATCCGTCCGGACTGGATCTTGTCCCTATATATATACATATATATATATATATATATATATATATATATATATATAACTGGAGATCCAAAAGACTAAAATAATTTGGTAAGCAAGACGTCCAACAAAATACTAAATCATTAGTCACTTGATCTTCTTGCAAAGACGAACAAACAGAATATTAATTTAGTACTATATTACATAAGACCGTCCGTCATGTTTAACAAAGACGAAGGAGCATCTGTCACAGAGTAATTTCTGTTCTCATACTCTTGCATTCTTAATGGGATACTATTCATCCACAAGTCCATTAAACCAAATTCACATGGATTAAAACTTTGAAAAAGTTTGGACTCTCCTATACCCTTTCTTACTGAAAATCTGCCTCATGAGCATTGCATGGAAAAAATTGTAAGCTTTAAGGAAATTGTCTCCACGTTTCAAGGAATCGAGAGTTATGACCAAGTAACGAAATCAGCCCCATGACCATATACTATACCACAACATCAAGCGTAACAGGATGTATCTCATATTAAGACTGCATAAATCTACTTGTATGTCTCACACTACAACGTACAGTCAACTTTTCTGAATTAATAACTGTTTTGTTAGATTAGTCTAACATGTTTAATTCCAAGTCCCAAAATGCAAACCTTCGGCCAACAGGAGATCTATGCATAAGATGATCCGTCGGTGGTTCAGTAGCTAACGCCAGTGCTCCAAGAGTATCCATGATGAGATTAACCCAAAGAAGCTGCACCAAAATGATATGCTTCAGATAACAGGGACCAAATTACATCCATCAGACACTAAATATTGAAAAAAACCATCTTACAATCTCCTCGTCTATAACAGGTTCATCATCATATATTTAGATCATAAAACCGAAATGTATGGACAATCTAAGATTTTCAAACCATAATCAAAAAACTTCAATTCTGAATTTCGTGTATTAAAATTATTTCCTTTTCTTTAATTGCCATGATAAAGAAATACAGGGGACTGAGAACAGGTGGGGAAGGGAGCTATTGTCAGAAATTTCCAGTAAACCCAATGCCAGATCAGGAAACATATTGATAATGGACCAACAGTTGAGATAAAGAGAGTTAAACCTGCACTGTATTCAAAGGTACATCCCCAGATGAAATTGCTGCAACAACATTAATTACAAGAGCTGTAACATTTACAGTAAGCTGGAACTGGATAAACTTTTGAATATTTGCGTATACAGATCGACCCCAGCGGACCACCTACATGAGAAATAATCATGATACGATGAAAGCAATTGTCAAATAGGTCGCTTCACCTAAACAACCAAAAGGGAAACGAAAGAAGATAACATTTGTATCCGTTAGGCTTGTAAGAGTTGATAACAAAAAAATTGGTTCGTTTGAGGGAGCTCCATCATTGTTTTGATTGTTTGGCTAGCTTATTAAGTTCATTTGTTTGAAACCAAATTTACCGAACTCTCTTATTGACCTAGCAAATACGATTTGGTACTTCAGCTCCCAAACATATTATAACATTCCGGAAATTTTAATTTAGAGTCCCACATATTTCTTTGTTTTCAACCTTTTAGTTGCCAAAATATTAATATTCTAACTTAGCATCGGATGCCAAAACATCACATTTTTACTAAATTTTGTTGTAACTAAAAATCTTCCAGCTTTATTGCATTTAGATTCTAAGAGAAATCATAATTATAACCATATATATAAAGATATCCTAGTGTACCACAACCTCTTCTATTATTCTATAAAAATATCTCCAGATTTGACCACAATCATCTTTTCAGTAAAAACTACAGAGGACTTCCACGTTCCCCAACTGGAACTCCCCTGTAAAGTGAGATTACTCAGCTGCGCAGAGGCACACATTTCCAGAGTATTACATTAGTGTTTTTTTAGCACATGTGTATAAATGCATGAATAAACAAAAATGTTAAATGCATGCTACCTCATGCATATATTTCATCAACTGAATGACAACCCAAATTGAAAAACATGAGCACCTTCATAAGCATGTTGCTTGTATACTATGTAAAGAAGCACATAAACATGGTTGTATGGAAGAATACCATAACTATAGTATTCTCCCAAATGATAATAAAGGCAAGGGATCTTGCACGCAACCTCCTCTGCAAAAGTACCACTCTACTTGTACTCATGGTTGTATGGAAGATTCCAGTTCCACGGACATATAGTGGTGCATGTATATGAGAAATTTCCAATTACATAAAACATATGTTTAGTCATAATTTTATATATGCTCTGAACATAATAATTTATCCAAAAGACTGGTTGATGACTCGACTGCTTGCAAACTCCAAATCTTACTAGCTCCATCAGTCAAACGAGCAGTGTGTTTGGATGTTAACTGACTGTTTAAAAATATAAATCTGCAACACACCTATAAATTGTTTTTTAATTTTTTTTTACAACATTACACTATAGGCTAAAACATATTCATTTATCTGATATTGCATTAAGTTAGTTTCCACAAAAAAGCTTCCACAATTTCCTCATATTTCTAAGTGTTATGCTTACACCAACCTTTACAACTGAAGCAAAATTATCATCCAAGATAATAATGTCCGAGCTTTCTTTTGCAACTTCAGTTCCTTGAATGCCCATGGCTAGGCCTATGTCAGCCTAAAAGACGAATAGTTAAAAATCAATCAACTACAACCAAATTCAAAACTACCACAACACACACAAAAAAAAGAATCACATATTAGAGTCATGCAAATAGAGCTGTAGAAATGACATACATAAGGCAGACACGTATACCATAACACATCATTCCAGCCAAAACTACATAAGAAGTAACAGAAGGTTGTGGCCATTCAAGTCCACGTAGCAATATTAAAAAGCAAGATGATCACATTAAAAACACCAACTATAGTCCCGATGGTTTTCTTCTAACATATCAAACATACATATTAACATCTAGTAACAATTAACACAAGGAAACGTAAAAGATGCACATGTCTAGGTGCGAGTCAAACATGTAACTAGCTACTTCAATAAACTTGTGAAAAAAGTAGCCTTTCCACTATCACACAATGACATATGGAAAAATTAGTAACTTCAACCCAAACCAAGAACAAAGGCAGAAATATGCCTCAATACAGGATAATTGTAGCCAAACCTCATGAAGTGCAGGAGCATCATTAGTTCCATCTCCAGTTACAGCTACGACTTCCCCTAGTTTACGTAGTGTTTGAACAAGTAAAAGCTTGTCAGTCGGAGAAGATCTTCCCATCACCTGTACATTATCATTCAATCATTCAATAATGTTTTCCTCAGGCATGCAATTTATGTTATTAGTAGTACTTAATCAGGCAGGACTAGCAAAGACAAAGTCAGAAAATTTCCATTTCTCAAATTATACCAATATTCTTTTTGCAACTTGTTCTCTTTCTTTGTCAGAAAATTCTCGGAATGTCCTCCCCTCAATAATATTAGGCTCAGTAGCATCTGTATCAGAAGCAAGTATTCCACACTCCAAAGCAATTGCTTTCGCTGTTTGAAGATTATCTCCAGTGACCATCCGTACCTGTACCAGTGGTAATTATAAGAACAAAGAAAATGACATTTATTACTCAATAAATTAACCTATCTTAAAAACCCCTCATTTAAGTAACAACATACTCCCTTCGTCCCAGGGTAAAAGTCTTGATTGACTTTTTGCGCATAATAAGAAAGAAGATAAAATGACAAAATCGTTCAGATTTGAATTCTCATTTAATTACATAGTTTTCTATATATGACTAGTGATGCTCCATAAATATGCATATAGAATAGAAATATGACAATTAATACTACGGGTATTATAGGCAAATTATTGTAAAAAATAGATTATTTAAGGTAAATAGACATTTAACTTGGGACTACCTAAAACAGTATTAAGGACTTTTATCCTGGGACAGAGGGAGTATTACTTTATTTAAGCATCTACTGTGAAACCGTAATCAGCATTTCTTAGCAGTGACTTGTAGGAGCTGCAGTTTTCTTGTGAATAACAAATCCTTTTGCTATAAAACCTAAAACTAGCCCTAAAATACAAGTTAGAACGATAAGTTGAGGACTCAGATTAAAAGGAACTACAGATCTCTACACGAAGTCTCTCCCTCTCTCTTTTTGGCTTTTCCACGCCATACACCAAAAAGTAAACATGGAAGTACGGCTGCACACTCGTTTGTATGGTCAGCCAACAGGTTTACATGAGCAGACACATCAATGCCTTCACCATGCCTCAGATAAGAGGCTGTGAAGCATGGAAATGAATGTGGCATGATCATGCCAACATCATGAATCTTATATAAGTAGTTAAAACTACTTTCTATAACAGTTAAATCTAATATCTTAGGACAATAAGTAAAATATTCACTTCATGAATAGTAATATGAAAGTTACCATATCAATTTTATTTCAATATGGATAATCATATATGCATAACTAACATAATATATCGAACAATTTGTAAGAATAACTTTTACCTTTACACCAGCATCCGTGCATAGTTTTACTGCATCTTTGACACCTGGGCGACAAGGATCCTGCCCATGGATCACAGATTTTAATTAATAAGATACTAACGACATTTGATGGGGAAAAAAAAGTAACTGAAAGTACAATCCTCAGAAAATTAAGAAAGGCAATTGCTAATGGCGTAAGAATTTTATAAAGGTATAGCAGCAATTTATCTAACACTGGCAATAATAAGAAACTAGAAACACAAGTTACAGCCAGATGCTACTCCCAGACTGATAGAAGTGGAGAAAAAAGAATGCAAAATGACAATCACATAGTATCAGCTCATAAATTATACCTCTATACCAACAATAGCAAGCAACACAAGGTCATCTTCAGGTAAAACCCATTGTGCCAGCTGCTCTTCATCATTTGGAACTTTGTCCATTTCATATGTTTTATATGCAATGGCAACACACACATAAGCTTTTGCAGCCATATCTTCGATTGCATCCTTAAAAAAACCCTACAAGAGAAGTATAATTTCAAAATTCAGTTCAATGATGATTTATACCGATTTAAATACATGTTAGTTGCATTAGGTATAATCCAATCACATTAATATTATGATGGACCCCACATTCGTGTATTTCCCATGTTTTACTTTTCAAAAACGTACAAACAACTAAAATAAATTCCTTGATTTGGTGCTTCTGTAACTTATTTGACATATTTGTTTCTTTTAGCTATTAAGACACTGCTTATTACTGACCACTTCATTAACAATGGACTGCAAGCAACCATCTGTGTCAAGATATCTTGTGCATGAGGCTAGAACTATTTCTGCTGCTCCCTTCCAATGTATATAGACTTGAGAATCTGTCGGCTATAGAAAAAAAATAATGTGAAATCTTTAGATTGGGCTCAAACATCAGAATTCAGAAACAAATTACAATAACAATAACAGTCTATAAAGGAACATCAGTAGTTTTGCAGGTCATTTGCAAGAGATGTTCAAATAATATAATTCAGATAATATGGTCTTAGAATTCACATATATAACATTCCCTACACTAAAGAATGACTCAAATACCTGCCGTAATGCAATACCACCTCGCTTTTTCAAGGAATTGAAAGGAGATACATGCAAGAGTGTGCATTCTGATCTGACAAGGTCAAACTTCATTCCAGACTGCAGCACAAAGTGACAATTATTGTCCGCATCAAACAGCGAAAATTAATTGAAAAGATATAGATCTTATTTCTTTTTTGGTTACATAGGATTTGAACAAGAAATAGATATAGAAAAACATAAAGAGATATACCTTGACACCCCAATAAAGAATAGCCTTTTCTGTGGGAGATCCAGAAACCTCTATACCTCCACCATCCTATCAATATAAACATTATAAAAGACAGATTCCAATTGCTTCACATGTGACGACTCATGAAGAAATTAGGACTAATAAAATAAAACCTCTTATGGAGTATACAAAATGTCACAAAACTGCTATCCAAAAGATAATAACCTCATGGAAGTAGTACAACTCAAATGATAATCAAGGGATGAATGGGGAAAAAGGAGCTATGCAAACACTCAGAGATTACCTTTGAGGAAAACACACTGCCTGAAGTATTCTGTGCAATACCCTCATTAAGCAGAGTGGAAACCTCTGCATGTAATTGTGATCGATCCTCAGGTGGATTAATCTTCTTTTTCCCAACATAAGCCTCAACTACGGTCATCTGTGGTATTAAATTATAGAAATCCCAAAAACTATCAGATATATAAAAACTAAAAATTGAAAATACTAAGTTTCAGGATTTCAAACAATTGATTAACATAATCCAGACAGTAAGGAAATCTGGAATGGAAAACCAGACAATATTATCAATTCATATAAGAGAATAAAACCTAAAAGTGCAGAAGACCTAACCTGATTCAGAGTCAAAGTTCCAGTTTTATCGCTGCAGATTGTCGTTGCAGAACCCATAGTTTCACAAGCTGAAAGCCTACGCACCTGCACAGTAGTTGCTGTTAACTTCATATACTGATGCCACAATTTCTCACAGAGTGAATCTGATGTAGATAATCCAAAAACTAAAACAGATGGTCAAAGAAACAGGTTACGTGCCAAGGCCTTGTCTGCCATCATTTTCTTCATTGAGTAGGCCAGACTGTCGCATAATTCAACGACATAATAACGAATTAGAGAGAATAAAGAAAATTAAAAGCAATGGCAGCAATGATACCAGCTGTATTGAATAGTACTTACGTTAAGGTAACAGCTAAAGGAAGCCCTTCAGGAACAGCAACAACCACAATGGTGACCTAAATAATTTGGTAGATTGTTATAAATATTAATGTATAGAGTGCTCTACCGGAGAAATACAAAATGCAACACTTACAGCGGCTGTAATAATTTTTATGACTCCATCCACTGTTTTCCCCATACTCGTCTTCCCACGTTCAAACTGGATAGATCCATCAGGATTTTTCGAATTTCCAGTAAAATATCTAAAAAAAATATGGATGATTGTAGCTGATTAGATAGAATGTGAATCGTATTAAAAAAACTTATTTTAAAATCTTTAAAGTTACCTAGCCAAGAGGATAGCGAGCACAGATAGAGCTACAGCAAGCCCAACAATGCCTATAAAAGTTGCAACACCATTCAAGCGTACCTGTCAAAGGTAATCACATACCGACTTAGATGCAATCAATAAAGTGTGACTGTAAATTGTAAAAAGTAGCGCTATCAGAGAGGAAAACCTGCAAGGGGGTTTCTTCACCAGTATCCTCCGAAATACTCGCCATCAACAATCCCCATTCAGTGTTAATTCCCACACCAGTTACCTAAAGATTAAAAATATTTATTGAACAAAGAATTGACAAGTAATTTTTATTTGTATAAAAACTGCAAAGCAGACTGAACCTTGGGACGTAAATGAGTAAATATTGAAACATCATGTACTTGAACATTGTTTTCAAACAGAATACAAAATTTATTCACTCAGTTATTATCTTTTGTGAACCGCACCTTCACCATTTTTACAAGGACTAGTTCAGAATTATTAAGACAAAATTAAAAAAATAAGAATGTGCAATATGATATCACTTATCAGAGGATTTGTAAACAGGAGTTGCACCTATGAGCACATTAGCAGAAGGTATCAACAATGAAACCATAAGTTCATGTATCAAAACAGTCGAGGAAGGTAACCACTTGGGTACATCTTTAGGCAAACAACCACCTAATAGTCTTTTGGGCACGAAAGTTGCAGGAGAGCAGGACAAGTGCATCATGACCAATATCAAACACATTGCCACTGTGTGACTAGAAGCCTACCGCCTAGTAACCTGGGTCAGATCATGATGAGAGCATATATGGTATTATCTGGGTAAGAATTTCAGTCCCACATCTAATGGGTAAGTCGCAGGGTAACCACCTAACTTGCTGAGCCTTTTGATGTGGGTTATTGATTACAAGCATGAGTATACCAAAATTGAAACAGCTCGCAACTGCAGTAAATTACTTTTCCTGGCAGGAATCAGATGATTTGCACTGAAGACTAAACTGAAAGACAAGCATATACATATCATTTGCTTAAACCATTTAATCCAACCAGTCGAATAACACATCACCATCACCATAAATTTAATGATCAAAACTACCAACGCTACCATTTAACTTTGCTCACACATCTTGAATGAAACAACAATTAATCATTTACCAACATGGTTCCAGCACCATCAGCTACCTTGCAACCAGACATCAAAAATGGTTTCTTTGGATCTTTTTGCACCTACAGAGTGACGTTATATTTGAGAAAATATGCATAACAATTTAAATTCTTCTGCTCAAGAAGGTCTAACCAGCTTACAATCTTGCTTTCGCCTGTCATGCTGGATTCATCAATGGCTAAAGAATGACTATTTATAAGGATTCCATCAGCAGGAACCTGGACAAAGAACCCAAACAACCAAATTATTATTTCAAACTGTAATGCTGGAGATTAATTTTACAACCACGCTCACCTGATCACCTATATTAAGAGGAATAACATCACCAACTACAATTTCATATATTGAAATCTTCTCTCTTCTACCACCTCTAATAACCTGCACAATTTATAGGAAATTATTTAAGTTAAGCAAAACTAGCATATATATATATAAAAGAGTGAGTGTGTGTGCGCGCGCGCACGCGTATATGTGTGCACGTGTGTGTAAGCAAAACAATAATATGAATATTCCAAGCAATGCCTATACCTCCACATGTATATTTTGCTTTTCCTCGTTTAAATTCTGAAACTGGAGAGATTGTCGATAATCACTAGTTGCTATTGAAATAGTACAAAACAAAAAATGCTATTAGTAATACACATGTTTGTGTTTGTATCTGTATTTGTATTTGTATTTGTATTTGTGTGCGTGTGCGTGTGTGTATCACTGTGTGCATTTTCCCTTCGTGTCTGTGCATGTGCAAATGCCTCATTTCTGCAAGAGGCTACAATCAAAATCACCCAAAACATCAAATCTTGTATTTAGCATAGTTAGAAAAGATCCATTTCCATACCTGGGAATATGAAGGCAGGGGAAGATTCAAGAATTCAAACTTATGGGACCAAAAGGAAACTATGACATATAAAATGGACCACAGGGAGTACATATGTACGTGTGTAAAGGCTATGCCTATGTAAGAAGCATGCAAAGGCTATGCCTGTGTAATACAATAACATATGTATAGTATTCATATAAGATCAAACATTTTGGACTAGTTGGGTTATCCCCACCCCTACTCCCGGTTTCCTTGCACGAACGTAATATAATACAATACATGTTTTGGTGCCAAATCATGAAGAGTACCAATAGAGGTTCTAGTTATCAAAAAACTAAGTGACATTCTACACTGCTTTAAAATTCAATATAATGTAATAGAAAAGTTTATCAAAATTGTTAAATGCATAAAATGGACCCAATTTCAGCATATAAAGACATTAAAAAGTGAAGGGGATGCCCAATACAAGCCATATTTTCAGGTATTTTATGTGGGGCAAGTTATGTACTTACAATAGTGTTCAAAATTTTAAAAAGAACTCTTTTAAATTATTTCCTCACAATCTATTTCTCACATGGACAAATATAACAGATGAGATGGCAAACTCGTCCAATGGGGTCAAAGTTTCTACCCCATAAAATAATATTTCGCAAAAGAAAGGGAAATATAGATAATTTACAAAGAAATGCTTACATGGTCCACTAACGTCATAGATCATAGTCAATTTACATTATTTTGCTTAGATAGAACAAGAACATTTATTGATAGAAGGGGAAAGATACAACGGCTAAAGGTGGAATTCGTAAAGTATCATCCGAAAGGATCAAAGCATAAATCACATAATGAAGTAGAAGATGTAAAGTTGTACAACATCTCATACATAAAAATTTTCTTACATATTACTTCCAGCTAAACAAACAACTGTGGAGAACAACTCCTTCACAATCATTTTATTACTACTTATTCTCAAAGTTTCAACATTTCAAAGTTTACTATTCCCCAAAAATGTTAAGTGAAGAAGTCCTATAAGAAGTACAACTGTTTCCAAAATGTACAGTCATTTAAACGAAACTAAAAATGATGTTATCAGATTCCATGAGAAAGATGAAAGAGACTAAACCAATATGTAAAGAAAATTACAAAACGAACCAGCTCCAATATATTCAAAGACCTATTACATCTGTCGATTCTTGCCCCTCCATTTCATTCACATCAATTGCAAATTTAAATGGAAATTTAATAAGGAACATCAAACAATTACCTGTAACAAATATAACAAGAATAACAGCAAATGAAATGCTTCCTCCATCATACCATCCTTCTTTCAGGCCCTACATAATGAAGAAGGCACAAATCTTCAACCAAAAAGAGTCATATGGGATAAGCAGCAGCAATTAATATGGACAACAAGGGCGGGTGGCAAACAAAACAGAACAGGTGGAAAAAAAACTTTCACATAGAAGCAAAAACATACAAATGCGCACCAAAATAATAAAACTATAAAATTCTCGTATACACAGTAGCTCCCATTCCAAAAACCTAAGATTTTAGGTATGGGAGAGCCGCTTGGGAAAGATATTCTATTAGTCAAGCGCATTCACTCTAATGGCGTACCTTTTGCAAGGCAGTGATTAGGAAGAGTTAGGTCGGAGGTGCTCGAGACAAACCTGTTCCCGTAGTAGCTGTGAATGGGAAATCCCCTTCTACTACACGTTATACTTGAAGCGATGTTTGCTCCATACCCTCACGCGTGGAAGGTTGCCTTTGAAAGCTCGATCGATTGGACTCCCATCCCAGGCAGCCCTTCTCTTTCGAACCAAAAAAAGGGATCTTCTAAAACAGAGCCGAGCTGCAGCCATCGTGGTCATGAGGTCCTTCTAGTTATTGGTCAGGGTATTGCATACTCTATACACTAACACAAATTAAGTGGCTTTTAACGAACGTTAAAAGACCATAGAAGGTTTATAAACACATTAAAGAAAGGGCCTTAAAGGCCTATATATTGGCCATAAACTGAGGTTAAGAGCGCAGCTCTAACTTAGTAACTCAAAGCTCATATGAGAAGATAAGAAGGACTGCCCTTATTCCTAAAACCGATAATTCGGGCAGAGAACTTAGTAGCTCATAGCTACGGAATGGGCAATGTCTTACTCTATTTCTTATCAGGAATAGCGGCCTTGGTTAAAGCGGATAGGTCTTTCCCCCTCGGGGGCTAGGCGTTCCGTGCATACAACAGGTAAAGTTTCCTCTTTTTAAAAGAGAGTTCTAACTCTGAAGGAACTACTCGAAAGCAGAGGAAGCATTCGATGCATCATAGAAAAAAAGTTGAGATGCCAAAGCCCCGTATTTACTAGCGGGGGCACCAAGATGTTCTATGATCAAAGGCTTTGTGGTTGTCACAAGCTGGATTCGAACCAGCACCTCTGGGAGCAAAAGATAGACCCAGCGAACTACCATTCATTCTGATCGCGACTTTGGTTAGCTTCGACTAGGCTTGGAAACCTTAAGTTAGACCCCTTCGCCTCTCGGAAGCTAGAAAGCGAGCAGCAAGAACGTAGGGAGTAATAAGTAAGGTAGAATATTACTTACTGTTATTTGATTCAACTTTTTGCACAGTATTATCATCTTGATGATGACCAATATTCAACCTGCCACTAATGCATTAAACAAAATGTAGTAATCGCATCTTTAGAATTAAATAAATATAGGCTACACAAGCATATTCTTTCTCTCTTTAGCTAAGCTAAGCACAGCACGCACATGCAATTCTAAGAAAATTGAGTGGGTTCTTGATAAACAAAAGATATTAATTCAATCCAATACAAGGTGCCCCCAGAAAAAAAGCCTTCTTAAGCATCTCCCGAAATTTTTGTAACATTCCCAACAAGCAATTAAAAAAAACATTTGGTTAAATGAAGAAGAAATATAGATGTGTCAAAAAAATGCATGGTATGTCAAGGCATCCATAGGTTTTATAATAGAAATTTCACTTTTTTGAAGTCATCAAGGAACATAATTTAAATAAATCAACAATATATATATATAGATAGATAGATAGATAGATAGATAGATAGATAGATAGAGCTGCAGCTCCATATATATGGAATGTATATCAATGAATCCTCAAAATTATTCCTTTAGAATTATCCTAAAATCCCCATAATTATGCCTCTAAAATAATTATAGAATCCTTATAATTATGTTCGATAATTACGCATCTAAACTTATCCTAGAATCCTCTTAACACTTCCCCTCAAGCTAAAAGTCTTATATATTATGACTTGCATCTTGTTACAAAAACATAATCCAAAAAATAAAAGGATTTGAAGCTAACATAAAAAAAATTATGTTATCTTCCAACACTCCCCCTCAAATTGATGCCCTCGTCAGTTTGCACGAAGAAAAAAGAAGGCAATAACTTGAATATATATATATATATATATATATATATATATAAATAATGATGTTTATGGTCAAAGTTGATTTCTCACCCTCAATACATAACTTCATATATCCACTTTCTTAGAATTTTATGTGCAGACAATAACGGAGAACACTTGTATCCAATAACAACAATAAAAGAACTCTTGCCTTCCTCAATAACGGAGGACTCTTAAGCCTCCCAAAAAATCGAAAGACACACGTCTTCCTCAAAACATCTGCCTCATAAAAATTCTTACTCTCCAATCAACAATCCATTTACATATTTCAACTCAAGAAGTTAACTGCTCTGCACATATCACCTTGTAGTGAAAAAATTCCATTAGTACCAAACAAACCTTAGGCCATAGTTTCTCCACATGCTGAGAAATGCAACTTCATGCCCCAAAATCTACAGGAATCAGAATAAACATGCAACAAGGAACATGCATATGTGAAAAGAAACCTCAAATCTAGGCCACGAAGTACTTGAGCGCCAACTTTAGTAACGTTGACAAAAACTCAAACTACAGCTCCAACAAAGAATCAAAATTGAGCTCTAACAACCTAATTTTTCTTTAAGATGAAGATAAATAATAAACATAAACATCATCTTCCGCCGGCTATGTGCCGTCAGAAGCAATAATTTTTTATTTGATTGCAAGACCATGTGAGAGATAATGAATAGTGACAAAGATGTTTATTATATTACAGAAATGTATATAGGAGAGCTCTTTATATATAGATAGAGTTGTAGCTGCATATGGAAAGTATATTGATGAATCCCCACAATTATGCCTCTTGAATTATCCTGAATCCCCATAATTATGCCTCTAGAATAATCCTAGAATCCTTATAATTATGTCTGATAATTATGCCTCTAAACTTATCCTAGAATCCTCTTAACACAGATCAATCAAGTGCAATGTAATAAGGTGATTCAAGGGAGAAAGGGACAGGTAGGACCTTTAAAATTCAAAAGAATATATCAACTCAACTGATTTTCAGAACATGTTCAACACTTAATTATCCAAAGTAGATCAAGTATATTTGTTTGTCTTTATGAACATAAACAAGCAATTATCATATGCCAAACTCACCTCTGTCTTCATTCCTAGTACCAATGAGGCTACCGCAGCTATAACTAAGATAATCAGTGTTAAATCTTGCCAAGCTTCCCAAAGAAACCTCTGCAAAAACAAGAGCCACAAATGAGTAGTACCAAAAGATCTGAACTAAAAATAGTATCCAACAAAAAAACAGATCCCAAAACATACCAAGAAGCTCCTTCCTTTTTTAATGGGATATGTATTTGATCCAAAAGCATTCCTTCGATTTAACAATTCACCGTCATCTGCAACAATTCCCTTATCCAGATTCGTTTTCAACATCTCAGATAATCCCCTAGCCTGAAGAAAGTGATGGCTGATATATATTATGAAATCTAACTTTTTTTTTTTAGATAAAGGAAGAATATAAATACAGTCAAGGTGAAGAAGCAGTCCACCAAATTAAACAATCAAGAGAGTATGTAATCAATATACACTAGCTGCAAAGAAAATTAATTAATTCATGATAGACTTGCCCCTCCATATTGTTGTAGCACAGAACCATTATGATTCCTTGTCATTGCAGTTAGTTGTTCTACTCCGATTGCAAAATCACCACTTGGAGATGGGGGAGTTACCACGTTGCCCAAGACTGCATGCATGAATATTAAAACATATATAATTAGAAAGAAAACGTGGAGCGATATCCACGTATGTGTGTGAATGATGCATGCAAACATTAATTCTAGAAAATCAACATCGTAATACATGCATTGACGTACGTCTCCATAATAATAATAAATATCATGTAATTAATGAAGTAGAACAAATGCTTTTGAAATTAATTTGTGACTGAATGCATAAAAAATATTTAAGTTTCAAGCTAGGCATGCAGTATAATACCACATAAATCTTCATATTTATTCACATTTCATCCCCAAACAAAATACAAGGACGACCAATTAATGTTGTAGTGGATGTGATGTGTATGAGAAATCACTTCTAAACCTGCTCAACACTAATTAATAATCGTATAAAGGGTTTGTATAGAGTTATAATTAGTACCAATTGCTCGTTGCCCAGCCAATTTGAAAAGCAATGCGGCCTAAAAACAAATCAGTTCAAAATTAGAAAGTGGAATGACCGACCGGGACCGACAATCATCTAAAAATGGAAATGAAAATGTCCTTAAATATTATTCATAGTAAGTTACCCTTATGACTTGAGCATGTGCTCTGATCATCCTGCTTCTTTTTTCTTTCTCTTCTTCCCTTTTCAAGTCCAAAGTGTACCGAAATCGACGTGAGGCATTAAGCACAAGTGCCGCTTGCTGAATGAGGCCAAAACTTCTTCTTATTTATAGTAAAAAAGCCTTAACTAAATCATTAGCTTAATTAGCTTAAGATCTACAACTGCTCAACAACGTACGATAGGAAAGTATAAAACAATAAGCTAGCTGCACCTGCACACAGGTTACCTTACGTACATATTTTCAAAATAATACCCACTTTTATAATTAAAACCATTTATATATATAACTACAAAGACCTGAAAGCAAACACTTGCGCGTTCCACTAACTAAGCATCAGGATGGATCCAACTGTAAAACAAACTTATTCCAATACTTTCTTGCATGATGATGAGCAAAATTCCTAGCGGCACAAGTCGGTCTATAGCATATATATTGACTACTACAAAATTCCAGGTGGCCTGCCTTAATGCAAGCAGCTAGTTCTGAGACTTAATAAACGTTAATTAAGAATACAGAATCTCAGTAAATTATATGAATGCTAAGATTAGTAAAGACAATATATGTCATGATACAAGAAGGATTTCTCTTTAATTCATTGAGGAAACCAAAAAGGTTTATGAGTTTTCAACTCCAATTAGAACATCTTTGCCTTGGACAGGGAGGATACGTACAAATCTCCATAAGGTACGATTTTATCTATTCCTAAATTATTGTGGGAATAAAAGTGAGGAAAAAAAATAAATTAAATCTAGATATTGCAGAATACATGCAGGTTTGTGTAGGTAGTCGATCTTCAATATGAAACCTTAAAGTCAGACTACATATATGATATAACACATCAGTCCACATCGAAAAATGTGGGCTAATTTGATAAGTTGAAGTTACTATAAAAAGTACTTTCACTTTTTTGGACACGAGATTTAATTTACAAAAGTAAATTAAGAGAAAAAGTTAATTCATTAAATTCATGAAAACGTAAGGTCCTTTAGAAATAAAATAATTATTTATCCCATAGATTATTTCTTTTCCATTAATTACTGTACAAGTTAGTTAATATCAATGGTTTTAAGTAGGTCTAATATTGTCAAAAATTTCGGTAGTTCAAATGACGAGCTGAGAAGCCCAATTGAGAGGGAAGATTGCAAATGTTTATGGCACCCTACAGCTGTTTTAACTATTTACATCAGATATCACGTACTCCACAATCTTAAAATTAACTCCCTCATCTTTTCAGTTTTTCAGTCTGAACAAATGGTTTCCCAATTTTCAATTATAAATGCAGTGGGCAAGTTCGTGCACTTACCACCATCCAAGTAGAACGATCGATGTAACACACATATTAAGAAGAAATAGAAATTTATTTTTTGTAAATAAATAAAAAAAAAATGCGACATAAATCTAAAATTCATCAAAATTCTAAAGATTTCCCAGTACTTGCATGAAGGAATCAAAATAAGACAAAATTTCAATCAATTGGGCCATTAATGGACATTATCAACATTGTTAATTACATGATAAATAAGCGTTGAAACTTAACATGCATGATGCATGGTTGAAGGTAGTATAACCTAACTGGAGAGAATATATTAATTAATTACGTAGATAGAAAATATATACACAATAAACAATTAATTAATATTTGTAATGGTAGGGTAGGGTAGGGTAGGGGCATTAATGTGTGTACTTACCCTCCACCGTTTAAGCGAGGCAACAGAGGCATTTTTTGTGTTGGCAATGTGGAAAGGATCGGAGAATTCATGGTCGCTGGGCCATGATCCTGATCCTGATCCTGATCCTCCATCAGCAGCAGAAGGAAGAGAACGAGGAACCCCGGCCTCAACATCCTCCTGGTGGTGGTGGTGTTGTTGGGGGCCATCAATAGCGGCCGTAGGTGATTCATCATCGTAAATCCCGGTCGTCATTAGGATACTATACAATAATAATAATAATAATAATAATAATAACAACAATAACAATATATATATATATATATATATATATATATATATATTAATTAGAAAAGGAATAATTAAGGACGAAGGAAAAAGATTAATGTTAGAATTAGAGATGGCGACGCCTGTTCAACGGAGCCACCTCCGTTCGGGTTTGGTGATGATGATTATTATTATATATATAGAAATAGAATGCTTACAACAACAAAGATCGATATGGTAATTAATACTCCTAATTAATGAGGGAGGGAGGGAGGGAGGGAGGGACGGGCGGTTGGTCTTGAAGTACATACATATCGTTAACGCCAAGATCTTTCTTCACGTTCCAATCATCAAGACGCGTCCAATATTCTGCACAGTTCAACAAGTCAACACCAAAAGCAAACGATACCGACCGTCGGGATATAGCTCCCACGAGAGAGAAAAAGATTTCGGCGATCACAAGGTTAACAATGGAGAGAAAATAATATCTAATGCCTGAGAGAGAGAGTAATAATATGATTGTGTGTAATATTTTGTTACCTACCTCTTTTGTGTTCTTAGCCCCATACCCACTCCAATCTCGGTTTACCGTACCACCCATCACCTCCTGACACCTTTTCCCCATTCCCTATTATTTCAAATTAAAAAGTATGTAGCCTACTTCCTCACCGCTACCACTCTTTTGCCATCACCAATCATTTAAGTCCCATCCTTATTAATGCCACGCGAGAAGGTGGCGTATATAAGAATCAACTATCACTTGGTATAATGATTACACTAATGAAGTCGATTAAGTGACACCAGATAATGGACCAATTCAACGACTAAGCCCAAATAATGAAAATGACCCAAACGACCGGATCCAACCGAAAGGACCCAATGAAATAATCAAGTAATCGGCCCCAAACCATTCGGACCAACCAAGACTAACAGAATACGATCCAAGACGAGCTCATTAAGTCCGCCAAATAAGGAAATTAGTATACGCCACCCATCTCGGGTCGCCACTTACACTACATAAATTCAAATACAACTTACTAACATAACTGTCATGGTAATAATACGACATAAATCCGTGAGTTTGAATACAAATATTGTCTACTAGATATTATACAAACTCAAAAGGAGTCCTCATTACAACTATTATCACACTATTTCACGTATTAGTGAGGACTACTAATGCTATCCTCCTCGACCATTACTCCGCTCCCCGACTGGTCTCAAATGTTCTCTCATTTCCTCAAGAGAATAAAAGAAAGAAAGGGTGAGCTCAACTAGCCCAAGAAGAAATATTACGACTAAGATAATGCGTAATAAATTATCATTAGCCTTCAACAAAGGTTAAACCGATAAAATACAATAGATAACCAGCTTTAATCAAGTAGCTGAATACGCAATCCATTAAAAGAGTCAAGAGAGAATAAAGTCTACTATCTTTTAGGTTTTAAAAGGTTTTATCAATTTTTATCACGAGACTCAAATTTAATAAATAAACCACCACATCTAATCATCCCCGCACTACTGGCCAAGGATTTTCATCAAATTATCAATGGTCATTACTATACCGAATCACCCCGGTCATAATCATACCAAAAACTATCCATCATCGCATTACATGTGCCACCGAGGACTTTTATCACATCATTTATAACAAGTCACGATTATACCGAATGATCCCCGTCATAATCATACTAAGTTCATCTACGCACGTAAGCCAAAGATAACATAATATATCACGAGGATGATGACAATGACATAATAATTCAATAAAACAAGTTCAAGAATTATTTTATCCAAGAATTATTAACGCCCAAATTGTCAACAAGATATCGCTTTGTAGAGTAAAATTCAAGAATGATCGTAAGAATATTTCCATGAAAAGATATCGATGAAACGCAAATATCAAGGATATTCTACTAATTTCATGGAGTATAAAGTCAAAGTTTTAACCAACCGGGTATAATAAAGAATGGAATAACAAAAGAAATCACCATGCATGCAGATTGCATGTATGTGTGTTATTCCAATGTAATAATAATAATAAACCAAAGTCGTGAAATTCACACCGATGTGATGTTCCAACAGTAATAATAAAGATGGAACTGCATCCTATGTAAAACACATGATAGATATTCCAATGTAATGATAAAGATTTTAACCAGTCCTGTAAAACACATGCATGTGATGTTCCAATGTATAATAAAATCGGAACCAGTCCAAGTGTAAAACACACGCATGTGATGTTCCAATGTATAATAATAAAGAATGTCACCAAGTATAGGTAAAATCACAGATATAAAAGTTATTCCAATGTAATAATAAGCAATGGAATAACATAAGGATTTCACCAAGTATAGGGTATGCCATGATACAAAGTTATGTATAGGTATGCCACTTTTACAAAAGTTATTCCAACATAATAATAATGAATGGAATAATGTGTTCTCTTCAAGAAGAAAGAATAACACCCTCACCGTAAAAGAAACCTAATATAGTAAGTAAAGAAGTAGCGAGAATACTCTTCTTCTTTCTATAATTTTCTCTATAGCTTCTCTCTATAATTTCTCTCTGTAGTTTCAATGAATTCGTAAGAAAATAATGAAGGAATGAGCTTCTATTTATAGGAAAATGGAATGCATAAGAATTAATCCATGAACTATCCAGATTGATTTACTTTAATCTGACGGTCCATATTTAAAGAAAAATCTTTTAAATAAAATATAATATATTCTATTTATATAAAACACATTTTACTATGCAAACACTATGCAATACTATGCAAAACACTATGCAAAATACTACGCAACACTATGCATAATAAAATATAATATATTCTATTTATGTAATAACTTTAATAAAGTATTCTATTTTATATAAAGATGTTTCGCTTTTATTACGTTAATAATACTTAATAAAACAAAACGCCATTATCGCTATAATAATTCATATTATTAATCGACAATAATGGAATCAAACCGAGTGACTTCTCACATAAAGCATCAATAATCAATACCGCAAGTACTACTACGCAACCACACGACATCGTATTTTTTACTACCGAGTAGTTCAACAAGATTCACCAGAAAACTTCCGCCGTTATTTTAATAAAATATTTTTGTCGCTTTCTCAATCCGACAATAATTTCATTAGGTCCACCAATGATTGAGCCATTGTATGTATTTAATATTCCCCGCTAAACCGAATATTCCCCACCAATCGAATATAATATAACCACTTGCATACACTTTGCAAAATTTATAAATACTACCCACAACTATAATATTATCTCAAATTCACACCATAATATTAAAAATTATTTCACAAAATTTAAATCTTTATCGATAAAATCCTGGGTCTCACAATCTCCCTCCTTATGGAATTTCATCCTCGAAATTAGGGTACGACTGTATTATAAAGAGATGAGGATACCTTGAATACCTTTATCGTTGAAAACATTAAATTCATTTTTGCAATCCTACCAAAGATATTCATTAACAATTCATCTTTGACTACAATGTGCCAAAGATATACAACTCAGAAAAACCAATAATACCGAGACTCAAATTTTAATAAGATCACAACCAACCATGAATTATCCATGCACCATCGCTAAGGATATTCGTGTTTTCAATTACTACCATGATTATACCGAATAATCCGTGGTCATAATCATACCAAGTCTATCAATGCACTACTACCAAAGATGACTTTTTACCACATCCATGAATTAATATTTCATTGTCGAGACTCAAATTTCAATAATTAATCCATATCATCGAATCATCCCCGCACTACATGTGCCAAGGATATTCATTAAGATTACGACCACTTAATTATCCATGCACTACTACCAAAGATAATCGTGTATTCATTAAGATCACGACCACAAATTATCCATGCACTACTACCAAAGATAATTGTGTATTCATTAAGATATCACGACCACAAATTATCCATGCACTACTACCAAAGATAATCGTGTATTCATTAAGATCACGACCACAAATTATCCATGCACTACTCCAAAGATAATTGTGTATTCATTAAGATCACGACCACAAATTATCCATGCACTACTACCAAAAGATAATTGTGTATTCATTAAGATCACGACCATAAATTATCTATGCACTACTACCAAAGATAATTGTGTATTCATTAAGATTAACGACCAAAAATTATCCATGCACTACTACCAAAGATAATTGTGTATTCATTAAGATCACGACCACAAATTATCCATGCACTACTACCAAAGATAATTGTGTTTTCATTAAGATCACGCACCACAAATTATCCATGCACTACTACCAAAGATAATTGTGTATTCATTAAGATCACGACCACAAATTATCCACGCACTACTACCAAAGATAATTGTGTATTTATTAAGATCACGCACCACAAATTATCCATGCACTACTACCAAAGATAATTGTGTATTCATTTACTACAGCTATGATTATACCGAAAAATCCTCGGTCATAATCATACCAAGTCCATCTATGCACTACAGTGCCATGTATGACTTTCAACATAATATAAGCACGAGGATAATGATATAAAGAATCAATCAAATGAGATAAAGGATAAATATTAAACATTTATAATATAATTTATCCAGATTCAAGAATATCCCCATGTTATCAATCACTTAATAATCTCATAATCTAATAACATTAATATTATAATAATATTTTAATCACTTCTTAAATTTATAAATAATTTATCTCAATTGTTTACGCTTTACCATATAATGCATTTAATCATTCAAAATGCCATACTCATAAAATATCATCACCAATTATCAAATCCTCATCAAAAAATATGCATATATTCTATATAGGATTCTCTAGCCATAAAATCCTATTTTCAACTTTGTTACTTTCACATAACATATTTAACTCATATGTTCAGAATTAAACTATTTTCATAAAAAATACCAAATTAGTCCCAAAAATATTTCTTTTCTGGGATTTAGCATAATATAGTCCCATAATGAAAATATATTTTTCTCGAATTTTTAAAATTCATTTACTATTTTTCAAAATCAATTTCTAATTAATTCCTTAAGAAATTAGCTACCTCAAGTTTAACTCCAAAATTCCCAAATCTTGGCAGGATCTTACACATATTAACGTGAGCTTCTAGTTTAAATTTCATGGTCATCGAGTTATAGAACTCCGGTTATAGCGTTTTTCATTTAAAAACCTAAATATTGAAATAGTCATAACTTGCTCATTTTAAGTCGAATGAGCTCATTTTTGGACAGGAGGTACTTTATACCATATACCTTCATGTCCCAAAAGGCCAGAATTTTTTCTCATAATTTAAGTGGCCGAAACAGTCCCTTAAAAATTCTGGCAGTAGCATTTTTCGAAATTTACAGCTTTGGCCTCCTTTTGCTAAAATCAGTCCACACAAAAATCTACAACACCTTTTCCAGTAATTCCACTTGGATTAGTTAGGTAACTCATAGATCTAACTCTAGGACTTGACCACATTCAAAAAATTCAAAATATAATAGGAGATATGGTCAATTGAATTTCATGTTACGCTTTTCACCAAAATCTGATTTTCAACTCTTTGTGATTTCTAAGAAACTTTCATGTTTTTTCACATAATAACCAACATAACTCATCATAAAACTTACTAATACTTCATAATACCCATGATTTTCATTAGTCCAATGCTTTTATTATGACTTTCATCATAATCCACGTAAATGCATCCTTTTAGTCAAGAAATATTTGAGGGTTTAAGAAATGGGTTTTTGTACTCGGGTCAATACAAAATTCGATTTCACGCCTAGGGTAGGCTAGGAAATCTTCAAGAATACGCCAAGAAATTTATTAATGATAGAAATATCATTCAAAATCATGACTTCATCCAAGACTTGATAAGACGTCACATTGATACCAACTGTGACTTCTATCCCTTAACCTAGATAAAGACCTCACAATGATACCTATAAACTTGCCATCTTCATTCACGATGTCGCCATACAGAAAGTCCGACTTCGCAGCATTCCACACAAGGAAGTCAACAACGAAAGGTTCGGGGCTCTTTACTTATGGCTTGATATATGATTAACTTTAGGGTTGACTTTAGTAGTTGGTTATGAATATAAAAGCTAACAACCTTACGAAAAGAATGATGAGTAGTTAACCAATCGATTCCTAAAATACCATCAAAGGCAAATATTTTCAAAGAGATAATATCGACAGTAACGTGAAAGTGTTTATTTGAAACAACAAGATTAATAAATGTTGAGGTAACGAAGGTTTCTCCCAACGAAGTTTCAACCAATAAGTTAAAGTCTAACTTCTCCTGAGTCAAATTTAAATGTTGAACGCAAGCAAGAGAGATAAAATAATGGGTAGAACCCAGATCTTATAAGGTATAGACTTTGCAAGAATTTATAATTAACTAACCTGCTAAACTTCGCTCGAGTCACTTGCTTTTTAAGAAGTCATGAAAATGCTTCTTCAAAACCACCGACTTTGTTTTATCCAGATCCGCTTTGGTGCCACCGTCCCAAATTGATTCTCGACTTTGGTGCACGCAAAAAATCGAGCTAAATGACCTTCTCTTCTTGAAATTTCCACTTCTATTATCTTTTGCCATGATTACCACCGTGGTGGTTACCATTCTTAAGATGATAATTTCTCCCACGATGGTCATCATTGTTCGATGGTCGCTATCACCAAAGATGATTATTATCGTGTTGTTGGTCGTTACCTTTTGGTTGAGTCGACTCATTATCGCTACCCCAATAACCGGAGCCCTATTCACAACATCTAAATACAAATACAAACACCGCCACAAAACAAGGGTTAATTAACATGCAACATATTATCACTATACTCCTACCAACCAATCAAATACCAAATAAACTTAGGTAGGTCATACTAACTAAGGAATTCCCGCCTCCCTCCTAAGTACTATTCTCACATCTTAGCCAGTGGATCATATCCCTAAGCTCGATAATTAATCGCCTCCAACTCAAGACTAGTTGGTACTATATCTCACATCTTAAAAAGAGACAGAGTCTGCGATCATATCAACTACCAAATGAGGCTCGATCTTCACACTTATGGCTCGATACCAACCGTGACGCCTCTAAATTAGGTATACGCCACCCATCTTGGGTCGCCACTTACATGGTACATAAATTCAAAATACAACTTACTAATATAACTGCTGTGGTATAATATTATATAAACGCGTGAGTTTGAATACAAATATTGTCTACTAGATATTATACAAACTCAAAAGGAGTCCTCATTACAACTATTATCACACTATTTCACGTAATAGTGGACTACTAATGCTATCCTCCTCGACCATTACTCCGCTCCCCGACTCGTCTCAAATATGTTCTCATTTCCTCAAGAGAATAAAGGAAAGAAAGGGTGAGCTCAACTAGCCCAAGAAGAAATATTACGACTAAGATAATGCGTAATAAATTATCATTAGCCTTCAACAAAGTTAAACCGATAAAATACAATAGACAAACCAGCTTTAATCATAGCAATGAATATAAGCAATCCATTAAAAGAGTCAAGAGAGAATAAAGTCTACTATCTTTTAGGTTTTAAAAGGTTTTCATCAATTTTTATCACGAGACTCACTTTTAATAAATAAACCACCACATCTAATCATCCCCGCACTACTACCAAGGATTTTCATCAAATTATCAATGGTCATGACTATACCGAATCACCCCCGGTCATAATCATACCAAAACTATCCATCACCGCATTACAAAGCCACCGAGGACTTTTTATCACATCATTTATATCAAGTCATGATTATACCGAATGATCCTCGTCATAATCATACTAAGTTCATCTACGCACGTAAGCCAAAGATAACATAATATATCATGAGGATGATGACAATGACATAATAATTCAATAAAACAAGTTCAAGAATTATTTAATCCATGAATTATTAACGCCCAAATTGTCAACAAGATATCATCGCTTTTGAGAGTAAAATTCAAGAATGATCGTAAGAATATTTCCATGAAAAGATATCGATGAAACGCAAATATCAAGGATATTCTACTAATTTCATGGAGTATAGAAGTCAAAGTTTTAACCAACCGGGTATAATAAAGAATGGAATAACAAAAGAAATCACCATGCATGCGGATTTCAGATGTATGTGTTATTCCAATGTAATAATAATAATCTAAACCAGTCGTGAAATTCACACCGATGTGATGTTCCAATGTAATAATAAAGATGGAACTGTGATCCGGTGTAAAACACACGATAGATATTCCAACAGTAATGATAAAGATTTTAACCAGTCCTGTAAAACACACATGCATGTGTTTCCAATGTAATAATAAAATCTAACCAGTCCTGTAAAACACATGCATGTGATGTTCCAAATGTAATAATAGAAGAATGTCACCAAGTATAGGGTAAATCACAGATACAAAGTTATTCCAATGTAATAATAAGCAATGGAATAACATAAGGATTTCACCAAGTATAGGTATGCCATATACAAAAGTTATGTATAGGGTATGCCACTTTTACAAAAGTTATTCCAACATAATAATAATGAATGGAATAATGTAAGTTCTCTTCAAGAAGAAAGAATAACACCCCTCACCGTAAAAAGAACCTAATATAGAAGTAGTGAAGTAGCGTATAACTCTTCTTCTTTCTATAATTTTCTCTATAGCTTCTCTCTCTATAATTTCTCTCTGTAGTTTCAATGAATTCGTAAGAAAATAATGAAGGAATGAGCTTCTATTTATAGAAAATGGAATGCATAAGAATTAATCCATGAACTATCCAGATTGATTTACTTTAATCTGACGGTCCATATTTAAAGAAAAATCTTTTAAATAAAATATAATATATTCTATTTATATAAAAACATTTTACTATGCAAACACTATGCAATACTATGCAAAACACTATGCAAAAATACTACGCAACACTATGCATAATAAAATATAATATATTCTATTTATGTAATAACTTTAATAAAGTATTCTATTTTATATAAAGATGTTTCGCTTTTATTACGCTAATAATACTAATAAAATAAAACGCCATTATCGCTATAATAATTCATATTATTAATCGACAATAATGGAATCAAACCGAGTGACTTCACATAAGCATCAATAATCAATACCGCGCTACTATGCAACCACACGACATCGTATTTTTACTACCGAGTAGTTCAACAAGATCAACCAGAAAAACTTCCGCCGTTATTTTAATAAAATATTTTTGTCGCTTTCAATCCGACAATAATTTCATTGTGGGTCCACCAATGATTGAGCCATTGCATTTAATATTCCCTCGCTAAACCGAATATTCCCCACCAATCGAATATAATATAACCACTTGCATACTTTGCAAAATTTATAAATACTACCCACAACTATAATATTATCTCAAATTCACACCATAATATTAAAAATTATTTTAAATCTTTAAAAAAAATTTAAATCTTTATCGATAAAAATGGTCTCACATCATGATAACGAAGTCACAAGAGATCCAAAGTGAAACTCACCAAAGCCCATCAAAATCGGTCCAAATTGATATCAAGAATAGAAATGGAAGCCCAATAGACGCAAGCCCACTCAAGTATATTTAGACCTAAAACGATAGCCCTCGATTCACTTGTGGTAACAATCACAAAGATAAAAAGGTAAACTTTTCCAATTTTGACACCGCGCCAATTTGAATTTCGGACTTTCAAACTTTCTTTTTCTATCTCTCGAGCCCTCTTTGTATTCTCTCGCGCAAATCGTTAACAATGGCTTCTAAAGATTAAAAGCAAGATCATCCCCGCTAGTGACACCAATCCGCCTGCTCCTCCAAACCCAAACTTTACCAAAATGCTTCAAGTTCGATCGATTCACGTATTACTACTAAGAAGAAACCAATAATGAAATCTTCTCCCAATTCTTCCGCATTCTACAGAATAAAGAACAAGACTTCCATGCCAACACTTCCTCGAAAGTTACTGAGAGGTTGACTTGAGAGGCTTGAACTCGTTTACCACATTCCTGATACCCATTTGGTGAGAGCTCCTAGATCCGGAAGCGGATGTATAACGCCTCAAGGATGGATGGGCTTTATGACGACCATCCCGGAGAAAGGGATCCGATTCCCTTCACGCTTTCATAGTAACTTTATTAGGTTCCCAGGTGTTGGGTTCGCCCAACTAATGCCAAACTCTTATATTCATATTTTTAGCATTCATAGCTTTATGCCACGAATTTGGTGTCGAACTCAAGCTCAAACTTCTTTCTTTACTTCAATACAAGGCCTGGCCAAGAGAGAAGGATTTAAGACTATAAGCAAGCATTCTTCAAAACCGAGAGAGAAGTTCGAGAGACGCTCATTAGTGAATACTCCTTCAAGCAACAAAGGATGGCATGAAAGATGGTTTTTCGTCAAAGGACCAAATCATCTCTTTAATGGACTAAAGCCAATCGATGAAAAAGATTTCTACGGACTTGAGAGACGCCTCGTAAGAACGTGAGGCCGAGATGATAGAGCTTTTGGATAATTTCCGAGAGGAGGAATGGAACTATAGACTTCTTTTTCCAATCAAGTGTGGTTATGCGACCACAAACGTAAAGATAAAATTCATTTTATGAATATTTGAAAATTTTGTGATATGGATTACGATGTAGAATCTGTTAATCTTCTCGTAGTAACTTTGATCAAACCGTCATTTCTTCGAGATGAAAGACTTAGAGGATTTGTTAGTGAAAAACCGGTAGAAGCCACCGTCGATTCTTCTTCACAACATGAAGTCCCATCCAAGACAATGCGATCGGAAAATCTGCAGATGTCGATCTGAACCTTCATAACCAGAAGCCTCCTCCAAATTCAACACACCTCTTCAAGAATCATCGGTGATGAACCTCAACCCATGCACCCATAGATGACGAACCCTTCTCTCGAAAAAAGAGTCCTCCAACTTCGACGAAAGAAAAGAGCCATCCAAGGCATCGACTAATTTCCATCCCGTCAGATTCTGAAGCTCTTTCTGAATCTGAACCAACTGTTGATCCGATACCACCAGATGCCAATCCGGTATTAGTTCGAACAAGTTTATTAGATCTACCTGCAAATGATCGAAGGTGTAAGACCCCAGCTTTTATAAATAAAGATGAATTTTTCTATAAATATTATTTTTGAATATTATGGAATAAATTTGATATAATGTTATAGTTGTGGGTAATATTTATAAATTTTGCAAAGTATGCAAGTTGTTATAAAATATTCGTTTGGTCGGGAATATTCTTTTTGTTAGGTAATATTCGTATAACTACTCAATCATCAGTGGACCCCACAACGTAATTATCATTTTGATTGAGAAAACGACAAAAATATTTTATAAAAATAACTACAGAGGTGTTACCGTTAAAACCGCTTGAACTACCCTATGGTAAAAGTAAAAGTACGCTGGTAGATAAGAAGACACTACAGTATTGATTATCGATGCTTACGGGAGAAGTCACCACTCACCATGCTCAATTATTGCTACAAAGATAATTGGTCGATCATATCTATTATATTATTGATTCAATTATTGTCACAAGATCATCCAGTATAATATGTTATAAGATTAAATCAATAATTGAAACGACAAGTTATAAATGATTAATAATTGTTGAAAGATTAAATATGTGTTGATGAAAAATAAAATGATTTGTGGTAAGTTTGATTATTTTATGGGGGCTCATATGTCATCATCTAAGAGTCTCTTCATCAATAGTATTTACCTTCACAATAGTAATTACCCTTGTGAATAGTATTTACCTTCGCCAATAAGTAATTACCTTCACAATAGTAATTACCCTTGTGAATAGTATTTACCTTCGTTAATAGTAATTACCTTTACCAGACGTTGAACCACTTGTCGTTTCACATTACAAAGCGCCGAACCACTTGTCGTTTCACACATACAAAGGGCCAAACCACTTTTCTTTTCACATCATTAATTCGTCAAGCCACTTGCCTTTTTTTCACACTAAGCGGTGCTAAGCTAGAAATCTTCTATAAATAGAGGCCTAGGGCTTCATTATTTTCACTTAATTCATTCAAGCTATAGAGAGAGAAAGTATAGAGAAGAATAAGAGAGAAAGAAGAAGAGTATTTTGTTACTACACCGCTACATGATTCAATCTCCTACCAAAAGTAAGGGGTGTTATTCTTTCTTATTCATGAAGAGAACTGTTGTTATTCCATCGCTTATTATTCTCGCTGAATAACTCAGATATCGTGGTTTACCCTATACTTGGTGACATTCTTCTATTATTCTCGCTGGAACATCCTCGTCAAGGTGTGTTTTACACCTTACCGGTTCCGCCTTTTATTATTATTCTGCTGGAACATCCTGTCATGTGTTTTACACCCGACCGGTTCCGCTTTTTATTATTATTCTGTTTGGAACATCCTGCTCTGGTGTTTTACACCATGTGTTTTACGCCGACCGGTTCCATTCTTTATTATTCGGTTCCATTGAATTATCCCGTTGAACATCCATGCGTTTTTTCACGCGGACCGGTTCCGTTATTTATTATTCTGTTGAATAACTCGCTCGTAAGGGCCTATCGCATTTACGGTGATTTCTTTTGTTATTCTATTCTTTATTATACCCAAATTGGTTAAAACTTTGACTTCTATACTTCATGAAATTAGTGGAATATCCTCGATATTTGCGCTTTCATCCAAAGATCTTTTCATGGAAATATTCTTCCGATCATTCTTGAATTTTACTCTACAAAACAAAGATCACGTTGATAATTTGACGTTAATAATTCCTGGATAAAATAATTCTTGAACTTGTTTTATTGAATTCTTATATCATTGTCATCATCCTCATGTTTATATTATGTTGAAAGTCATCTCGTGGCCCAGAAGTGCATGTAGATGGACTTGGTATGATTACGACCAGAGACTATTCTATGTAATCACGACCGTAATGTTACAAATGATGTGATAAAAATCCTCGTCAGTCCATCGAGTGCATGGTGGGCCGATTGTTGGCATGATCATGACCATTAATGAATACACAAATATTCTCGCCCGTAGTGCATGAATAATTGTGGTCGTGATACTAAAGAATATCCTCGTCAGAAAAGTGTAAGGGGTGATTCGATGATGTGGAATATTTATTAAAGTCGAGTCTCAAATTTATAACAATGATGAAAAACTTTAAAACCTAAAAGATAGTAGACTTTATTTTCTACTCGACTTTTTAATGGATCGCTTATTCCACCGTAGCTAAACCGGTTGTCTATTGTATTTTATCGCTTTAACGTTGTTGAAGACTATTGATAATTTATTCTCGCATTATCTTAGTCATAATATTTCTTATCGGGCTAGTTGAGCTCACCCTTTCTTTCACCGTTTCTTCAAGAAATGAGAATATAGCCGGGACGAGTCTGGAAACGAGTGATGGTCCTCAAGATAGCATTAGTAGTCCTCACTATTCTCGTGAAATAAAGTGATAATAATTGTAATGAGGACTCCTTTTTTGAGTTTGTATAATATCTAGTAGACGATATTTGTATTTAAACTCACGCTTTATGTATTAAGTTGATTATGTTATTAAATTACGCACTACGTAAGTGGCGCACCCAAGATGGGTGATGTATACCTAATTTTGGGGCGCCACAACTGGTATCGTAGCTTAGGATATGATCCTCGCTAAGATGTGAGAATAGTACTAGAGGGGAGAGACGGGAATACCTTCGCTAGTATGACCTACCTAAGTTTACGTGCTATTTTATCGGTTGGTCGTAAGATAGGATAATTTGTTAAATGTCAATTAACCTTTTGTTTTATGGCAAGATTTGAAAATGACATCCGAGAATGTTGAGAATAAGAATGGAGCGCAAGCGATCGCTGATTCACCACATATCAATAATCGTGATAATGTGCATCGTGAAGGCGACAATCCTCATGCAAACAACAACACCGACCAAATAATGAATGATCAAATGTTCGAGGTTTTATGCAATTTATGCAACAAAGAAAGCAGAGCGACTCTCGCCCAAAACGTAGGTGGAAACACGGAAAACTCTCAAAGCGGTCACCGCTAAACAATTCAAGGAGCCGGGACCACCGGAGTTTAAGGGAGAGCCAAAACCACTTCCGGCGCTAAGCATGGATAAAGCAGATTACCAAGATATTTGATGTCTTGGGATGCTCCGAGGAGCAAAAGGTTCCTTTCGCGCTTTATGTTGCGCGGAGAGCGATTACATCGGTGGGAATCCAGAAACGTACTCAACCAAATTGTCTCAAGATATCTTGGGAGAAGTTCCAGAGTCGCTCAACGACAAATACTTTCCCGAAAGTATTCGCCATACGGGTGGAGGTGGAGTTTATCAAGTTGAACAAAACAATATGACCGTGTCGCAATACGAGGCAAAATTTGCGAGTTATCACGGTTATATTCCCACTTGGTGGATAATGAAGAGAGAATGGCGCGAATGTTTTTAAGAGGTTTGAAGTCGAGATACGCCAACATCTTATTTCTCATAAACCGTGTTTGTATTCGACATGTTGTAAATAGGGCTCGCTTAGTGGAACGCGATAATGAGTCAACGCAACTAAAAGAGAGCAAATTTAAGAAAAATTATAATACCAATGAGAGTAGTCATCGAAGCGGTGACAACAAGCGTGGAGGGAATCAACAAAGCGATATGGTAACCACTTCTATGGTAATCGTACAAAATAATAAGAATGGACATTTCAAGAAACGAAGATTCAACAATGATGGAAAGACGCCAAAGACCAAACCCATTGTTAAGGAAGGAGAAAGACCACCTATCATATGCTTCAAATGCGAGGAGAGGGACACATCACCAAACTGCAACCATGCCGTCCAAAGCATGTTATAATTATGGAAGAGAAGGTCACTTAGCTCGATTTTTGTCATTTCATCAAGACAAATTCAATAGGATGGAGGCACCAAAGGCCATCCCGTAAAATTCAAAACCCAGAGTCTGAGGGAGAAAGTTTGTTGTGACCTCCCAAAGAGCAAGGAATCCGAATGAGGTCATCATCACGGGTAAGCTTATCATAAACTCTAATGAAGTCTATACTTTATTTGATACCTGGCTTCTACCCATTCTTTATTTCTCCTACTTGCGTTCATCGATTAAATTTGACTCGAGAAATTAGACTTTGACTTATCTCATGGAAACTCCGCTGGGAGAAACCTTCATTACATCCACTATTTATAAGTCTTGTTTGGTTCAAATCGGTACCCTCACATTACCCGTCGATCTTATTTCATTAAAAATACTTACATTTGACGTGATTCTGTGGATTGATTGGTTAACTACTTATCATGCAAAAATTGATTGTTTTCGTAAGGTTGTTAGCTTTCATATTCCTAATCAACCTATTATGCTAATTCAAACGACCAAACCATTAAAATCAATCACTATCATCTCAAGCCATAAAGCTATTCGCTTATTGAAAAATCGGATGTCAAGCTTTCTTAGCTCATGTCACGATTTAAACAAAAATACGCCGCTTTTGAACGATATTTCTATTGTTAATAAATTTCCGACGATTCCCCAAGAACTTCCCGCCTACCCCAGTAGGCGTGAAATTGAATTTTGTATCGACCTCAACCCAGACAAAAACCTATTTCCAAAGCCCCATATCGAATGGCTCCTATCAACTTCGTGGAGTTAAAGACCCAACCGCAGGAATTGTTAGACATCGGCTTTATTCGGCCCCTAGTACTTCTCCTCGGGGTGCTCCCGCTCTATTCGTGAAGAAGAAAGATGGGAGTATGCGACTTTGTATTGATTATCTGGAGTCAATCATGTCACCATCAAAAATAGGTATCCATTGCCACGTATTGATGACCTCGTTTCGACCAAATAAAGGAGCCAAATTCTTTTCAAAGATCGATCTTCGTCCTGATATCACCAATTGAAGATTAGAACCACCGACATTCCAAAGACAACTTTCGAACTCCTAGACGGGCATTATGAATTCCTAGTCATGTCCTTTGGATCGACTAATGCTCCCGCCGCCTTCATGGATATGATGAACCGAGTATTCAAGGAATATTTAGATCACTTTGTTGTCGCCTTTATTGATGACATCCTTATTTATTCCAAAAGCCGTGAAGATCATGAAAGCAACACTTGAGGTCGACACTCCAAAAGCTTCGTGAATATAAGCTTTATGCCAAATTGAAGAAATGTGAGTTCGGCTTCAAGAAGTAGCATTCCTTGGGCACGTGGTATCAAGTCATGGAATATCTGCTGACCCAAAGAAAGATTGAAGCTATTCAAAGTCGGGAACAACCTAAATCAAAGGATCAAGTACGAGCTTTCTGGCTTTAATTGGTTATTATCGAGATTCGTGGAAGGATTTTCTCGAATCGCTACTCCATCGACTCACCGACTTTGGAAAGATACAAAAAGTTCTATTGGAGCGAAGAATGTGAGAAGAGTTTTCAAGAACTCAAGAGGAGACTTATTTCAAAGACTGCTTTGACAATACCATCCGCTCGGAGGGATTTGTCATCTACAAAGCGATGCTTCGTCGCAAAGGGTTGGGATGTGTTCTTATGCAACATGGAAAAGTTATAGCTTTATGCCTCGCGACAACTCAAAGAATATGAGAGGAATTATCCTACTCATGATCTAGAGTTGGCAAATGTTGTCTTCAGACTTAAAATTTGGAGACATTACTTGTATGGGGAGAAAGTGGAGATCTTTACGGATCATAAAAGCCTCAAATATTTCTTCACTCAAAAGGAACTCAACACGCGACAAACGACGCTGGCTTGAATCTGCTGAAAGATTATGATCATACCATCCAATACCATCCTCGAAAAGCGAACGTGGTAGTATTTATCGAGTAGAAAATCATACGCAAGTATGAAAGGCGATATTGTCAACGCAAAGGCCCATTTTGTGTGACTTGCAAAGGATGGAGATAGAGTTAAAGACTTGTGGACGCGTGTGATGATAGCGAGTATACGAGTAGAACCAACTTTAATCGATAAAGTTAAAGTCGCTTTTAAGCTACGCACTGGAGTCGATGCGTATGAGGAAGAAAGTGCAAGAAGGTGCTACGCGAAAGCAAGAATCGATGAAGAAGGAATACTTCGAGTCAACTCCGCACTTTGTGTTCCTAACGACCCCGATTTAAAGTATAATATCATGATGGAGGCGCACAAACACACCATTTGCAATCCATCTCGGGAGTACCAAATGTATCATGATATTCGCCATACATTTTGGTGGAGCAATATGAAGAGAGAGATAATACTGCTTATCTCAAGGTGTCTAACTTGTCAACGAAGTTAAAGTTTTAGCATTAAGTACCAAAAGGTCCATCAGAACCACTTGAAATTCCGTAATGGAAGTGGGAGCACATTACCATGGATTTCGCTATTCGGCCTTCCTAAGGTTTCTCAAGGCATTGATGCGATTTGGGTCATTGTTGATAGATTGACCAAGTCCGCTTCATTTCTTACCGATACGAGAAACTTATACACTTGAACGCCTTGCTCAGATGTACATAAACGAGATTGTAAGATCGCATGGTATGCCTAGATCCATAGTTTCGATCGAGACCCAAGATTCACTTCACGATTTTGGGTTAGTTTGCAAAAAGCTATGGGCACAGATTTCACGATTTAGCTTTCAAGATATCATCCTCAAACGGACGGACAATGGAGAGGACTATTCAAACTCTTGAAGATCTATTAAGACTCGTGTCCCTTGATTTCAAGGAGTTGGGACAAGTTCTTACCATCGTGGAGTTTTCCTACAACAACAAGCTTATCGCCAAGTATTGCATGGCTCCATTCAAGCATCAGATGGAAGAAAGTGTCGCTTCTCCAAAGATGCCGGATGAGGTGGGTGAAGCAACATTGTTGGGACCGAGTTGGTACGTATGACTACTAAAAGATTCAAACGATCCGACAACGATAAAAACCCTCACAAAATCGATAAAAGAGTTATCTTTGATCTTCATCGAAAGGACGGAATTCGATATAGAGATCATGTGTTGTTAAGAGTTGCTCCATGGAAAGGAGTTACAAGATTTGGAAAGAGAGGAAAACTTAATCCTCGATTCATCTGACCATTTTAATCCTTGATCGAGTAGGAACGTGGCCTATAGACTCGCTTTCCGCTAAATATGTCTCGTGTTCATAACGCTTTTCACATATCTATGTTACGTAAATATGTGAAAGACCCGAACCATATTATTGAAAGTTAAACCGGATGAAATAGCGGAAGATTTGACGTATGAAGAGGTTCCTGCTCAAATTTTGATATAGAAAGAACATATTCTACGCCCAAGGTTATACCTCAAGTCAAAGTTTTATGGAGGAACCACGATGTTGAGGAAATGACTTGGGAGTTAGAATCAAATGAAATCAAGGTATCCTTACCTCTTCGACATACCAGTATCGCACTTCTAATTTCGAGGGCTTAAATTTCATAAGAAAGGAGAGGTCAGAAGACCAAACTTTTATAAATAAAGATGAATTTTTCTATAAATATTATTTTTGAATATTATGGAATAAATTTGATATAATGTTATAGTTGTGGGTAATATTTATAAATTTTGCAAAGTATGCAAGTTGTTATAAAATATTCGTTTGGTCTGGGAATATTCTTTTTGTTAGGGAATATTCGCATAACTACTCAATCATTGGTGGACCCCACAAATTATTATTATTTGGATTGATCGAAAAACGACAAAAATATTTTATAAAAATAACTACGAGGTGTTACCGTTAAAAAATCGCTGAACTACCCTAAGTGGTAAAGGATGCGAATACGCGTGGTTGCATAAGAAGACACCAGTATTGATTATCGATGCTTACGGGAGAAGTCACTCACCATGCTCAATTATCACTACAAGAATTGTTTGATCATATCTATTATATTATTGATTCAATTATTGTCACAAGATCATCATCAGATAATATGTTATAAAGTATTAAATCAATAATTAAAACGACAAGTTATAAATGATTAATAATTGTTGAAAGATTAAATATGTGTTGATGAAAAATAAAATGATTTGTGGTAAGTTTAATTATTTTATGGGGGCTCATATGTCATCATCTAAGAGTCTCTTCAATCGATAGTATTTACCTTCATCAATAATAATAATTACCTTCGCAATATAGTAATTACCCTTGTGAATAGTATTTACCTTCGTCAATAGTAATTACCTTCGTAATAAGTAATTACCCTTGTGAATAGTATTTACCTTCGTTAATAGTAATTACCTTTACCGCACGTCAACCACTTGTCGTTTCACATTACAAAAGGCCGAACCACTTTGTCGCTTTCACATTACGAAAGCGCCAAACCACTTTTCTTTTCACATCATTAGTCGCTGCCTTTTGCCTTTTCACACTACAGCAAGCTAAGCTAGAAATCTTCTATAAATAGAGGCCTGGGCTTCATTATTTTTTCACTTAATTCATTCAAGCTATAGAGAGAGAAAGTATAGAGAATAATAAGAGAAGAAGAAGAAGAGTATTTTGTTACTACACCGCTCGCAAAGATTCAATCTCCTACCAAAAGTATGGGGTGTTATTCTTTCTTATTCATGAAGAGAACTCGTTGTTATTCCATTGCTTATTATTCTGCTGGAATAACCTCGTATAATGCGTGGTTTACCCTATACTTGGTGACATTCTTCTATTATTCTCGCTTGGAACATCCTCGTCATGTATGTTTTACACCTTGACCGGTTTCGCTTTTATTATTCTCATTGGAACATCCTGCTCATGTGTTTTACACCGGACCGGTTCCGCCTTTATTATTATTCTCGCTGGAACATCCCCATCATGTGTTTTACACCGGACCGGGTTCCATTCTTTATTATTCTCCGTTGGAACATCCTCCGTCGTGCATACACGTTTCTGTGGGACTTTATTATTCCGTTATTTATTATTCACCACCTGGAATAACTTATTATTCGCAATAACCATCGCATGCATGGTGATTTCTTTTTTGTTATTCTATTCTTTATTATACCCAAATAGTTAAAACTTTGACTTCTATACTTCATGAAATTAGTGGAATATCCTTGATATTCATGCTTTCATCCAAAGATCTTTTCATGGAAACATTCTTCCGATCATTCTTGAATTTTACTCTACAAAACAAAGATCATGTTGATAATTTGGACGTTAATAATTCCTCGGATAAAATAATTCTTGAACTTGTTTTATCAATTCTTATATCATTGTCATCATCCTCATGTTTATATTATGTTGAAAGTCATCTCGTGGCCAGTAGTGCATAGATGGACTTGGTATGATTATGACCAGAGACTATTCGATGTAATCATGACCGTAATGTTACAAATGATGTGATAAAAATCCTCGATGGTCAGAGTGCATCGGTGGGACGATTGTTGGCATGATCATGACCATTAATGAATACACAAATATTCTCGCCCGTGAAGGTATGAATAATTGTGGTCGTGATACTAAAGAATATCCTCGGTCAGTAGCGGGGGGTGATTCGATGATGTGGAATATTTATTAAAGTGAGTCTCAAATATAACAATGATGAAAACCTTTAAAACCTAAAAGATAGTAGACTTTTATTTTCTACTTGACTTTTTAATGGATTGCTTATTCACCAGTAGTTAAACCGGTTGTCATTGTATTTTATCGCTTTAACATTGTTGAAGACTATTGATAATTTATTCTCGCATTATCTTAGTCATAATATTTCTTCGGGCTAGTTGAGCTCACCCTTTCTTTCACCGTTCTCTTGTGAAATGAGAATATAGCCGGACGAGTCGAGAAAACGAGTGTGATGGTCCTCAAGATAAGATTAGTAGTCCTCACTATTCTCGTGAAATAATAGTGTGATAATAATTGTAATGAGGACTCCTTTTTGAGTTTGTATAATATCTAGTAGACGATATTTGTATTTAAACTCACAGCTTTATGTATTAAGTTGTATTTAAATTACACTACCATGTAAGTGGCGACCCAAGATGGGTGATGTATACCTAATTTTGGGGCGCCACAAGAAGCGACTTTCTTCAATCAAAAGTTGAGAACCAAAGTCACTCCCTTAACTCTCCCGATGAGCTTAGAGTAACTTCTTCAACTGCTCATCCTCCAACAAACCCCAGGAGATTTTAATCGTAAATGAAGAAGAAAGAATCTGAACTTTCACTGCAGTACCATCTCGAAAGAGAAACAACCATCCGCATGCCCACCCCAATTCAACGCTCAGAACTCTACCAGTTCGAGATCCTACTCAACCAATCTTCTTCCCCGAAAATATCTATATGGATCCTCTCTCCCACTCATGACCAACCGATGCCTTCCCCCCAAGGCCTTCATCACGAAATTCCATGATGAGGCTATTTGTGCTTGTGAACTTTCAGGGCCTCGATGCAACGTTAACTTTCCTTCCAAATTTGATGCCTTCGTTGGAAAATGATGATCACCGATTTGATAATCATACTGACGGGAATTTTCTTGATGAAGGCATGAGTTATCTGCAAAGGTAAGTGAGGGTTTTATCCATTAAACATTTCTTTACTTGCCTAAATATTTGAAATTGACCGGATCTTCGTTGAATATATGCAGTAAACGCAGATCTTCTGCGCCACGCCCCTGCATATAAATGCCGAACCGATGAGGAGACTCGAGGAGGAGAAACAATATGTTAAAGGCTACATTGGCGAGAGAGAGAGAGGAACGTGAATCTGTTTTCCATGCCAATGAAAGTCTTCAGAGGGAACTGGCCCAAACCAAGGAGGATATGAAGGAAACTTATGACGTGCTGAGCTCGGTCAGAGAAGATTTGAAGACAACAAAAGCCAGCGAACAAAAATTAGCTACCATGAATGTTCGTTTTGTTGCAGAGACCGAAGCTTTGAAGACTACCAAAGAGGGGCTCTTGTCAGAGCTAATCAAAACTTATCAACACACTCATCGAAGTTCGAACGAAGGCTCGATGCGATAGGAAAGTCCGTCCGTATGCAAGCGTCGTAAGCTTCATGGCAAGTTAAAGGTACTTCAAGAACGGGACCTCCCCATCAAGAAGCTGGTCAAGCGAATCTGGCGAATTATCGTACATCCGATTTAGCTTGCAGAAATTCGAAAGTATACTATGAAGGTAACGAAGATTGCCAAGTCGGGGCAAGGAAAAGCTAGTGGCGGCCCAACTGGATCCGTCTTTACTAGACTCCGAAGATGAAGCTGCTGTCTGAAGATAATTTTACTTTCTTTAATTTATAGGACTTGTAAAAATTTTCTAATATTGTAATCAGATTAAATATTAATGAAATGTGATTTCATTCCTTATGACTTCGGTGCATTTACTTTCTGCCAATACTTCAATACTAATTCAACTGGAAAAATGCACAAACTCTTTCATGGACTCAACTCGAACTGTTAATTAACAACTAAGCATGTCATATATAACGATAAGATGAAGTTAAAGAATGAGGCATTCCGAACTCGACACTTAGAAAAAATTTAGGTAATAAAGTAAAGGGATACTTATTAGTTACCGAAGTGTGAGACAAATCTGCTTCATTAGGAATTTGTTTACCCCGAAAGGCCTAACAAAACCAAGAGATGACATTTGCCTACCACGAAGGGCCTGACAAAGTCTAAAGGACAACGCTTGCTTACCACGAAGGGCTTCGACAAGGTCTGAAGATGACACTTGCCTACCCCCGAAGGGCTCCGACAAGGTCTAAAGTGTCGACAATTGCTTACCACGCGGGCTGACAACGTCTTAAGGATGACACTTGCCTACCACGAAGGGCCTGACAAGGTTTAAAAGATGACACTTGCCTACCCCGAAGGGCCTGACAAGGTCTAAGTGTCGACAATTGCCTACCACGAAGGGCCTGACAACGTCTTAAGGATGACACTTGCCTACCACGAAGGGCCTGACAAGGTCTGAAGTGTCGACAATTGTCTACCACGTAGGGCCTGACAACGTCTTAAGGATGACACTTGCCTACCACGAAGGGCCCTCGACAGGTCTCGAAGTGTCGACGATTACTTACCACGCAGGCTTCGACAACGTCTTAAGGATGACACTTGCCTACCACAAAGGGCCTGACAAGGTCTGAAAGATGACACTTGCCTACCCCGAAGGGCCTGACAATGTCTAAGTGTCGACAATTGCCTACCACGAAGGGCCTGACAACGTCTTAAGGATGACACTTATCTAGCACGAAGGGCCTGACAAGGTCTAAGTGATCACCTGCCGAAGAGGCTACCATCGAATGGTCAGTGAGTCCTCCCTAACCTCCTAACACCGAGGTGGCATTTGTTGTGCCTGTCAGACTATGGATGAGCTACCGAAGTCTCTCATGAATGTTTTAAACTTCGATCCCATGAGTCAAGGCGTCATTAACTCGATCCCTGGCAATGGACCCGATCGACTACCCCCCAGACAGCAAGAGGTATAGGAGATAAAATCGAATATAGCTTTTTGGTGGCTGATGTGGGATCGAACCATTTAGCTGACACAAAGATCCACATGAACCCTCCGAATAACATCTGCAGCTTCGGGCGGCACCCAAAATTCCTCAATAGTGGGAGATGGGTCCAAAGTGGAATACCCGCCTGCAAACAACGCCCACGAATTCTGATTCTGTCGAAGCACTGCAACGGTTTTGTCGGACTCTTCAGATTCTCCATAACGATCATCATCTTATTTCTTCATCCCTAAGGACACGGCTTACATAGCAAAACCGTGTCAAGCTTACTTTCAACTTCTCGCACCAAAATCGCTTCCCATCGTCAATCGAACTAATTGCCAGATACAAATAATATATCTCGGCAGGATCGGGCTTCACCAACAAAGGTACCGAATAAAGATAGGTTGTTTATTCCCTGGAAGCCGTCTTCATAGCCCGAAGTCCACTAGAACGCCTTAGCATTCTTCGGCCCTTTCCACGTACCAAAGATTGGCAAACATCTTTCTGCCGATTTGGACAGAGACCTTCTCAAAGTCTCTTCCGAGTAATCTTGTCTTTTCCATTCGAACCTACAGCTTTAGATGGGCCTCTCCGAAGACGAGTATCCACAGGGCGGTGTGCCCTCGGTAGATTCTCAGGAGTGCGGCTTCTGGGTCTGCTTCGACCATAATCCCGAAGACCAATAGGGCGGAATACCCTTCTTCGGCCAATCAGAAAAATGGTTGTTGGGTCTTCGTCTACTCTGCTTCGACCATAATCCCGAAGACCAATAGGTAAATACCCTTCTTCTACCAATCGGAAAATGGTTGTTGGGTCTTCGTCATACTCTGCTTTCACCATATTCCCGAAGACCAATAGGGCGGAATACCTTCTTCTACCAATCGGAAAATGGGTCATTGGGTCTTCGCTCTATTCTCCTTCGACCATAATCCCAAGACCAATAGGGCGGAATACCCTTCTTCTACCAATCAAGAAAATGGGCCATTGGGTCTTCGTCTACTCTGCTTCGACCATAATCCCGAAGACCAATAGGGCGGAATACCCTTCTTCGGCCAATCAGGAAAATGGATGTTGGGTCTTCGTCGATCCCAAGGACGGCCTTGAGACATGTCTTTAAAGTGTAGACTTCTTTCTAACTTGATCGGTCTGTCAGTCTGACCACTTCGATATAGGATTCTAAGCAATATGCCTTCTACCCTTTTCCGACCATGGTGGTCGGTCTTCTCAAGCAAAGAAAAAATCAATCTTCTTCTAGATCACCTTGGGTTCTCGAACGAGAACCCCGTAAACCCCGCTTATGGCGCATCAGCATGAGCATTCTTTGAAGGACCCAATCAATCCTTGACATATACTCATCAGTGTAGACGAAGTCATAGTCATCACCATCCTTTAGAAGTAACTGTTTCTACTCTTCTTCACCATGGATTCCGGCGTAGAAGCGACTACAATTTGTGATTGAAAAATACTCGTGACACTAGAACTCAAATCTCTTCTACAGCCTTGAATGTTAACGCCAAGATCTTTCTCCACGTCCCCAATCACCAAGACGCGTCCGAGATATCCTGCAGATTCAACAAGTCAACACTAAAAGCTTGACTACCGACCGGCCGAGGGAGGATAGCTCGGCGTGAGAGTCGATGTCGGCGATCACAAGGTTAACAATGGAGAGAAAATATTAATATCTAATGCCTGAGAGAGAGAGTAATAATATGATTGTGTGTGTAATATTTTGTTACCTACCTCTTTTGTGTTCTTAGCCCCATATCTAATCCCGGCCATCGTACACCCATCACCTCCCGACACCTTTTTCCCCATTCCCATCACTTTGGCCAAAAAGTATGTAGCCTCTTTCTCACCGCTACTACTCTTTGCCACCGCCCGGCGTTTCGAGTCCCATCCTCATTAATGCCATGCGAGAAAGGTGGCGACATATAGAAATCGACTATCACTTGGTATAATGATTCACTAATCAAAGTTGGATTAAGTGACATTTGTATAATGGGTCAATTCAACGACTAGTTCCCAAATAATAGAAATGACCTAAAATACCTGGATCCAACCGAAAGGGACCGATGAAATAATCAAGAACTCTACTAAAAATTCTCGGACCAACCAAGGAATTAACGTAACAATGATCCAAGGAGGCTAAAGTTTCATTAAATCCTACGAATAAGAAAAAAAGGATTATGGCCCAACATATATATATATATATATATAGTATTTTATTAATTAATTTATTACTATTTCAAAACAAAGAAAAACAATAATAGTTTGTACAGGCAAATGACGACGAGCAGGGGTCCGGACCCCCTCAAAGGGTTTGGGAGTCGACTGAACATCTCAGCCATTGACAGGAATTTCGCCCGGAGGAGGGAGGAGCAACTGTTAGTTGGATTTGATTTGCTATTCTTAGTGTGTTGTTTCAGACGAGAGGGCTACCGATAATGGCGGATTTTATTAATTAATTAACCAATTATTTGTTTAAAATTAGGGTTTAATTTGCTATTGAATTCAATAAATAAATTTGTAGAGCAGTTAGTTAGTTAAGTAGTACTAGTATATGTACCTTGTTTTAGAATAATATGTAAAATGATTGTATAATATTAAATTTAATAATTACCTATAATATTTTTAAATTACGCACCATAAAGTTGTCTCTCTCTCCTTGTAACATTTTTTTCATAATTTTCTCCTAAAAAATCCCATTGCTCTCATTTATTATTCTCTCTCTCCTTCCCCATAAAAAACTCATCCGATTCTTTAAAAATCCTCTTCCCTCTGTATCCCTCACAATTTACATTACACGTTCGCCATGCATGCACATTACACGTTCGCCATGCATGCACTCTAAGGTTTTTTTGTTTAATTTTTATTTTTAAAATTTTTCCACCATTTTTGTTTATAAAAAGCTATGTACGTAGACCACACGAATTTTTAAAAAGAAAAAACACAACTAACTCCAACATGCAACAAGTAGAATTATACAATATAGATTTAAATATTCATCCAACGAATGGTCAGTTGAATGAAAATCAAGAATTTTTGAGAAATAATTTTGACTTGAATGTTTATATTAATTTTTGTGGAGAACTTTCATATATCTCAAGCTAGTGGAGAATTTTCGGATACAAATTTTGATGGAGCAACCAAGTTTTGATTTAAACACTTCTCCCTTGAATGAAGAAATCAAGTATGTTACTTTTTATTTAATTTTTCTATATTTTTGGCATGCTTAGAGAGTTGAACTACTACGTACAGTACAAGTGCAATCAGCAATGTCATAGCTAGATACCACATGCATGCAGTAGTAATTTTTGTCATCATGAACGTTAATCTTGTTCCCTCAAAAGCATTTTGGTGCTCAGGATTGTTTGTTCGCAGGTTTATCCCATCTCCAGTAACTTTAATCTAATGTTGCAATCAACTGTTTAGAAACAGTCAGTGAAACTAGAACGAACAGCCAAGTGTTTTTTTATCTAACACAAATTTTTTTAAAAGTATATAAAAGCAATAATTAAAATACTAATCACATTTTTAAGCCATCACAAACATATTCTATAAAGGAAGGTTTTAAGAAGTAAAGAAGACAATGAGTGGAATTATTGAAATAATAGGGATAAATGAGTAATATATTTTTAAGGTTAATTTAAGATATTTTTAAATTAAAAAGTTGACAATGATTGTATAATTTGAAAAGGGTAGTATTTTTTTGTAAGACTATAACTTATATCATAAAGAAGATAAAAAAATATTTTAAAAGTCATAGTTCGTAGATGAATGAAAAAACTTTTATTTGAATATTTTTCCCTTCAAAATAAGCATATATATCCAATCACTATGATTATCAATTAATAAGGAGAAAGATTTTCTTTTGTGGGACTTATAGTAATTATTATGCTATAGTACTCGACACTGGCTCGATCCATACGGTATAATCCCCTCCTCCTCCGCCTGCGTCTCCCTTTGTGGAGCAGTTTCACCTTTCTCATCAACTCCAGAGTCCAGAGAGCTAGCTAGGAATTCAATGTATAGATTAAGGGTTGCATGAGGAGATGCCTCATGATTTCGCCATAGTTGTCCACATTAGTGTATCCACATATATATGCATGCCTCCCCATACCTTGTATCAAGAGATTTTTCAAAAAGAAAAATGAAATACACTTGCATGGTCCCTTGGGGTGCATGGCAGAACTAATCAATTAACCTAAATAGTAACGGCGAGGGTCAATCTCCTAATAGAAAGATGGCGCATCGAATCTCTGGTCTCATATCCGCTGCTCGAGTGAAAGTGGGAATGTCTTTCTCTGGCCATGGAATGATCTTTCTCTCTAACTAGAAATCTCATAGGAGAAGAATATAAAGAAATTAAGAAGCGTAGAAAAGAGAGCTTTCCCTTTTCCTTCGGGTGGGTGTACTAAGATTATTTCTTTCATACTATAATATTTCGTCTCCCCTCGAGTCGTATGTGCCTCGATTATTCCAGATGATTTTACAGCTAAAGTTATTGATTAGTAATGATAAGCGACGTACGAAATGCTTCGAGGAGCTGAAAATAAACATCGATTCGGAGATTCCCGAATAGGTCAACCTTTCAAATCCATGGACAACCAAAAGATAATCTGGCGAACTAAAACATCTGCATAGAGTTAGCCGATGCTTATTCCCCAGATACTGTCATTGCTTCTTCTCCAAGAAAAGAAGTTCACGATCAGTGGGCCTTCCACCTCCACGCGTCATTAATTGCTCCGTCAATCTTTCGCCCATTGCGGAAAATTCCCCATTACTACCTCCCGTAGGAGTCTGGGAACAGATTCTCGCCATCTATTTAGAGGGGAACTTCTTATGAAACAAGGCAACACCTAGTTCGACGTACAGTTCGCTCTGCGCCTTAAGCTAGAGAAAGAGTTTCGGCATACTACTAATTGGTTATTTAGTCGGTTGGGATTGGAACAACCTGGAGAAAGTTTGGTAAACTGATGCGGGTTCGGGGGGTGAAACCCCATGCTTAGGCCGAGCAATAGCGAGTAGAGCTCTTCCGACCGACCGAATGAGGGGATTGCGTTGAGGTCACGCGCGCGCCCGCGTGAGAAAAAAGCAAAAACATGAATACGCTTCTTACTTGTTTTCAGAAAGATTTTCAGCTTCTTAAGATTCCGTTTATGACAATTCTAAAATATTAAATTAACATCGTTCGCAAAGAGAAAGTAGGAGAGTGTTGTACACGATATCGAACCATGGTAAGGTGTTATCATTTTCAATGATACCAACATCTGTAGGCCCCGACTTAGCATTTCTTCAGCTAAAATCAACAGGATAGGTTTGGAACCCTTGTCGTAGTTGTCCGGGAATGGTCAACCTCCAAGTCGCTTGCGGAGGTAAGGAGTTTCCTCGGCATAATCAACTACCTCCGCCAATGTTCGAAAAAGTTAAAAGCGGTACGACGTGTTTTTCTCCGGATGATGCGAGGCGTAAACTTCGAGGCGGAGCAAGGCGCAAGCCTCGATTTGAAGACCTAAAAGTTCCCAAAAAAATATAAAAAATGCTAATAAAATCATAAAATAATCCATTATTATAATTAAGGTCATAAAAGACATAAATAACCAACGTCATGTTAACAAATTTGTAATCCCTAGCTCTTTTACAAATTATATATCTTATAAAAATTGCATTCCACATATAAATGAGATTTATTAACTCTAGGAGCTTCGGTGCTATATTTCAAAGTTGGATCTTTCTTACCCATAATAAAAATTCACTATAATAATTTGTTTTTACCTAAGATCATTAATTAAAATTTAAAAGCATATGATTGTTAATTCACATTTCACAGTAAAGTTATTACTATATATATATATATATATATATACACACACACACATGATTGTTATATATATATAATTGTAATAAAAAAATTTGTCTCATATCATTAAGAAGAAAAACATAGTCGAAGAAGAAGAATAAGAAGAAGAACATAAGAAGAAGAGAGCGAACATGTTTGCTTGGTTGTTTGGCGAGAGAAGAAGATATGAGGCACAAGTGAACTGTCGCGACTCGTGGGTGGTCCTTAGGTTTTTTTTTTTTAAATTCAAATCAAGGCCCAAGCCTTGATGCGCCTTGACGCAAAACGCATTGAGGCATAAGCCTCAGACAAATGAGACGCGAGCCACGGTATTTCCCTTTGAGGCTTAAGCCTCGCCATAGCCACATACTGCCTCGCTTTGAGGAGCACCTTGAGGTGTGTGCCTTAAATGAAATACAATAACCTCCGCACTAAAGATTCATAAAAAATGACTCCCGGTTGATCTTACTCGAGGCCCAAAAAAAAAACAAACCTTTCAAGATGGGGAAAAGATCCAGAGCATACGTTTCAGGCACTTAAGGAGAAAGTCTGCGAAGGACCGGTTATGGCCATGCCAGATGTTCAGGAGTCATTCGAAATCAAGAGCTCTTCTAGTCGGCCAGACAAATGATAGACTCTTGGGTAAGAGGCACAAACACCTCACTCATGGAGCTTCCCAACATGAGGCTTTCCCGTCGCCCAAAAGTAGAGGGAAAGTCATAATTCGGTGAAGCAACTCCACAGAAGTGACTAGTTGTTTCCCGAATGCAACTTGACTTTAGTATGGTATAGTATTTCCAATGCCTCCTTCCTTGCTGCCAATATACGCTACTAGGAGAGTAAGCAAGTACTTAGCATGCTTGCATTCTAGAACAATAGCTTCCGCGCCCTTCCTGCCTGCTGAAATTGATGTGAATGATTGTGACAACTCTTCAAATCCTATTCAGTTTAATTAGATATGTCACTAAAACAAAGTGATTACGTTTCTTTTCGAATTCCGAGGATGAACCAACTGATCCTAACATCATTTATGAGGAGCCTTCTCCTCATAGAGATGTCTCTGAGACCGTATGGAGCCATCATCGAGTTTAGTATTGCAGTGAAGAGCGTAATTGGCTTGATATGAGGGCACCCTTTAGTCCAAGGACTCCTCACGCCTAGGATTGAGCAAGTAACCCAAATTGGAATCGAAACCGCACCAAAAACCGCACGAACCACACCAATTAAAACCACACCAACGGTTCCGGCTTATGTGGTGGTTTTAGGTGGGTTAAATAACCAAATTTACTGTTCCGATTTGGTTACTAGCCAAAACCGCACGCATAAAACCAAAACCGCACCATGTGTGTATGTATTTATCATCTCTAGTAAATTCTAAAGTTACTTTTCACTTGAACACGCTCAGAGAAAACCCCAGTCTTGTATTGTCATTTTTTCACCAATTGAAATAAGATGGTTAGAGGTTATAGAGTCAAAAATTATGCATTTGGGTTTTGGAATTTCGGATTTGTTCGATGTGTTACTGGAGGGGTTTATAGCTGAGGGGCCAAATTCGTTGGTTCGAGCACTTAATGCATTGGTTAAGGTCTATGCTATAGTAATAATAGTCTAATAGATTATTTTTCAAATTAGGTACAGTTAGGATTATATTCTATAATTAGTCCTCCCTACAATATATAAGATAGAATTTCATTATATCTCCAGTATATACTCTTTATTTTTTGGAGAACTAGATAAACCTTCTTGCTTGTTATCGAATATATGGTCTCCGTTGTTTTATACAACATATGTTTTAGTTTTAAAGCATCATTCCTTTATTATAAACTAAAACTATTTTATGTGTCTCATTGTTCTATGATTTGATGGTGAATTTGACATGTTAGGCAGAAGGAGCTTTGGTTATATGCTTGATATAATTCACATTGCCGACTTTGTCACTAAGTTAATTGCTCGATGTGAGCTCTGTGTTAAATTCTTTTGAAGTCTTAGACCTTTTTGTTGTTTCAATTGGTTTTGGAATTGAAATCGCACCAATTAAAACTGAACCGCGCAGTTTAAAACCGCACCGCACTAATCACAAGCGGTTTCGGTTTGGACTTCAAACTGCACCATGCTCACCCCTACTGACGCCCCATGTATGCACTTAGGTGATGCTTCCGCTTCTTGAGACAACCACAACCTTCTGGTCTTATAGTGTGATACATCTGAGATAATCGCTACGAAAACGGGGAGGTCAACCTAACATGCATCCCTAGGCTTTGAGCGTACTCAGCCCTCATGAATCCTTAATATGCGATGAAGCTTCCGGTAAGAACATTCCATCAATTAATAAGGTTGACATATGTCGCTATACGTAATGATAAACAACTCGTCTCATCGTGACCTTTTCTTGAATTCTCAAAACTTCTGTTGCTTCATCCTGCGGGCAGAGAACTCATCGTTGTCTCAGCTATGCTATCGGAGGCTTTGGGGAAGTCAAAATAAGAGAACACTCATCTTGGGATGTGCTTAATACTTAGATGCTTTCAACAGTTATCCGCTCCGCACTTGGCTACCCAGCGTTAACCATGAGCACGATAACTAGCACACCAAAGGTGCGTCCCTTCCGGTCCTCTCATACTAGGGAAGAGACTCTTAAATGAGTTGCTTTATGGTTTGTGATATTAATCAATAACTAGTTATTTTATAGGCAATATTTTCAACAAAAGAAAAGGATTTATTAATGTTCATAATAGTAGAGTTAAAATCTAATATACAGACCATTCTTTTTTCCCATTTAAACATCTGACGTCCTTGTCATGCCCACACATAGACCCATAGCCTCAGAACTCCACTAGCATTTTGTTTTGCAGTCTACGTTTCCCCGACTCTTTTTAATACCTGTAGCCTTTGTGTGATAATACCAACAGATTTTATGTCATCTCCTCTATCAACTTGATTGAATTATCCGATTCGAGTTTGCAAGAGTTGGTCTAATGAGTCTATATACAAGGTCTTTAACTCATTCTATTTTTCTTCTCTATTTCATTTCTTCACCAATTTCATTCTCCCAATCCAAACGCAACATAAGAGTATCAAATATTGTGGGTGGATTTGCGACAAACCAGACTGACCCAAACTTCGTTTTGGCTCCGTGAAATTTCAAAAGAAAATATATATGAACTGCATGATAAAGAAAAAGAATAAAGTATTCCAGAAGGAGATTCAAATGTTGCTTTTCATCTAGTTGGTAAAAACACTGAACAACCCTGCTTATCAAAGACAAATAAACTGGTGTTAGTGTGTACATTACCTCTGTGGTGTTTGCCAAAATGATGGATATGATTAAACTATATACATGTCTAAAACTAGTAGGAGCTGTTTAGCTTCATGATTATCCTATAGAATATTTTTTATCGGCCATTTGATACCTCAAAAGATGGATTATATAATACCACATTTTCATTTAAGATTATTATACATCATAAACTAGCCTAACAATGACAACATAATCTCCTATGAGATTAAATAATAAACTAATCATGGAATAAAATAATCCATAATCATAAAAAATAATACAAACAGTTTTATCCCACCTATCATTTTTGCAATAGATAACGGATACACAAAATGACATCCCATAAATCTGACGGATCTAACGGAAAACCCACAATATGCACCCCTTTTATACAACATCGTCAACCTTTTTCATCACATTCTTGTCCCCTTTGAGCAATGCTAGGTTGCCTGAGTATTTCACCCGACTTGCTTTGAGGTGTTGTACCATACAACACCTCAATGCAGGTCAGGTTAATTTGAGCATTAATATCTAGGTTCTATGGTCCTTCCCCTTCCCCCATTTGGAGACCTCCAACAAAATGTCAAACCAATATTGTCATGAAAACAAAAACCAGGATAGTAACATTTCCAATATTACAAATTTGATTTTCACATCATTTAGAAAAGCCTTTCACATGACGATTAAAAATACATAAAAAAAAATTACATGAATAATTCATTCAAGAAAAGGAAAGCACAACTGCTTACATATGATAAATCTTAGATCAGGGGGATGGGATAATTGGATTGTGGGCCTCGATATCAACGTGCCTTATACCAGGTACAATCTCCTGTATTTCCTTTTCTAGCCTATCAACCTCACTCCCAAGAGCTGTAACCACTTCTTCACCTGCCATGAAATAAAATTTGGATATCATGTATGTCAAAAATTTACTGACATTAATTTATAAAAGTTCATACCGTAGTTTGACATGATCTTGAGTAATGTATTATCATCCTTCTCTTTTGCAGCTTGCCGAAACTGCATACATTATGATAATTATTAACCAAGTTAAATAATTATGCATTCCAAGAGAAAGTAGCACACAAGAAATCTGCATGTGAATCTATCTGTGTAACCGCATATCCCATCTTCTTTTCCTAATTAATAGGAAAATTGCCCCCATATTACCAGACCTGCACAGAAATGGGATCCGACCCATCTCTTACCCAATAAGACCTTCTAAGCTGGACTACTATCGACTTATTGAAAGCATAGGGTCATAAAGGATCAGTTAGTTACTAAATTAGTAGCCTTCATACATAATGAGGCTGCCTTCGTCTAAAGGTCAGATATGAAAACCACATGCATTTATTTAATTTCAATTATACAACATGGAGATGGAATAAAAAATTATTTTAAGTATGTGTATAAAACGGTTTTGTTATTTCATTGCATGGAATAACTCAAGTGAACCATTCTGCAAATGTTAGAAATATTTTCCAATTTAGAACAATAGCTGTGATTTATTATAATATTTGTGATAAACTTTTACTCACAATCTAAAATACTATAATGCTCACAGATTACTAGTTCACAATTATTTATTATCCCAAATAACTGATTCTCTGATTTTGTAGTAGTTCCTTGCAATTATTTCTATTCTATTATATTTTATTAATATATTTATAATTTTCAGATTTTAAATTGGGAGTAGTGTTCGAAAAATCCTTGCATAGGTTCACTTAATCCCTGTGGGCAGTAGGTCTTCTACCGCCTAGATTTGGCTAGACGCCTAGGCAGAATCAAACCTCTACTGCATCAATTTAATAAATAAAGGCTTTGGAATTTTATGTTAATTGAAATGAATTTGTTAAGACTTAAAAGATTGTTTTTTGATAATTTTTCAATCAAAATTTAAGAAAATTACAACTATAATGTGTGATTAGTATAGTATAAATAATAAATGAGATTGTCTAAAAAAACGCCTAGTTTACCTAGAAAAACGCTTAGGCACCTCATAAGCGCTAGACATCACCTAGGTCCGCCTAGCGATTTATAGAACACAATTGTGAGGAAGATTTTATGCATGATTCTAAGAATTAATTTATCAAGTAAGAAGATTAGACTTTCTATTAGGAATTTTAAATTAGTATCAATTAAGATCTTAGTCATAATCTTTTATGCTAGTTTGTTTGCAAGGATTACACTTGTGATATGACTATTAATCTCAAGTGTCTTGTTTATTTTTAAATTTGAGCTTGGGAATATTAGTCAGGGTATTATAAAATAGCTTAAGATAAGAAATTATTTAATATCATGTTTACCTATTATTATAATTCCTACCATTTAAAAATTGCTAGACAAAATCAACCTCAATCTTTTTTTAAAATGGCCATCATATCCTATAATTTCTGTTATTATTACTGACAACTTAAAACTTACTAGTACAAAGACTAAAATATTATTAAAAAAAAAAAATTGGAGGGAGGGTTGGGGGGGGCGGGGATATATATATAATCACTAAATATTATAATTTTTTTAGGGTGAGAATGTATACATAATCACCGAATATTATTTTTATTTTTTTTTTTTTTTTTTGGGCGAGGGTGGAGTTGTATACATAATCGGTAAATATTTTTTTTTGGGGGGGTTAGGGGAGCGTGTGGTGGGTGTGGAGTGAGTGGGCGGGGTGGGGATGCGGGGATGGGGTGGGGTGGGGTGTAGGGGGGTGGGGGTAGGTTTTTTCCGGTGATCATTTGATTGAATAATATAACCACTTATTTAAAAGTTTCTAATTAATTGTTCATCATTTTTTGATGTATAAATAAGTTTAAAATATGTTATTATTGGTAAATGTATAATAGTGCAAACGAATTTTTTTAATCCAATCCTTTAATTAATCCTGAAAAAAACAAACATAATATAAGATTATTTTAAGTTATCCCATAAATAATCCCATAAAAACAAACACGTGACTAGGATTTATAGTCTTGTCCCGGAATTATAATCCTTGCAATCAAATATAGACTTGGGGATTTAAATTATGTATTACCTTTTCATTTAACTTTACTTTTTGAGTTGTAATCAACCTTTCTTATAAAAGGGCTTGCACTACAAAATTTTAAGATAAATTACGGTTAATATTAATAAAAAAAATATCTTTGGGTTTTATTACCCTTTGGTAAATTCCAAATTATTTTTCTAGTAAATTTAAAGGGCCCTAGAGGATTCTAAGTTTTGTTGACCCTAAAATGATATCAAGCCACCAATTGCTTCCATCCTACTCCACTTACTATCATAGCAAGGTTTTGACTGCCTTAATATCTTCTTCCAAATAAGGTGACCAACTTCTCTTTGAATGATCCAACCGCTTCAATAGAATTTTGGGATCTAGTGGGTTGTAAAAGTAATTATACTAATGATGATTCTCACATTCGGAGGAATTTCAAATATTTTGAAAGACTTCCAAATTTGTAAATATGTATAATTCCAAATATTTTCATGATTTTGAGGATTTTCTTGATTGAATATCGATGACTATTTTGAATAAATGGATATTAGGGAAGAGGAGAAAATTGACTTGGCATTAGGTAAATTAAAAAATATTACAGCAGTTTGGTGGTATTTGTCGCCACTCTCCGGAAAAAGAAAAGGTAAAAACTTTATTATTTTTGGGTAAATTTCACATAAACACTTGAAGTTTACACGTTTTTGCACATCACCACCCAAGTTCTTAAAATCAACACGCATGTAGTTGTGAGGCAAAGTGAAATTGTTACTTTTTTCATCCCTAGTAACGGTGAGTGTAACTCACTCCATGACTTAAAAGATAAATGTTGTAAATAAAATTATCAATATACCTTTTTAATCACTCCAATTTACCTAAAAATACCCTTTTTACCAAATTTCTCCATGAGTTTCTCTTTAAAAGAAAACCCAACTCCATGATGGATTACATAAAGTTCTTAAAATTTAGTTTTAGAAAGATTTGATAATTGGAAAATGCTTAACACATATAATCAAAGAAAAACAACATCAATTGAAGAAAATCAACATAATTACGAATCTTATTTGAAATTTCATTGGAGAATTGCCGACAGTTGGATACTAGCATTTTTGAATATCAAGATACATTATGTTGGATTAGATCTTCAAATTAATGATACAAATAGTAATAGTGGACTAAAACGAAGATAATATGACGGATTAATAACTCAAATCAGTGCCAGGCCCACAGTGGGTCCAGTGGGGTCACTTGCAGTCACTCTTTTTTCTTTTTTTACTCTAGGGGCAAAAATGTAGCTTCGCATACAATAAATTAAACAAGTATTAGCAACAGACCAACGATATAGTACTACCTCTCCAATGGCCCAACCTCGGCAATTTGTTCGGCAGCTCCTCTCAGCTCTCTCAAACCTCGACAAATCTTATCCTCTTCTCTCTTGCTCTCACAAACATGGAGTCACGGAGCATGAATATTTTGCTCATTTTATCATCTATCTTTCACTCCTTGTGGCCATTTAGAAGTAAACTAATTTTTGAAACCCTAACTTCTAGAAATTGTGATGGGGACCAAGTAAAGAACAAAGAAAAGATTTTTTATATTTATTATTTGAAGTTTTTATTATGTTTAGTTTAAAAGTAGTTGATGTGATTTATGTATTTTATTTATTAGTGGGGATTTAAGACATTAATTAGTGATTATGAATTATTAATAAATGGTATTCTAGTCGTTTAGTATTTTATTATTCCCCAAGTAATATTAGGATTTGAGTCTCTTTAAATAGTGATGTAATCCTCACACGCCTTTTAAACTACATACTATTGATATTGAAGTTAATTATTTTATTCATACTATGGACAATAAACTAAGATTTAAACTCCACGTTTAAACCACTAGGATCTCTCAAGCCTTTTAAACTCCATTTCAAACCTACAATTGCACATCCCAAATTCACAATATATGTCATAAATCACAAAGTCAAACAAATTGTATAACATCATAATATCAATGCTGAATAGTGTTTTAATGGAGATAACAATAGCTTGAAGTAGGAGATAAAAGAAAATGACAAGTAGAATAAGGGCATAACTGTCTTTGTGCAGATTGATTAACAGTGTTAAGATGGAAAGTTGTTTTTCACTTGCGCTCACAACTACAGGTGTTTGTGTCAATTTTTAAAACTTGGTGGTGATGTGCAAAAATGTGTAAACCTCGAGTGGTTACGTGAAATTTACCCATTATTTTTTGGTCTCAAATGATGAAGCTAATGGTGAAAAAAATACTTGGCCATCAATTATCAAGATATATTGGAGCAAAGGTACAAGCCACCAATAAATTTGGTTCAGATATGTGAGGAAAACCTTTCTAAAAATAATTTAAAAGAAGATGTCATGTACAACATTTTTTGAAAGTTCGATGAAAGCAATTCCTGCGATAAAAGAATGTGATGATGAAATTGTTGGATAATAAATACAACAGAAAATTAATGATCATATCAAGTAACATGTTACATCTAAAAAAATTTCTCAGGTTACTGGCAATGATATAGTCGTTAAAGATCATGGTATTGTAACTGTTGATGAATTTGCTTATTGGTATTAGGAGACTAAAGCTATAAAAACTGATTTCATTGGGGTTGAAAGTGTAGTTGAACATGTTACCGAGCTTCTTCTAAAACTTGTCAATAAATTGAAAATGGAAGAGAAAAGATTATTGGTTGCTAAATTCAAGAAAAACGATTTCAAAAGAAACTGAATGACAAGATATATTCCGAGTAACTATAGATTTGGGAAGGACGACTTCAACATCAACTTATAAACTCGTGGACACATTTTTTTAGTGAGAATGAATGATGGAGGAAAATATTCTATTCCATTGTATTTAATTAATGTAATTTATAATTTTTGGGATTTTTAGTTGCGAGGGAAATTGTATGCATGATTCTAGGAATTAATTTATCAATTAGGAATATAAGCTTTCTATTATACTATCAATTAAGAAGATCCTAGGTATAATCTTAGGGATTTGAATTATGTATTTACTTTTCATCTGACTTTCCTTTTTATTTGTAATCAACCCTTCTTATAAAAGGACATGCACTATTATATTGTAAGACAACTTTTGATTAATAAAAAAAAAATGGGTTTCATTTCTCTCACTGGTGGATTCCAGATTATTTTTTTTCTTTTGGATACAACGGCCCTAATGGATTTCAGGGTTTGTTTTACCTAGTGGATTCTAAGTTCCGTCAACACTAGAACAATATCTAGCCCCATCGATTCTGTTCTGTGTCACCTCCAGAGGCAGAGGATCTCACAATCTGCCATAAATGTAACACCAACAACTTGCTCTGATTTTTTATTATATTGAGCTACATATTATAGGTGGGGAAGGACCCGAGGTGTCTTGGTAATATACCAGCGATACAAAGGCTAACCAACTTAAATACATATGAAAGAATATAAGAAGCAGCTGGACAAGGCATTAAGTTTTCTAAGTTATAGGAGCTTAAGTAGTTCCTAGTATCTACTATCCTTTTGCAAAATCCAAAAAACATAAATTTTAATACCAGCATATTCCCCATTATAAAAAATGCAAGAGGAATAAAAAAGGACCTATACCAAAAGAGATAAGGACTAAGGTAGCTGACCTGTCTAGCCCACTCTTCACGTCCAGTCCTATTTAGATAATTCTGCACCAGCACCACCCCATTGAAATCTGCAGCATAGAGATTCACCAAGTTACGCTTATGTCTGAAACAGCAACACAACCTGGAACACTAACTTAAAATCTGATGCATGCATATATCATCAGGAGAAAGTAACTGTTGAAAATTTTCTGCCTCCATACATTCTCAAGGGACACAAGTTGCTTATAATTAACATAACAAATGTAATATGCACTTCACATGCATATCTCCAGAACAAATGTGGTAAAGTATATGTAATGGCAGAAAACAGTTATGGTAGTATTAGTTGTCTGCAAGATCAATACATAAATTAAGAAAAATTGGATTAAGAAAAACTGGAATACAAAAACCTTGTTCTCCTAAGATTCAATAGGACTCGGAAACAATAAATAAAGAGATTAAAGTAAGGAAGTAAAAAAGTAGCTACATGTATAAAATGCACAAACATGTTTTAAAAAAATAGAAAGCGAAAATTACGAAATCTATTGCAACATGCCAATAACATTGATTTTTTTATTATACGATTTAATGAGTTGTGTATTTTTTTTATTAAAAAAATGATGTTTCAAGTATAACCTGAAACAGGAAACAATGGACACAGAGAGAATCACCTATTTCAGCCTTAAATCTAAAAAAACCAGGTCCTATCACCTCGCTTTTGCAATCATAAACAGCATCTACAACCTGCAACCAAAATTTTCAAAATGTCAAACTCAGTTATCACTAAGTCATGAATGATTGCCACCTGAAACATCATGTCATCCTGCAGATCTTACTGGGTCATTCTTCAAAAATCGAAGAACCCTTTCCATATCATGATCATCAATTGCTCTACCAATCAAAGCATGGCGATTCCTCTGGATTAGAAATATTGCCACCTGCGTCAAAAGTCCGTTCAGTGAGCCTCAATTTTCTTCACTCCTGAAGAGAAGTGACCAATAATTTTATTACTACTTTCTCCCTCTGCTCTCTTCCCTTTACTTCTTTTATACTCGCATGAATACAATTATAGAAAAAGAAAAGAAGGCAAAATACCAAATTCTTCATATTAAAGTTTGTTGATACTTCTTGCCAAAAACAGATATAAGAGTCCAAAGCATTTGATTACAGACTTTACAGCCACTTCAATAAAGTTGGAGATATGTCAGTGTTACTATGCACCATAGTTGTTAAGGCGTCGCCTAGGCGACGCCGTGGCGTCCAGTCGGGCTGAAGCAAGCAAGGCGTCTGAGCGACTTGGTTGAGGATCGAAAGTCGGGCGACTGGAAAAAAAGGCGACGCCATGGACGCCTTCCTCCGACGACGCAGACTAGTTGGCGAACGACTTGAGCTGTTGGGCCTTTTGGCTTTTAAAAAAAATATCAAAACGACGTCGTTTGTCCATCACAACCCTAATCCTAGATCTAATCGCGAACTGAAGAGTAGAACTTCAGAAGAACTGAACTGAAGAAGAAGAGTAGAGGGGAGAGCGAGAAGAGATACTTACCGAGCAACGACCGAGCGACGAGCAACGATCGGCGAGCGACGACGCTTCTTCAGGTATGGGTCGGGCTTCTCGGCGACGAGCATCGATCGATTTGTTCACTGCTCTGTGCCTCTGTTTTCTTTTCTTCTCTGTTTTCTTTTTTCTCTTTCTCTTTCTCTGTTTTTGCCTCTGTACTGTTTTTTCTCTGGGTCGGGCTTCTATTTTTATATATGTAATATGTAGTATGTACAATGTACTGGATTTTGTTTTTCCAATGTATAGATAAAATGCTGGAATTTTTTTTGTCAATATATAAATAAAATGCATTGAATATTAATTAAGTTTCATAATTGTCATCTCAGTAGAGTCTTGTTTTTTTTTGGAAAACTTGAACAACTTGGACAACTGTGTATGGTAAACTGGTAGTAGTGGTTGTATGCAATATTAGGATATACCTAATGTATATAATGTCTCTGATATAAAGTATAATCATTTTTACACTTTATGTATATGTATTTTCCACTGTAATATGAGAGTTGTTTATTGTTTACTTTTTTTGTTCACAAGTAAAAATAAAAATATGTCAATGTCTCTAATATATTGTTTGTATTTTGTAGAAACTAGAAAAAAAATGGCGGAAAGTTCGGGGGCCGATAATTATGATATAACGAAGGACCCTAAAAGAAAAGCTAAATCGAACGATCCGGGTTGGAAATACGGATATTGGCCGGATTTAAGTAATAAGGATGTCGTGCAATGTACACTTTGTGGGAAGAAATGTCATTCGGGCATCAAAAGGCTCAAACAACATCTAGCCGGAAATTATGGAGATGTAGCTAAGTGTCCCAAAACAACAACAGAAATTACGAGGGAGATGCAAGCGGCTTTGAATAGTAAAACGAGGAACAAGCCACTTGAGCTAGATGATGACGATGATGTAGTAGAAGTGCAAGAAGAACAATCATTTGCTCGTCCAAGCATGGCTTCCAATACTTCTTCTAATACTATCCCAAGTTTTGGGACGGCTTTTAAAAGGAAGAATACTGTATTTCAATTCCAAGTTCCACAACCAAAAGATAAGACGGTTGAAGCACTTCTAAGGAAGACTCCAAGAAGTTGTAGAGAGAAGCATATAGCGTTTGAGCCAAACGAGTATTGAAAGTCGGTTGAGGACACCGGAGGAAAAGGAGAGAGTCCAAATGCACGTTCTTGGATTTTTTTCTCTGAATGTGGCATACCATTCAATGCTTTGCAAATTCAAGGAGATTTGAAGTAATGGTCAAGTCCATAGGCAATATGGGCGGGGTTTCAAGCCTCCAACGTATCACGAGTTGAGGGTTCCTTTACTTGAGAAGGCAAAGAAGAAAACCGATGACTTAAAGAAAAAACATGAAGTTGCTTGGAAGGAATACGACTGCTCACTCATGTCGAATGGTTGGACAGATAAGAGGGGAAGACACTTATTGATTTTTTTTGTTAATAGTCCGGAGGGGACATATTTCATGGGTTCTGTTGATGCCTCCAGTCAGTCTCAAGATGCCACAATGTTGGCAAATCTACTTGATAGCAAGATCGAGAAAATTGGCCCCGAGTATGTTGTTCAGGTGGTCACAGACAATGCCTCTAATTACAAGGCAGCGGGGCATATACTAATGGAGAGGAGACCTACACTGTTTTGGATACCTTGTGCCGCTCACTGCCTTGACCTTATGTTAGAGGACATAAGCAAGTTGAAGCAATTCCAGCCCACAATCACAAATGCAAGGAGAATTACAACTTTTATTTATAGACATGGTCGTCTTCTTAGTGCGATGAGGGAGAAAAGCGAATGGGAGGGATCTTGTGAGACCCGATTCTTAGATTTGCTCTGACTTTCCTCACCTTGCGAGTTTGTACAAAAATAAAGATCGTTTGAGGCATTTGTTCATTAGCGAGGATTGAGTCAAAATTAAAGTTGTCGACTCTTCAAGCGGGAAGAAAGTATGTGATATCATTATTTCAACAACATTTTGGCATCTTGTTGAGGATTGCATTAGGGAGTCACAACCACTTCTTATAGTCTTGAGGATTGTTGATAGTGATGAAAGCTTTCTTTATCTTGGGAAGTTATTGTTGCGATGGAATCTTGCGAAGAAAAAAAATCAAAGATGCATTTGATAACAAACAAAGACTGTATAAGAAGGTGATTGAAATTATTGAACGGCGATAGGAAAATCAAATGGAGCAAAAATTATATAAGGCTGCGTTGTTTCTCAATCCGGGCAAGTACTTTGATATCAAAGAGGAACGTCGGTTGTTTGCTAATGCTTTACGAGATGACTTCAATGACGTTCTTGCAAAGATGGTGCCCGAGTTAGATTTGCTAGACAAGATAAGCAATCTAGCCGACAACTATGATGCTTCTCGAGATACTTTTGCAAGAGAAATGACGGAAAATAAAGAATCCTCGTACGTATATTCAAATATATATAAATATATAAAAGCTAAATTATGATTATAATTTATATACATTCTTCCTTTCCTCCCTTTAAAAATATTTATATTTCTTTTAAATGTTTGCTAGTTGATTGGTGGAATGCTTTTGGAGCGCGGGCTATCGAGCTATCCTCATTTGCAAAAAAAATTCTAGGTCTCTGTTGTTCTTCTTCCGGTTGCGAACGCAATTGGAGTACATTTGAGTTTGTAAGTACTTTCTATTGTTAGTTCAATAAATAATATATAAATTGCACATTATAAACGACTTGTCGCCTTACGGACGCCATGGTGGTCGCTTTAGCAATGGCCATCACTACATGACTTCATGGCCAGTAACAACTATATAGTATGCACTCATTCCTATTGCAATACATTTAAACCGTCACTATAATTTGTTTGAATACCTATCAATATCAAGGTTATTATATAGTAAGAAAGTGTAACTTTTTTTTGATAAAAGAAAGAAATAAACTACATAATTAAAAGCACAAACTTGGTTTGGTTTCACCAATTTTTGGTTCAACTTTCTTAATTCATATTAGCATAAGTACTATCCAAATTTGTATCAATTAAATACTATCCAAATTTAAAAATATTCCTATCTCTAAGAGGAATAGAAAAAAAGAAGATTTTTTTCTTTCTATTCAAATTAGTAAAATTACTATACAATTTTAGAATAATTAAATATGTACTATCTAAATTTATAAAGTATTCAAAAGAAACCCAACCATCTCTAATAGAAAAAGTAACTTCTAAAAGAATTTTAATTTTGGTTTTACAAAATTGGTAAAACACACTTCACTAAAAAAATCACCTACAAAAACAATTATAAACAATCAATTAAACACACTAAAGAGATATATCACGCGATTTAATTATATTAATATTAGTCGTGAATTTTAATATTAAATTAATATCCTAACTAATTTAATTCATTTAAACTTGAAATTTTATCAAATCACATGATTAATTGTATTAATTGTATTCATTTCTAACTAATTGTCATAACTAAATTAAAAGTTATTAAAACATGAGTTTCATAATTCTATTCTGGATTAGAATTTCAAGCAATATAAACGCTAATATAGAATTCCATTACAAACTTAATTAAAATTAAAATAATTATTTCACATAATCATAACTAAATAAATCTACAATAATCCATTCAAATATTTAGCTTAATAATTGATTTAAAAAACCTAAAATATATAATTCAATCATTAGTTATTTGAATAAATATTTCATTATTTAATAGCTACAACTATGTTTCTCGAAATCACAATTAATTTTCTTTAATTATTAATATAATAAATTATTATCCATGTCACCACTCACCAGTGCTTCGGACGGGGTTGGTGAGCTTGTTTTATTAATAGAAAATAAATAATACAATAAAAGGGGAACAAGAAGTCCACCTTCAACGAAATACAAAGAAATAATAAAAACAATTTTTTAAAAAAAAATAAGAACACTTAAAAAAGTACAGCCTTCCAATCTCCACACAAATCAGTCACAGAGATTAAATGATCATACCATTTCAACAGCTTAAAAGAAGAGCACCTTCCTCTAAACAGTTTAGCATTACCCTCATTCCAAATTCCCCATAAAATGAAGAAAAAAGGACACTTCCACAAAATTTTGGCATCCCTCTTGTTTCCAAATCCTCGAAAATGAACTAGTAAGAAAGTGTCTAACTGACAACTACAATTCTCCACCATCCCACCCAACAAAAAGTAAAACTAAAAATAAAATCCAATTTCACATCTCCATTTTCAACCCAACCTAAACTTCTGATTTTAATGTTTCGGCTTGGAGTAAAGTGTCTCTCGATTTGTTTTTTTATATAAGTAAAATTGTACTATAAAAAGGGCACCAAGAAGGTGCTGCTCATGTACAGAAGAAATTGTCAAAAAGCAATATTATTTTACTTTTTTGAACAAGAGAACTAATCAACGTTAGTATGTCCTATGTCTAGTCCCTACAACTTATTAGATTTCAATATTTCATTATGAAATTTTCAGCTGAACATGTGATGCTAGAAGCATCCCTTAGTTTACTACTTTTACCAAATACTGTATGCAATTCCAAAACAAGAGTACATGACCAATTAGTCCTTATAACTATATAAATGGACGACAAGTTACGCCATACTTATGATGGGCATTACCTTTATCGCATTAGCTCTTATAATTTATTTGCATCAGTCCATATAATTCCTTGAATATAGACTACCCCAAGTCCATTAAATAAATGTAACCAAAACTCGTAAAATATGGTTTCAAAATCAATACCAAGCACAACAATACTTTAAATTGTTCATAAATTGATCTTGGTTCTCAAGACAAAATTGACAAATAAAGGAATTTCAATAGAAAAATTTATCTGTTTTACCACTCACTCGTATGTTTTTAGATTTACTATGCATCAGTTACAATACCAACCCAAAATATGTCGAATTCTGAAATGTTCAGATGTTGAAAGTATCCTGAATCCTAAGTTGGCATCACTCAATCTATCGTTAACCGGAACGAAGATCAAGAAAAGCTCACACCTTATCTTTTTATTGAAATTTTACGAATATTATGTTATTATCCCTCCAACAAATTACTTTACTTTTGTATAAAACATATTGCTTAAACTTTAAGATGAAATAATGGGAATCTCAATATTATAATACCTTGAATGTTTGATTGTAACAAGTAAATGAAACATCACAATACAGAAAAGAATCAAACAATCTGGGACGGATGGAATCTTTTATTGGACTGATTAGTTTCAGTTCTTTCGAAAACAGCAGTTTAGAAAAAAGGGTTTCTAACTCGCACATTCTATTGCACATATACTACAGGCCTCATATCCCATAATCCCATGTTATGGAGGACCACACCATGCTTTTCAGAAGCAAAGCTTGGTATCAACTGCCACAGAATGTTGCAGTCAAAATGAAGTCCACGTTGACAAGTACAATTTCAAAATTTTAGATTAAAATGATTCATGGCACTGCAGAAGGTTACTATCAATTTAATATTAAAGATTCAACATAATTAAAGAGTGCCTTTTCTGTTATTCCTCTTCTTTCTAATTAGTTTTTTCTTTTATTAAAAAAACCTAATTAAAGAGTGAAAAATATCTGAATATTACATACCATCCCAAGTAGGTTGCCAACTACAATTGAACCAATGGGATCATATATTGCATTCCCCGTGGTATTCACAGCAACCAGTGATGCAGCCGCAATGGCAAGGCCTGTAACTGCAGCACCATCCTGCAAATTAGTGATCACAGCAAAGGGAGAATATAGAAGAGTAAGCTCCAGTTTCAGAAGGCAAGCAAACCAGTCATAACTAATAACCTTAACAAGATTGTCATTTAGACTAGACTGTCAATTGCCATTGCAAGACTCATTGGTGATATTTGTTCATTCTTCTTTAACAAAGTAGGTGCAACACCATGTAATTAAGGATGTGCTCATACCGGTTCGGGCTATTGATCTATATGAGAGCACATAAAATTGATCAAATAGGAAGAATAACTATAAGTTAAAAATAAAAATAAAACATACACCAGAAGCTATTAATGAACAATGTCCTGCTGGAAGGGATACAGTCGGAGGGGAGGATGTGGTGAGTCATGAAGGGAAAGGGAAGAGAAAGAATCTCAAACTGACTGTTTGCACCAACCAAAGTTCAAACTAGTTTGGTTGGTTTAATAATTATCAAAATTGTAACCCAACCGTTTCTTGGTTTGAGCTATTGAATCTGGTGTGGCCTGGGCGCCTCGGGTAAATTTCATACATCCCTATATATGATTATAAGCAGTGCCAGCTATACAACATTCTTAAGAACTGGAATAAAATTAGTAGTACAATATTAGATCATTTGTGCTGATGCAATGCAAGAATCCACATTACCCTTTTTGATACTTTTCTTCCTCTAGGTTATGCTTATGATAATATGTACACGAGTGAATATTGGAAACCTTTGCTTAAGCATATACAATACCCAAAAAGTTACTGAAAGATCCATAAATTTTATCTTGTTAACATTAATCCAAATTAAAGTTTTATATTTACATTAACATAAGAGACGTAATTGTGTCCACGAAATTGCAGTCATACATCAATTTCTAGGACATTTATGTCAATCTATTCATGTCATATTTAATATGCTTATTCCTCAGATTAGTATCATTAGCTAACTTTGGACAAGCATGTGAATAAGCTATGACCTCTGTCATGACTGCAACAGCCGTGGGATCATGACCGCGCCAGACATAGTCTCTGACTTTCATACCTTCTGCCGCTGCCCCTTTTCTAACAGCATGAATTGCCACAAGTAAAGAAGCACCTAATTATCAAAGTTATATATGAGGCTTGAGGAGAAAGGATAAAAAGAAAAGGATGAATTTCAGGAGCACTGGACCAATTAGCTATCTTAATATGCAACCTTCAATAATGAACGAACCACCAATCACCAAAGCTGCATACTTAATATTTTCCGGGGGCTGGTGCAAAAGATCAATTTAAAAAGATATAAACACCCATTTCACAAAAATAGAAGAAATAATCAAGAACAAGATACGGCAATCTGCCGAGTAAAATACTGTGTCGATCACCTGGGAAGTCCACAAGTTTTGAACTCCATGAACAATTGTAGCTCCGGAACCAAGACAAAAGATACCAACGGCAGATATTAAAGACCAAACAAATCTTTCCTTGGAATAACCGTATCTGAGAACAAAAGACTGAGAATGTTTATAAAACTGTGCATACATATCAATCAAAAAATTGAGTGCACCAGCAGCCCATATACATGTATATAGTTAAAGAAAATATAGTGAACACTAAGCATCTAATGGAATTGAAGTCGTGGATGTGCAAGAAAGCCAACTACGTGAAGAATTCTTCATAGTTTCACTGATCCAATTATCTCAAGCTAGTAATTATACTGAGTTAAGAAACACGACATGACAAATCTAAATTGGGTTTCAATCATTAGAAAACTGACATATACACGTTTGAGTCTTTTGAAAAGTAACTGATATATACACATCAATATATCTATATCTATATTATAAAGCGGGAGAGAAAGTTGGCAGTTAATTTGGTGTAAGCAAAAAAGTGAAGTTTTTTACTTTCTTATTTTACCCTTTTAAACTTTCTTTATATTGATCTTCTTTATTCACTTTTTCACTTTTCTCTCTCCCATTATCTACTCTCCTATATGTTAGGATCACATTTTCTCACTTTTAACATATATATATATATATATATATATATATATATATATATATATATATATATATGTGTGCGTAAATGCGTGTGTGTGTATAAATGCACACAAAACATAAGAAAGAATGTATAAACTACTACAGACAGTACAAGCTGCTAAATCCAGATGTTTCAATTGCACAAGGGTCAGAGATGATCCCAATGATCAACAATAAGGTATAGTATGAAAAACTCACGGGTGCATAGCATCTGGTGCACGCTTTGAACTACTCAAACCATATGCAAGAAGTGCCTACAACGATGGCATGAATTAGATATTTAGATTCTCAGCATTGAATAATGATAGAAAAAATTACAAATTCAGCAGTTAAGAAAAGAATGTTCAACACAAGAATGCCATGATAAAAGAGCATAAAATTGGAGAATTCACCTGATTTGCAAAATCTGCTACGGAATGCACAACTTCAGCCAGCATCACATGACTCGAGCTGACTAACCAAACACCAAACTTGAGAGAAAATACAAGAAAGTTGCACCATAATGCTGTCGTGACCGCTCGCTGTCTAGATAAAATTTTAGGAGGCACAAAACAGAATACCAAATGAAAAAGGAAAATAAAAAGCTTATTTATCCATAATGTAATATCATATGTCCAATATTCATTCCTACTGCCAAAGAAGTTTGGGCCGCATGTACACCTGACTAATAACCACAGGCGGTAAATACAGATAATATCTCACGGCATACGTATTTAAATTATATTAAAAAGCAACAAATGTAGGCAAAGGGTGATGTGCTGCACTAGAAAGAGTAACATGTTAACAATAACAGAAGAATCAAGAAAGAGTAACATTGACCAAATACATATCCATGCTATTTTGTAAGTTATACATCATATAATACCTCCGTCCTACAATGGATGTCTCAATTTTTTTATTTTTTTTATTTTCTAGACATGGTAGCCATTCTTTCCAATGTGAAGCTAATATTAGTAATAAAAAACCTAGATTTTTACGGGACCTGCCATAAGCATAAAAACATACTTCTAAGTTCTCTGTTGCACTTTCTCTGTCATGGTAATATAAAACTAGTGTCATAAGACTTACAAAAATTGATTTCCTCAATTTAGGAGGAAAAAAAACAGTAGGGACATGAGATGTTTTAAAGATGGAGAGGGGATATGGTTAACAAAGTAAGAAACCTTAGCATTAAGATTCTGACCTCTCCCCAATGGAAAGCAGCATCCACTAACTCAAACTATTCCTACCCCTAAAGGACATCAAACCCAATTAAAACATAAATACGTACATTAATACTATATATTGGGAAACAGACTTTTACCCGTGATCTTCAACTTCTATCTTCTCTAATTTTTTAGTTCTAGTCCGAAAACCTGAAAACGGGGTGGGGTGGGGTGGGGTGGGGGGGGGGGGATTATTTTAAAAAAAATAGAAAACTTTCAAAATATACTACTACATTTGAGAATAGGTCTATTATGTAATCAATTAACTTACCGCGGTTGAAAGAGTGGCGAATACTGGAAGAGCCCAGGGAAAAGGAGGGTAAGGAGATGACATGTGGTGATGAATTCACCGAGTAGAGGAAACTCCGCCAAGGAGAAGAGAAAACCCCTTGGCCTCCTCCTCGAGTAAGTCGATGAGGCGAGTTGAACTGCAACCTACGATGAGAATCAGCGAATTTGTTCTTCTGCTGCTCTGTAGGCGAATCGGATGTGTAAGAGATTAATTTGGAGGAAGAAGAAGAAAGGGATGAAATTGAGTTTGAGTAAAGAGAAGAGTGATCATCTCGACATAGGCGAGAGAGGAAACGAGAGGTTCGCATCAATGCAAAGGAAGAATTCACTACGATCCCTATATTCTTCCTATGCATTACTAGTTACTATTTATTCTGATACTACCAGAAGCATTTTCATGACCAATGTGAGGGAGTTTATTTAATTCATTAGTATTGCTCTCCTGAGGTTTCTAGGGTTTCGAATGAAGAAAATTTGTACCAGCGGTTTAGGTTTCATGAAAGATGGTTTTGGAACTGACGACGATAAAGAGAATATATCTAACAAAATAAACTATGATGGTCGAAAGTTTAGAATAAATCCCGCTGTACAGTGTCGGACACAGTTAATTGTGACAATATGCTCTAATTTATGGATGGTTGGTGCTTGTTATATGACTCACCCCCACCCCCACAGTTCGGCCTCACGGCCTCACGGCCTCACCCTCGTATTGGACAATGGGCTATTTGATACTTTTTCTATTCTTAAAATATTGTTGTTTAAGATTTTGACACGTAGATTAAGAAAATATTATTTATCAAGTAAAATTTGTTTGAAATTTTATCACTATCCTTTTATAAGAAATTAAAAATTATTAATACAAATGAGAGAATTTTTTGGGACAACGAGAGAAAGAAGGGGTAATATAGGAAAGTAAATAATTTATTTTTCTCGAAAGTTGTAAACAACAAACTTTTTTGAGAATTTTTTTTTCTAAAACGACAATCTTTTAGGAACGAAGTGAATAAAACACAATGAAAAGTTATGAATAAATCAGAAAATGTGAATGAGATGAATGTAGTAAAAGATCTTAAAATATAATGAAATAGAGGATTTGATAGTTATCTTTCTAAAATATGTATATGAATAGGTAGTATTCTATTTTAACCTTCTAAACGGTTATAAACAAATTTATTATATAATTATAAATAAAATTATCTAAAAAATTAAATTTAAACTTTTAAACATTTTTTAATGAAGTATACTATTAAAAATATTCTTTTAGAAATAAAACACTAAAAAATATTAATAACATTTTATAGTACATAAAATTATAACAAAAGACCAACAATATTCATTAAATTGGTTATCCAATTTGTTAAACAAAAATTAAAAACAATTTGTACATCACAAAATTTATTTACAAACAAGATGGAAATTGAATGTAAATTTTTAATTGTTTATGTGGGTATGCAAGTAAAAATATGATTCAACACTTTCTTACTCATTGAGTCACAAATTTTTGGATGAATCGTTCAAACAGATTCAGATACATTCATAATTTAAAATTTGTTAAACAAATGGTCTAAATGACTTATTCGGTCAAATTAAAACTCATTCAAAAGTAAACAAACAGCTTCTAACTATGTTTAATGTTCCCCGTCTCCGGGTTCCAAATTATAAACAATTCAGAATGAATGAAGTGTTAGAGAAAACTTAGGACATGTTCAGTCATTATTTATAAGTTATTTTTCACAATTTAGGTGTTGTGACGCCCCCAAATCCAGGTCTTTTTCAACCCGACATATGGTGCTCCACGGTGCTACAGTTCACACAAACATTCAATTGAAATGTCTCAAAAGAACGAATATGTCTTATATATATTCCAAAACAATACTACCTTTCCCCAGGTTCTTTATAACCGTTACATTTGTTCTTATCATAATATCAAATATTATCATTACAAACCTATACTATTAAATAGGCAATCTACACGCTCACTTTAGCCTTCTCTTTATCCTCGTCGAATCCTTTTTGGTCCATTTGGTCTAAGTTTGCATTCATATGGTTCAAGCAAGAGTGAGCATAACAAGCTCGATAAGTACAACAATTTCATTTTAAAAGCATGCTTGAAACATAGGAATCGATATCTTCATTAACCGGATGATAGTTACAAAGTACTATCAATACTTCAAAATAGCTTTTTTCCTTCAAAATATTTTACAATAACAATATTCATCACTTCATCAATTACGGTTCAAGACGTTAACGTCTTATAGTTTATTGAAAAGGACAACCCAACACGAAGTCCGTAAGTCCCAAGATATCTTACTTAGTACATCTAGGTGATCACTTTATAGTACCCTATGTTGATCAACACTACATCCATTAAACGTGTATGCGTTTAAGTTGTGGCAACTCACGTGCCCATCGAATACTCGATGAAAATACATTTGTTTATACATATTCGAAGCTTACCTTGAATCTGCACTCATTAGTTGGCATAGATAACGTTAGCAATTCTATATTGAAAGACTTGTAAGCGATTCAATCAATCTATTACGATTAGTCTAAATTGAGCTAAAAGCGACATCGACTCTTTCTTTAAAACCATACATGCATCTCATAACTTGAATCATTTGAAAACTCGCTAACACGAAGGTTGCACAAGCGTTTAAGAAAAACTTGCCTTCAGTATTCTGCTACAAAGATAATTACGCTTTCCTTTGAGTCTTTATAGTCTCTACAATACATAATCACATAACATACCACATTAGGTCATGAATGAACATACATAGTTCCTAAAGAATCTTACCTACTTCTCAATCTAATCCCGTATTAGATTTGTTATTATCAGGTTCCGCTTTAAAATCGTTCTTTTACATCATTCTTACCAACTTCGTTCTCTTCTATAACTAAAGTGAAATTATTTCATTAATACAACTCGGTTTGAGTTAATTATCCTTCTTCACGGCTTACTAACGTCCGTACGTTATTTAATCAAAACTCGATCGTTATTGATTAAGTACGCTTATTGCATATCGTTTGCGTTCATCTTCAATTGACTTACTTTAACTCTAAGTGATCATAATTGGGGTTCAATTATGACTTGATAATGGTTAATTAAGTTCATTAGTTCGTTACTCAATAATTTCCTTTCATCTTATACTTGTAATCATTCTTTCTTTGCTTAGCTTTTAAGACTAAGCGACTGCAGTACAGGTGATCCTTTTTGTCAGGTTGCTGACATGCATTGCATTTATTGTGGCTTGGACACCGGACTCGGTGCTGCGGCGCGAGTCCCTTTGTTAACTATCGCGCTGCGGCGCGAGCTTGCAGTATCTAAAACACACTTTGGTGTTGCGGCACCGGTCATTTAAGCTTGGAATCGCGCCGCGGCGAGGACTCTGAGCCACAGATAGTTTTAACAAATTTTTAACTCTGCGAGATTCTCGAACTCGTAACTTCTTCGTTATAAGTCCGAATTGGCTCATTCAAGAGACTACGGTTCACAAATTTCGTACTCTATGCGTTCATGCAAGAATTTTATCTATTCGACTTCGTTTGCTAAAATTTCACCTATTAGTCCCTTTTTAACGAAAACGATAAACGTTCGTGAACGTTCAACGCTCGTTTCTTCGTTCTAAGTCGAAATCCGGCCATTTTCGAGTCCGCAACTCTATAATGACAAATACGACTTGTCTCCATTGAAAACCAATGTTTCCAAGCTCAATATCAAAATTCGACTTCCATTCCGAGAATTTCACGAATTCGACGATCGTCGTCTAATCGCGTGAATTCCAACGAAACTTCGTTACTTGAGATTTTTAAACCATTTCACTTGGATTCAATCCATTATACTATCATCTTGACATACATGCTTCTTTAACTTATATTCATGATAAGTCATTACTTGTTATTAATAAGTTCAAAACTCATAAACTTATAAACTACTTATTAAAGTATAACATACTTAATTTCATTGCTTATGACTTATTAATAAGTTAAGTCCTTTAATCCTTATTCTTACCTCTTTATTAATCATGCTAACTTCTTAATGGAAACATATTACCACTTCTTACAAGTTCTTATACTTTCATTATTGATCTTCACAAGTTCGTAACTTAAATGATTATGAATAGCTTATTCATAATTTATACGACTTATTAAGACTTAAGCCCTTTGGTTTGTCATTGTTCCAACCTCTTCTTAGCATGCTCGTTCTACCAATACCCCCTTCTCTAACAATGGAAGAGAAAGAGAAACATGGTTCAAGAACACTTACTCTTTGATGATCACTTGATTCTTTCTTGTGCTTACTTCTTTCTCAAAGTGTAACTTTTGTTAACTTATTATCTCTAACCAATAAGCACTTTGCTAGATGGAAGGGGTTGGATGAAAATTAATCAACAACAAATAAGCTAACATATCTTCACTCTTCTTCTTGCTTCTTGAAATATGAACTCTAGCTTTCTAGCTTTTTCTCTCAAGCCATTAAGTTATAAGTTGTTGTATGCAAATCTCACAAAAAGAAGTATAACTTATATGTGTTTATTCTCTCTACCAAATAAGCTCTCCACTTAAGTTGGATGAAAAACTAACAACCAACAAATGAATGCTTAAGCTCTCTTTTTATAGGACATCCTAGGTTAGGGCATAAGGGTCATTAAGCCACTCCACCTCATTACTATTCCAAGCTTAGCAACCAAGTAAACTTGCTCCCCACATTTACTTGCTCACCACATAAGTTATCCATTGCTTAGCCCTTAAGTCTCTTGCTAATCACAACACTTGGTCACCACACTTACTTAATCATTAAGTATACTTGCTCCCCACAACACTTAGTCCTTAAGTTTACTTTGTCATCACTTATAAACACTTTGTGTAATCACCACACTAACTTAGCCTCTAAGTTTACTTGCTCCCTAATTAGGATCATCCATGGTTTGCCTAATGGGTTTAAACCAACTCTTAACCCATTGGATATTTACTTTGGGACTTAGCTTAATTAACTTACTCAATCATTTGGGCTTCTAGCATAATTTTACTTTGGGCTTGTAATTAAACAAACATTGGGCTTGCATTAATAAATCTTTGGGCTTTACATTACAAACACTTAGGCTTGCACATTAAATTACTTTGGACTTTCATATTAATTCATATTGGACTTAACCATCTCCTACATTTGGGCCTTATCATTAATCCCATTGACAATACATATATTTCCCACACAATTCAACAACTGACGCCTCAAAATTAGGTATACGCCACCCATCTTGGGTCGCCACTTACATGGTACATAAATTCAAATACAACTTACTAATATAACTGCCGTGGTACAATACGACATAAACCGTGAGTTTGAATACAAATATTGTCTACTAGATATTATACAAACTCAAAAGGAGTCCTCATTACAACTATTATCACACTATTTCACAGTAATAGTGAGGACTACTAATGCTATCCTCTCGACCATTACTTCGCTCCCCGACTGTCCCAAATATGTTCTCATTTCAAGAGAACAAAGGAAAGAAAGGGTGAGCTCAACTAGCCCAAAGAAGAAATATTATGACTAAGATAATGCGTAATAAATTATCATTAGCCTTCAACAAAGGTTAAACCGATAAAATACAATAGACAACCAGCTTTAATCAAATGAATAAGCAATCCATTAAAAGAGTCAAGAGAGAATAAAGTCTACTATCTTTTAGGTTTTAAAAGGTTTTATCAATTTTTATCACGAGACTCAACTTAATAAATAAACCACCACATCTAATCATCCCCGCATTACTACCAAGGATTTTCATCAAATTATCAATGGTCACGACTATACCGAATCACCCCGGTCATAATCATACCAAAAACTATCCATCATCGCATTACAGTGCCACCGAGACTTTTGTCACATCATTTATATCAAGTCATGATTATACCGAATGATCCTCGGTCATAATCATACTAAGTTCATCTATCTACGTACGTAAGCCAAAGATAACATAATATAACATGAGGATGATGACAATGACATAATAATTCAATAAAACAAGTTCAAGAATTATTTAATCCATGAATTATTAACGCCCAAATTGTCAACATAATACTTTTTTCAGAGAGAGTAAAATTCAAGAATGATCGTAAGAATATTTCCATGAAAGATATCGATGAAACGCAAATATCAAGGATATTCTACTAATTTCATGGAGTATAGAAGTCAAAGTTTTAACCAACCGAGTATAATAAAGAATGGAATAACAAAAGAAATCACCATGCATGCGATTGCAGATGATGTGTTATTCCAATGTAATAATAATAATAACGGAACCAAAGTCGTGAAATTCACACCGACAGATGTTCCAATGTAATAATAAAGATGGAACTGCATCCTGTAAAACACACGAGATAGATATTCCAAATGTAATGATAAAGATTTTAACCAGTCCTGTAAAACACACGCATGTGATGTTCCAACAGTAATAATAAAATTTTAACCAGTCCTGTAAAAACACATGCATGTGATGTTCCAATGTAATAATAGAAGAATGTCACCAAGTATAGGTAAATCACAGATACAAAAGTTATTCCAATGTAATAATAAGCAATGGAATAACATAAGGATTTCACCAAGTATAGGTACGCCACAGATATAAAAGTTGTGATATAGGTATGCCACTTTTACAAAAGTTATTCCAATGTAATAATAAAGTGAATGGAATAATGTAAGTTCTCTTCAAGAAGAAAGAATAACACCCCTTACCGTAAAAAGAACCTAATATAGAAGTAGTGAAGTAGCGGTATACTCTTCTTCTTTTTCTATAATTTTCTCTATAGCTTCTCTCTATAATTTCTCTCTGTAGTTTCAATGAATTCGTAAGAAAATAATGAAGGAATGAGCTTCTATTTATAGGAAAATGGAATGCATAAGAATTAATCCATGAAACTATCCGTATTGATTTACTTTAATCTGACTATCCATATTTAAAGAAAAATCTTTTAAATAAAATATAATATATTCTATTTATATAAAAACATTTTACTATGCAAACACTATGCAATACTATGCAAAACACTACGCAAAACACTACGCAACACTATGCATAATAAAATATAATATATTCTATTTATGTAATAACTTTAATAAAGTATTCTATTTTATATAAAAGATGTTTCGCTTTTATTACGCTAATAATACTAATAAAACAAAACGCCATTATCGCTATAATAATTCATATTATTAATCGACAATAATGGAATCAAACCGAAAGTGACTTCTCACATAAGCATCAATAATCAATACCGTAAGCTACTACGCAACCACACGACATCGTATTTTTTTACTACCGAAAGTAGTTCAACAAGAACTACTAGAAAACTTCCGCCGTTATTTCAATAAAATATTTTTGTCGCTTTCAATCCGACAATAATTCTTCGCTAGGGTCCACCAATGATTGAGCCATTGTATTTAATATTCCCTCGCTAAACCGAATATTCCCCACCAATCGAATATAATATAACCACTGTGATACTTTGCAAAATTTATAAATACTACCCACAACTATAATATTATCTTAAATTCACACCATAATATTAAAAAAATTATTTCAACAAAATTTAAATCTTTATCGATAAAATCAGGGTCTCACAATCTCCCTCCTTATGGAATTTCGCCTCAAATTAGGGTACGACTGGTATGATAAAGAGATGAGGATACCTTGAATACCTTTATCGCTTAAAAATATTAAATTCATCTTTGAAATCCGCCAAAGATATTCATTAACAATTCATCTTTGCACTACAAAGCCAAAGATATACAACCAGAAACCAATAATGCCGAGACGCAATTAATAATATCATCACGACCACGAATTATCCATGCACCAATCGCCAAGGATATTCGTGTTTTCAATTACTACCATGATTATACCGAATAATCCTTGGTCATAATCATACCAAGTCTATCAATGCACTACTACCAAAGATGACTTTTTACCACATCCATGAATTAATATTTCATCACGAGACTCACCAATAATTAATTAATATCATCGAATCATCCCCGCACTACGTGCCAAGGATATTCATTAAGATCACGACCACAAATTATCCATGCCTACTACCAAAGATAATTGTGTATTCATTAAGATCACGACCACAAATTATCCAAGCACTACTACCAAAGATAATTGTGTATTCATTAAGATCACGACCACAAATTATCCATGCACTACTACCAAAGATAATCGTGGTATTCATTAAGATCACGACCACAAATTATCAATGCACTACGACCAAAGATAATCGTGTATTCATTAAGATCACGACCACAAATTATCCATGCACTACTACCAAAGATAATCGTGTATTCATTAAGATTAATGACCACAAATTATCCATGCACTACTACCAAAGATAATTGTGTATTCATTAAGATCACGACCACAAATTATCCATGCACTACTACCAAAGATAATTGTGTTTTCATTAATTACGGTCATGATTATAATCGAATAATCCGTGGTCATAATCATACCAAGTCTATCAATGCATTACTACCAAAGATGACTTTTACCACATCCATGAATTAATATTTCATCATTGAGACTCACCAATAATTAATCCATATCATCGAATCATCCCCTCTACTAAAGGATATTCATTAAGATCACGACCACAAATTATCCATGCACTACTACCAAAGATAATTGTGTATTCATTAAGATCACGACCACAAATTATCCATGCACTACTACCAAAGATAATTGTGTATTCATTAAGATCACGACCACAAATTATCCATGCACTACTACCAAAGATAATCGTGTATTCATTAAGATCACGACCACAAATTATCCATGCACTACTACCAAAGATAATTGTGTATTCATTAAGATCCGACACCACAAATTATCCATGCACTTACTACCAAAGATAATTGTGTATTCATTAAGATCACGACCACAAATTATCCATGCACTACTACCAAAGATAATTGTGTATTCATTAAGATCACGACCACAAATTATCTATGCACTACTACCAAAGATAATTGTGTATTCATTAAGATCACGACCAAAAATTATCCATGCACTACTACCAAAGATAATTGTGGTATTCATTAAGTATCACGACCACAAATTATCCATGCACTACTACCAAAGATAATTGTGTTTTTCATTAAGATCACGACCACAAATTATCCATGCACTACTACCAAAGATAATTGTGTATTCATTAAGATCACGACCACAAAATTATCCATGCACTACTACCAAAGATAATATTTATTAAGATCACGACCAAAATTATCCATGCACTACTACCAAAGATAATTGTGTATTCATTTTACTGAATGATTATACCAAAAATCTATCATAATCATACCAAGTCCATCTATGCGCACTACAGCCAGTATGACTTTCAACATAATATAAAATATGAGGATAATGATATAAAGAATCAATCAAATGAGATAAAGGATAAATATTAAACATTTATAATATAATTTATCCAGATTCAAGAATATCCCCATGTTATCAATCACTTAATAATCTCATAATCTAATAACATTAATATTATAATAATATTTTAATCACTTCTTAAATTTATAAACAATTTATCTCAATTGTTTACGCTTTTACCATATAATGCATTTAATCATTCAAAATGCCATACTCATAAAATATCATCACCAATTATCAAATCCTCATCAAAAATATGCATATATACTCTATATAGGATTCTCTAGCCATAAAATCCTATTTTCAACTTTCATTACTTCACATAACATATTTAACTCATATGTTCAGAATTAAACTATTTTCATGAAAAATACCAAATCAGTCCCAAAAATATTTCTTTTCTGGGATTTAGCATAATATAGTCCCATAATGAAAATATATTTTTCTCTAATTTTTAAAATTCATTTACTATTTTTCAAAATCAATTTCTAATTAATTCCTTAAGAAATTAGCTACCTCAAGTTTAACTCCAAAATTCCCAAATCTTGGCAGGACCTTACACATGTTAACGTGAGCTTCCAGTTTAAATTTCATGGTCATCGGAGTTATAGAACTCCGGGTTATAGCGTTTTTCGCCTAAAACCTAAATATTGAAATAGTCATAACTTGCTCATTTTAAGTCGAATGAGCTCATTTTTGGACAGGAGGTACTTTATACCATATACCTTCATGTCCCAAAAGGCCAGAATTTTTCTCATAATTTAAGTGGCCGAAACAGTCCCTCTAAAGTTTCTGGGCAGTAGCATTTTCGAAATTTACAGCTTTTGACCTCCTTTGCTAAAAATCAGTCCACACAAAAATCTACAACACCTTTTCCAGTAATTCCACTTGAATTAGTTAGGTAACTCATAGATCTAACTCTAGGACTTGACCACATTCAAAAATTCAAAATATAATAGGAGATATGGTCAATTGAATTTCATGTTACGCTTTTCACCAAAATCGATTTTCAACTCTTTGTGATTTCTAAGAAACTTTCATGTTTTCACATACTAACCAACATAACTCATCATAAAACTTACTAATACCTCATATACCCATGATTTTCATTAGTCCAATGCTTTTATTATGACTTTCATCATAAACCACGAAATGCTCATTTTAGTTGAAGAAATATTTGAGGGTTTAAGAAATGGGTTTTGACTCGGGTCAATACAAAATTCGATTTCACGCCTAGGTAGGCTAGAAATCTTCAAGAATACGCCAAGAAATTTATTAATGATAGAAATATCATTCAAAATCATTACTTTATCCAAGACTTGATAAGACGTCACATTGATACCAACTGTGACTTCTATCCCTTAACCTAGATAAAGACCTCACAATGATACCTATCAACTTGCCATCTTCATTCACGACGTCGCCACGTAAAGTCCGCTTTGCGGTGCATTCCACACAAGGAAGTCAACAACGAAAGGATCGGGCTCTTTACTTATGGCTTGATATAACAAAGGATTAACTTTAGGGTTTGGTTACTTTGAATTCAGATAACAAAGTTGGTTATGAATATAAAAGCTAACAACCTTACAAAAGAATGATGAGTAGTTAACCAATCGATTTCTAAAATCACATCAAAGGCAAGTATTTTCAAAAGATAAGATCGACAGTAACGTGAAAGTGTTTATTTGAAACAAACAAGATTTAAAAAAGTAAGCGGAGGTAACGGGCTCCTACTAACGAAGTTTCAACCAATAAGTCAAAGTTTAACTTCTCCTGAGTCAAATTTAAACGTTGAACGCAAGCAAGAGAGATAAAAGAATGGGTAGAACCTAGATCTTATAAGGTATAGACTTCGCAAGAATTTATAATTAACTAACCCGCTAACTTCGCTCGGCTTACTCGCTTTTTGAGAAGTCATGAAAAATGCACTTCCTAAAACCAACGACTTTGTTTTGTCCATATCCACCTTTGCCACCACCGTCCCAAATAGACTTCGACTTTGGTGCACAACAAAATCGAGCTAAATGACCTTCTTCTTGAAATTTCCACTCTATTATCTTTGCCATGATTACCAATCAAGTGGTTACCATTCTTAGCATGATAATTTCCCCACGATGGTTATCATTGTTCGATAAATGCTGCCACCAAATGATGATTATTATCGTGTTGTTGGTCGTTACCTTTTGTTTGAGCCGAATCAACACTCTCATGTGCTTCATTGCTTATCTCAAAGATTTTCGTAATATTCTCAAACACCGCCACAAAACAAGGGTTAATTAACATATCACATATTATCCCTATACTCGACCGACCAATTAAATACCAAATAAATTTAGTAGGTCATACTAGCTTAAGGAATTCCCCGCCTCCCTCCTAGTACTATTCTCACATCTTAGCCAGGGATCATATCCCTAAGCTCTGATACCAACTGTGACGCCTCCAAAATTAGGTATACGTCACCCATCTTGGGTCGCCACTTACATGGTACATAAATTCAAATACAACTTACTAATATAACTGTCGTGTACAATACGACATAAACTGTGAGTTTGAATACAAATATTGTCTACTAGATATTATACAAACTCAAAAGGAGTCCTCATTACAACTATTATCACACTATTTCACAGAATAGTGAGGACTACTAATGCTATCCTCTGGACCATTACTTCGCTCCCCGACTCGTCTCAAATTTATGTTCTCATTTCCTCAAGAGAAATGTTGAAAGAAAGGGTGAGCTCAACTAGCCCAAGAAGAAATATTATGACTAAGATAATGCGTAATAAATTATCATTAGCCTTCAACAAAGTTAAACCGATAAAATACAATAGACAACCAGCTTTAATCAGCAGCTTTAATAAGCAATCCATTAAAAGAGTCAAGTAGAGAATAAAGTCTACTATCTTTTAGGTTTTAAAAGGTTTTTCATCAATTTTATCACGAGACTCAAATTTTAATAAATAAACCACCACATCTAATCATCCCCGTACTACTTGGCCAAGGATTTTCATCAAATTATCAATGGTCGACTATACCGAATCACCCCCGGTCATAATCATACCAAAACTATCCATCATCGCATTACAAAAGCCATCGAGAACTTTTGTCACATCATTTATATCAAGTCATGATTATACCGAATGATCCCCGGTCATAATCATACTAAGTTCATCTATGCACGTAAGCCAAAGATAACATAATATAACATGAGGATGATGACAATGACATAATAATTCAATAAAACAAGTTCAAGAATTATTTAATCCATGAATTATTAACGCCCAAATTGTCAACATAATATCGCTTTCGTAGAGTAAAATTCAAGAATGATCGTAAGAATATTTCCATGAAAAGATATCGATGAAACGCAAATATCAAGGATATTCTACTAATTTCATGGAGTATAAGTCAAAGTTTTAACCAACCGGGTATAATAAAGAATGGAATAACAAAAGAAATCACCACGCACGCGGATTGCAGATGTATGTGTTATTCCAATGTAATAATAATAATCTAACCAAAGTCGTGAAATTCACACCGACAGATGTTCCAATGTAATAATAAAGATGGAACCAGATCCTAAAAAACACATGATAGATATTCCAATGTAATGATAAAGATTTTAACCAGTCCTGTAAAACACATGCATGTGATGTTCCAATGTATTAATAAAGATTTTAACCAGTCCTGTAAAACACATGCATGTGATGTTCCAATGTAATAATAAAGAATGTCACCAAGTATAGGTAAATCACAGATACAAAAGTTATTCCAATGTAATAATAAGCAATGGAATAACATAAGGATTTCACCAAGTATAGGTACGCCATGATACAAAAGTTATGTATAGTAGTATGCCACTTTTACAAAGTTATTCCAATGTAATAATAATGAATGGAATAATGTAAGTTCTCTTCAAGAAGAAAGAATAACACCCTTTACCGTAAAAAGAACCTAATATGTAAGAAAGTGAAGTAGCGAATACTCTTCTTCTTTCTATAATTTTCTCTATAGCTTCTCTCTATAATTTCTCTCTCTAGTTTCAATGAATTCGTAAGAAAATAATGAAGGAATGAGCTTCTATTTATAGGAAAATGGAATGCATAAGAATTAATCCATGAACTATCCGTATTGATTTATTTTAATCTGACGGTCCATATTTAAAGAAAAATCTTTTAAATAAAATATAATATATTCTATTTATATAAAAACATTTTACTATGCAAACACTATGCAATACTATGCAAAACACTATGCAAAACACTACGCATAATAAAATATAATATATTCTATAATAAAATATAATATAATCTATTTATTTATAAAAAGATGTTTCACTTTTAATAAAGTATTCTATTTTATATAAAAAGATGTTTCGCTTTTATTACGTTAATAATACTTAATAAAACAAAACGCCATTATCGCTATAATAATTCATATTATTAATCGACAATAATGGAATCAAACCGAGTGACTTCTCACATAAATATCAATAATCAATACCGCAGCTACTACGCAACCACACGACATCGTATTTTTTACTACCGAGTAGTTCAACAAGAACTACTTGAAAACTTCCGTCGTTATTTCAATAAAATATTTTTGTCGCTTTTCTCAATCCGACAATAATTTCGCTATGGGGTCCACCAATGATTGAGTAGTTGTATTTAATATTCCCCGCTAAACCGAATATTCCCCACCAATCGAATATAATATAACCACTGTGATACTTTGCAAAATTTATAAATACTTCCCACAACTATAATATTATCTCAAATTCACACCATAATATTAAAAATTATTTCACAAAATTTAAATCTTTATTGATAAAATCTGGGTCTCACATCCCGTGTCATTTCCTCAATAGCATGGTTTCTCCAACAAAACTTTAACTTGTGGTATAACCTCGGTACATAGGATATGTTCTTTCCTCTACAAGATCTTGACAGTACCTCCTCGTGACGTTAAGTTTTCTTTATCTATCTCGTCTCGGTTCTAACTCAATGACGTAGTTCGGTCGTCCACATATTTACGTAACATCGATACGTGAAAAGCGCTATGAACATCGCGTCCATACTTGGCGGTAAAAACGAGTCTATAGGCCACAGCTCCTATTCGATCGAGAATTTCAAATGGATTAATAAATCGAAGGTTTGAGCATCTCTATTATTTATAAATTATACTGAAATGAGTCTTTGACAATATCAGTACTTCGTCTTGTATACGATCTTCTACTCAACACGCCGCCTACCACGTTCGCTTTTCCGAGGATGGCATGGTCGTAACATGTCTTTGAAATAAGTCTCCTCTTGAGTTCTTCAAGCTCTTACCACATTCCTCGCTCCATTCGAATTTTGTATCTCTACGAAGTCACCGTTAAGCGTTAATGGAATAGTGATTCGAGAATATCCTTCAACTAATCTCCGATAATAACCAACTAAGCCTAAAGCTACGATTTCGATTACTCGACTTAGGTTGTTCTCAATCGTGACTCATATCCCAACCTTGGATAAGACGTTACAATGACACCCTATCGCTTTACTATCGCATTGCGAATATGGTGTCCCCTACGGAGAGTTTGGCTTCTGTACATTCCACAAAGGAAGTCACCGGATAAAGGCTCGGTACCAAATTTATAGTTGAATTTTAACTCCTCAAGTTCAATAGAGCCATTCGATATGAGATTTTAGAAATGAGTTTTGTACTGGGTTCAAAGTCGATACAAAATTTAATATCGAAGCTTTGGAGTAAGCCAAGAAATTCTTCAGAAATACATCGGAAAAATTAATAACAACAGAATATTATTCAAATCGACGTGTCTTTATTCAAATCCATAACATGGACTAAGAAAACTTGACATCCGTAATAAACGAATGACTTCATGGCTTGATATGAAAATGTTTGATTACAATGGTTTGATTGCTTGAATTCAATAACGAAGTTGCTTAGAATATGAAAACTAACAACCTTACGAAAAGTAATCAATTTCGGCATGATGAGTAGTTAACCTTAAAATCACATCAAAAGCAAATATCTTTATAGAAATAAGGTTAACGTGTAATGTGATAGTGCCAACCCTGAATCAAGCAAGATTTCTAAACAACGGATGTAATGAAACTTTCTCTACTGAGTCTCCATAAATAAATCAAAGTCTAATTTCTCCGTAGTCAAGTTCAAACATTGAGCGCAAGCAAGAGAGATAAAAGAATGGGTAGAACCCAGATCTAGTAAGGTATGAAATTCGCAAGAATTTATAATTAACTAACCGTGCTAACTTCATTCGGGTTCCTCGCATTTTTGACCGGCCACGCACAAACGCCTTCCGTGAATCGTTGTCTTTGACTTTTCCGGACATCCTTTTGAGTCACCATTCCCGCTGACTGGGTTTCGATACTGCATAAATCTCGAAAGCGATATGTCCTTCTTTTCCACAATTATAGCATACCTTAAACTGCTAGGGGGCTTCAATGATATGTCCCTCTTTTCCAAGATTTGTAACATACGACCGGTGGTCTTTCTCTCTCCTTGGAACCAAGTACATCTTGGCGCCGACGCCTTCACACGGTCGTTGTTGAATATCCTCTTTTAAAATCTCCTCCCGACTCGCTTCTTCTATTTTCATGGCCACGATTACCACCAGAAGTGGTTACCGCTTTCCATTATTCTTCTTTCTCCATTGGTTATCATTTTTCCGATGGTCGCTATCTTCTTGATGATGATCCTGGTTATGGTCCCTCGGTTGAACGTATCAAGTTATCTCGCTTCTAACAATCGAGCCTGCTGACAACATCCTAATAGAGAAAATTTATGAGAAATGAGATATCGACGTATGCCGTGTTTCAAACCTCTCGAAACATCCGCGTCATACGTTCCTCATTCTCCACCAAATGAGGTGCAAACTCGATAACTTCGCGAACTTCGCCTCGTCTTTGGGACAATTGCCATGTTATTCTCGCTCCAATCTAATAAACTCCACTTCCTTCATACGATTTAATACTTTCGTGGAAGTACTTGTCATTGAAATGTTTCAAACGCCTCCCACGACATCTTTGAAGCAATTTGGATGGAGTCGCTTCACGATTCCCACCAATGAATCGCCTTTGTTACGGAACATAAAAGTAGTCAATGGAACTTTCGTTCTCCGCGCATCCCAAGACATTGAATATCTTGGTAATTTATTTGACCCACGTCTCTTTCTTTAATCGGATCCGGCTTTCCCTGCACTCAGTGGTCCCAACTCTTTGAACTGCTTGGGCTGTGACCACCCGTGAATCTTTATCATTTCCTCCTCAGATTTTGAACACGAGTCTCCTCGTCGATTTTGCATGAATCGCAAAAAAGCTTCTAAACATCCCTCGCTCATCATCGCTTTCAAAGGTGTTTGCTCACGGGAGGTACCTTGCCACTGTTGCCGTTCTCTTCGTTGATAAGACAGCATCTCCACGATCTCATTTACTCCATTGTTAATATTCTCAATTCGACATTCTCAAATACCGTCATAAAACAAGGGTTAATTAAGGAAATCAATATATCACATAATATCCCTATATACTAACCAACTAACAAATAAACTTAGGTAGTACACACTAAATAAGGATTTACTCGCCTCTCCCTCCTAGTTCCATTCCCCGATCTCCGCCAGAGAGATCATATCCTTAATGTAAGACCCGGCTTTTATAAATAAAGATGAATTTTTCTATAAATATTATTTTTGAATATTATGGAATAAATTTGATATAATGTTATAGTTGTGGGTAATATTTATAAATTTTGTAAAGTATGCAAGTTGTTATAAAATATTCGTTTGGTGGGGAATATTCTTTTTTGTTAGGAATATTCGGTATAATGGCTCAATCATTGGTGGACCCCTAATAATGTAATTATTGTTCGGATTGAGAAAACGACAAAAATATTTTATAAAAATAACTACGAGGTGTTACCGTTAAAACCGTTGAACTACCCTAAGTGGTAAAAAATACGATGTCTGGCATGCGTGGTAATTGCGTAGTAGCACACTAAGTATTGATTATTGATGCTTACGTGAGAAGTCACTCACCATGCTCAATTATTACTTACTACATAATTCTTGCACGATCATATCTCTTATATTATTGATTCAATTATTGTCACAATATCATCTCATATAATATGTTATAGTATTAAATCAATAATTGAGACGACAAGTTATAAATGATTAATAATTGTTGAAAGATTAAATATGTGTTGATGAAAAAAAAATGATTTGTGGTAAGTTTGATTATTTTTTATGGGGGCTCATATGTCATCATCTAAGAGTCTCTTCGTCGATAGTATTTACCTTCACAATAGTAATTACCTTCGTCCAATAGTAATTACCCTTGTGAATAGTATTTACCTTCGTCGATAGTAATTACCTTCGTCGATAGTAATTACCCTTGTGAATAGTATTTACCTTCGTCAATAGTAATTACCTTCGTCGATAAGTAATTACCCTTGTGAATAGTATTTACCTTCACAATAGTATTTACCTTCGTTAATAGTAATTACCTTTACCGAGACGTCCGAACCACTTGTCGCTTCACATTACAAAAGTCCGAACCACTTGTCGCTTCACATTACAAAGTCGCCAAACCAATCAAGCCACTTGCCTTTTCACACGGCGGTCTTAAGCTAGAAATCTTCTATAAATAGAGGCCTAGGGCTTCATTATTTTTCACTTAATTCATTCAAGCTATGTAGAGAAAGTATAGAGAGAATAAGAGAGAAGAAGAAGAGTATTTTGTTACTACACCGCATGCAGATTCAATCTCCTACCAAATGTAAGGGTGTTATTCTTTCTTATTCATAAGAGAACTGTTGTTATTCCATCGCTTATTATTCTCGCTGGAATAACTTTTGTATAAGTGGTTTACCCTATACTTGGTGACATTCTTCTATTATTCTCATTGGAACAACTCGTCATACATTGTGTTTTTAATTTGACCTCGGTTCCGTCTTTTATTATTATTCTGCTTGGAACATCCTCGCATACGTGTGTTTTACACCGGATCCGGTTCCATCTTTATTATTCTGTGGAACATCCATGCATGTGTTTTACACGGACTGGGTTCCGTCTTTATTATTCTGTTGGAATATCCTATCTCGTGTGTTTTACACCGGATCCGTTCCATCTTTATTATTCTCATTGGAACATCCGCTTCGGTGTGAATTTCACCGACTCGGTTCCGTTATTTATTATTCATTAAATAACCCGTCTGCGGTCTATCGCATTTACGGTGATTTCTTTTGTTATTCCATTCTTTATTATACCCAAATTGGTTAAAACTTTGACTTCTATACTCCATGAAATTAGTAGAATATCCTTGATATTTGCGTTTAAATCCAAAGATCTTTTCATGGAAATATTCTTCGATCATTCTTGAATTTTACTCTACAAAACAATGTCGTGTTGATAATTTGGGCGTTAATAATTCTTGAACTTGTTTTATTGAATTCTTATATCATTGTCATCATCCTCATGTTTATATTTTTTGAAAGTCATCTGTGGCTCCCGTAGTAGTGCGTAGATGGACTTGGTATGATTATGACCGAGAGATTATTCTTGTAATCATGACCGTAATGTTACAAATGATGTGATAAAAATCCTCAAATTAGCGTGAGTGCATTGATGGACAGTTGTTGGCATGATCATGACCATTAATGAATACACAAATATTCTTGGCCGTGAGTGCATGAATAATTGTGGTCGTGATACTAAAGAATATCCTTGGCCAGTAGCGCGGGTGATTCGATGATGTGGAATATTTATTAAAGTGAGTCTCAAATATAAACGATGATGAAAACCTTTTAAAACCTAAAAGATAGTAGACTTTATTCTCTACTTGACTCTTTTAATGGATTGCTTATTCCGTCAGAAGTTAATCGGTTTGTCTATTGTATTTTATCGCTTTAACATTATTGAAGACTATTGATAATTTATTACGATTATCTTAGTCATAATATTTCTTCTTGGGCTTAGTTGAGCTCACCCTTTCTTTTTTTCGTTCTCTTCGGAAATGATAATATAGTTTGGGACGAGTCGGGAAACGGTGATGGTCCTGAAGATAGCATTAGTAGTCCTCACTATTCGTAAAATAGTGTGATAATAACTGTAATGAGGACTTTTGTTTGAGTTTGTATAATATCTAGTAGATGATATTTGTATTTAAACTCACGCTTTATGTCGATATTATACCACAGCGCTATGTTAATAAGTTGTATTTAAATTTTGTACCACGTAAGTGTCGACCCAAGATGGGTGATGTATACCCAATTTTGGGGGCGTCACACTTAAACTCGATACCAACCGGACGCCCCAAAATAGGTCCATTCCATCCAACCCATTCTCGAGTCGCCAAATACATGGCAATGTAAATAACTACAACTTTATTATTACAACATATAAACTGTGAGTTTAAATACGAGATATTGCCATCTGCACAATATCCACACGCAAATAAATCCCCATCATAATTATTGATACAATATTTTATAAAATGGTGAGGACTACTAAACAACTCTCTCTAGAACCTTCATTCCATACCCCGACTAAGACTTCGCTACATTCTCGCCTCCCGAGAAGAAAATGGAACAAAAAGAAAAGGGTGAGCTCAACTAGCCCAAAGAAAATAATATATATGACTAAGATAATATACAACAAATTATCGTTAGTCTTCAACAGGAAAAAATCTAATAGAATCTGATGACAACCAGCTTTTAAATCAATATTCGCAGCAGAAATAATAATTCATTAGAAAGAGTTAAGTAGAGAATGCAACTACTATCTTCTATGTATGAATTTAAAAGTTCATCGTCGATATTTTATCCCTGAACATCAATCAATATATATCCTGAATCAAATATTCATCTTTGCACTACTGTGCCAAAGATATTCATCATTAGTCATGTTCATCTAAACACATGTTCATCTTTACTACGGGCCAAAGATATTAATCATCGGTCATGTTCATCTCAACACACTGCTCATCTTTTGACTACTGGGCCAAAGATATTCATCAAGAAATCATTCATCTTTGCACTACGTGCCAAAGATATTCAATAATATCATCATTTAGATCGAGGATGATGAAAAATATTTCAAAGAAAACGAATCCAAAGAAACAAAAGAACAATATTAAGGATTCGTATTTTAAACAATCCAAGTTCAAAAATACTTCATAAGTAATTAGAGTGGAGTAAAATTCAAGAATGATCAAAACATGGATACAATCAAAGCTAGTATCCAGTAATAGATATTTTGACACAAAAAGAAGAAATTTTATTTTTCGATTGAATAATGTCAATGATTCGTGAATAGTCTTGAGTATCGTGAATAGTGTTGTATCACGTGAATAAGTAACTCAGAACACCAAAAGATAGAAATTTCACAAAAAAACATCTTCACGCTTAATGAATAGTACTCGTGAATAGTAACTAAGTGAATAATGTAACTTTCATGAATAGTAACTTCGTGAATAGTAACTTCGTGAATATAGTAACCCCAGGCATGAAAAAGTTCCAAATTTGATAAAAAATTTCAACTCGAATATTTTGGCATGATACCATTTCGAATAAAATAACATCCACTTACCTCGAAGGCGATCTTGAGAATAAATTTATTTGAAATACTCAAAGTATACTCAAAATACTCACGAATACATGTAATATAGATAGAAAACTTCGGTTTACGATATTTTCAATTCTAACCAGCACTTAATAGGAAAATCTTTAGAACCAAAAGCGGAGAAAATTTAATATAATAATATATTTATAAAAATTTGTCTACACCAACCTTTGAGAACTGAAATCAAAATCTAAACACATGTAAAATGAGGCTCATACATCTAAAAAATGTTTTTGTTAATTAAAACAATTAAAACTTCAAAATCAATTATTTTGGAACTTGAACTTCAATAATTCATAATAAATAGCTTTTATCATAAAATTGAATCTAGCGACTTTTTTATAGGAAATTCAATTCTCTACAACTTTCTGAAGAAAGTTTTCCAAATTCCAAGCGAAGTGGCTTGGGAAATGCAATTTTACATCTTTTATAATCAAATTTAGATCAAAAATGCTTCCACCTAAAATATGTTAAACATTCAATGCCATGCTCTTCCTCCTCATATATCATATCATATTTCATTATAAAAATATCAATTAATATATTATTAAAATAATATATTTAAATGAATTATTTTATTAGAAAAAGATAAAATATTAATTTTCAACAATTGTCACATTAAAAATTTTTCTCCATCTATATCCACATAAAATCAATATTTTCCTCATCATATAAATCAAATTAATTATTCATAAATTATTACGGGAATCACGATCTTGTGACCGGTAGTTCACGGGAAGAGGGGGCTTTCAGATAAGGATATCTCGCTTCTTGGCCTTGATTAGGTGACGAAACCTCTCCTTAGCAAATGAGAACTTTCTAGACATTGCCCGATAATATTTTCCTAATAATATTATTAGGATAATATGAATTATTGCTTTGATAATGGAAAATCTTGTGTAATATTTATTGAAACAACGATAATATAAAATGTCGCTATTCATATAAAATCTTTGAATAGTAATTCTTGTAACATTTTACCTTATAAGAATCTATCCACATTAATCAAATCAACCCTTACTATTTCAAAATAATAAATATTAGGAAAATAAATTTCATTTATTAATAATTTCCCAGGGATCTTACACGAGAGTCCGTGTATATCTCACGCTTTCTCCGTATAAATACTATCTTCATATTTTTAATTCAAAAACTACAATCACAATTCTAGATCATAAAGTAGGATAGACTCCTCATAATCCTCTAATCATGCGTGAGGCATTCATAATGACATTGCCATGCTATAAGAGCACGCAATCATGTCATCTATGCGAACATCGAGATACACTACAAAATTCCCTGTATCATTTGATAAAGATAATACAGGTGTCTTACTTAATCGTCTTCAATAATCCTGTGACGCTAATGCTACCTTCAACTGTAAGACCCCAAATTATTAATAAATTAAATTTATTTTTCTCTATTTATTATTTTGAAATAGTAAGGGTTGATTTGATTAATGTGGATAGTTATGGGTAAAATTCGCAAATATTTCGAATGAAGCAAGTGGTTATAAAATATTCATTATTGTTTGGGAATATTCGTTTTGGTCGTGGAATATTCAGATCGCTTTTGTGAATATTCGTATGCATTTATGCGCAGCCTTTTTAGGGCCCCATAACTGAAAGCGATTGATGAAGAAAACGCACAAATATAAGTTGTTTATAAATAACTACAGTAGTTGTTACCAAGTATACTCGTTGGAATACCCGTTGGTTAAAACACACTAATACGCCGTTGTTGAATAAGAAGACACCAGTATTGCACCAATTATTGATTCTTACGTAGAAGGCACTACTCAATAATTGTTACGTTAGCTATCGCTCAAGATTTTATTTTATCGATTCAATAATTGTTGTATTGATATTTTATATTACCGTTGTTTCAATAAATTGTCATTACACAATATTTTCCATTATCGAGCAATAATTCATATTATCTAAATAATATTATTAGATAAAATTATTGGTAATGTCTAGAAAGTTCTGCCTAAGGAGAGGTTTGGTCACCTAATCATTGCCAAGAAGTGAGAAATCTTTATCGAAAGTCCCTCTTTCCGGAACTATTCGTTGCAAGAATGTGATTCTCAGTAATATTATTTGTGAATAATTAATTATTGATTTATATGATGAGGAAAATATTGATTTTATGTGGATATAGATGGAGAAAATTTTAATGTGAAATTGTTGAAAATTAATATTTTATCTTTTTCCGATAAAATAATTCATTTAAATATATTATTTTAATAATATATTAACTGTAATATTTTTATAATGAATGTGGGATATATGAGTATATGAGGAGGAAGAGTATTTTTGTGGCATTAAATGTTTAACACATATTTTGTGTGTTGGTGACACAATTATCGAATTTAAATTTGATTATAAGATGTAAAATCGCCTGCTTATAGATTTCGTCAAATTTTGTTTGGAATTTGGAAAAACTTTCTTTTCGCAAAGTTGTAGAGAATTGAATTTCCTATAAAAAGGCGCGAGATTTGAATTTTCTCGATAAAAGGGCTATTTATTATGAATTATCAAGTTCTCAAGTTCAAATAATTAATTTTGGAAGTTTAAAATATTTTTAATTACAAAACGCTTTTTACATTGTTGGGACTCATTTAACATGTGTTAGGATTGCTGATTTCAGATGCTAAGGCGTGAGAAATTTGTAATATATATAATATTATTATATAAATTTTCTACTTTTGGTGTTCTAAGCAATTTCCTATAAATAGGTGCTTAGGTTAGAATTGAAAATCACACCGTAAACCGAAGCTTTCTCTCTATATTATCGAGCTTATTCTTGTGAGTATTTTGAGTATACTTTGAGTATTGCTATACAAGGTGCAAGTTCAAGTCATAACCTATATCCTGTGTTTCAACTAAGTACTATCTTTCGAGGTAAGGGATGTTATTTTATTCGAAAATGATATTATTTCTTCAATATCATTATGCCGAAATATTTGTTGGAAATTTTATCAAATTTAGAACTTTTTCATGCTTGGTTACTATTCATGAGCTTACTATTCACGAGTTACTATTCATGAGTTACTATTCACGAAGTTACTATTCACAAGTACTATTCACGAAGCGTGAAGATGTTTTTTTTATGAAATTTCTATCTTTTGGTGTGTGGAGTTACTATTCACGATACTTTAGACTATTCACGATACAAAGACTATTCACCAAAAAAATGAAATTTCTTCTTTTCATCCAAAATATCTATTATGGATACTAGCTTTTGATTGTATCCATGTTGTCGATTTTACATGACAAATGTATTAATAAAGTTGTAGTTATTTCGTACGTACCATGTATTTGGCGACTCGTAATGGTTTGGATGGAATTGACTTTATTTTGGGGCGTCGCACCGTGGTATCGAGCTTAGGATATGATCTTTGGCGGAGATCTAGGAATAGAACTAGGAAGGAGAGACGAGTAAATCCTTCGCTAATGTCTCCTACCTAAGCTTATTTGTTAGTTGGTTAGTATATAGGGATATTATGTGATATATTGATTTCCTTAATTAACCCTTGTTTTATGGCGATTTGAGAATGTCGAATCGAGAATATTAACAATTGAGTAAATGAGACCGTGGAGATGCTGTCTTTATCAACGAAGAGAATGTGCAACAGTTGTGGCAAGGTACCTCCCTGTGAACAACACCACCGAAAGCGGATGATGAACGAGGGATGTTTAGAAGCTTTTTGCGTTCATGCAAAATCGCATTTAGGAGACTTCGTGTTCAAAATACAGGAGAAATGATAGCAATTCACGGGTGGTCACAACCCAAGCGGTTCAAAGAGTTGGGACCACCGAACTCGGGGAAAGCGGATCCGATTAAAGCGTAGACGTGAGTCAAACAAATTACCAAGATATTCGATGTCTTGGGATGCACGGGAACGAAAGTTCCATTCGCTACTTTTATGTTCCGTAACGAGGCAGACATTGGTGGGAATTTGTGAAGCGTACCCATCCAAATTTGCACTCAAGGCATGTCGTGGGAGACGTTTGAAACAGATTCAATGAAAAGTACTTCCACGAAAGTATTCGTCGTATGAAGGAAGTGGAGTTTATTAGACCGGAGCGAATAACATGACGGTGTCCCAAAGACGAGGCGAAGTTCACGGAGTTATCCAGTTTCACCTCATTTGGTGGAGAATGAGGAACGTATGACGATGATGTTTCGAGAGGTTTGAAACCCTAGACACGTCGAAGATCTCATTTCTCATAAATTTTCTCTATTCGGATGTTGTCAATGAGGCTCAGGTTGTTAGAAGCGAGATAACGAGTACGTTCAACCGAGGGACCATAACCGAGATTATACTAAAGATAGCGATCATCGAATAACGATAACTAGCGGAGAAAGAAGAATACGTCAAAGGCGGTAACCACTCGGTGGTAATCGTGGCCATGAAAATAGAAGAAGCGAGTCGAGGAGATTTTAAAAGAGGAGATTCAACAACGACCATGTGAAGACGCGTCGCCAAGAAGAATCGGTTCCAAGGGGAGAGAAAAGACCACCGGTGGTATGTTACAAATGCGGAAAGAGGACATATCATTAAACCGCCTGAACAGTTTAAGGTATGCTATAATTATGGAAAAGAAGGACATATCGCTTCGAGATATGCGGTATCGAAACCCGATCCAAATGGGAATGGTGACTCAAAAGATGTCCCGAAAAAGTCAAAGTCAATCGGTTCACGAAAGATGGCCCAATTAAAATGCTGAAGAACTCGAACGAAGTTAGCATGTGTTAGTTAATTATAAATTCTTACGAAGTTTATACCTTTACTAGATATCTGGTTCTACCCATTCTTTTATATCTCTTGCTTGCATTTCAACGTTTGAACTTGACTACGGAGAAATTAGACTTTGACCTATCCGTGGATACTCCATTAGGAGAAACTTTCTTTACATCCGTTGTTTAGAAATCTTGCTTGATTCAGTTGGCACTATCACATTACTCCGTTAACCTTATTTCTATAGAGATATTTGCTTTTGATGTGATTTTAAGGTTAACTACTCATCACGCCGAAATTGATTACTTTAAGTAAGGTTATTAGTTTTCATATTCCTAAGCAACTCATTATTCAATTCAAGCAATCAAACCATTGAAGTCAAACATTTTCATATCAAGCCATGAAATCATTCGCTTTTATTCTTGATGTCAAGTTTTCTTAGTCCATGTTATGGATTTGAATAAAGACACGTCAGATTTGAATAATATTCCTGTTGTTATTGATTTTTCCTGACGTATTTCCTGAAGAATTTCTTGGTTTACTCCCAAAGGCTGATATTAAATTTTGTATCGACTTTGAACCCTACCAAAACTCATTTCTAAAATCTCATGTCGAATGGCTCCTATTGAACTTGGGAGTTAAAAATTTAACTATAAATTTGGTACCGAGCCTTTATCCGGTGACTTCTTTTGTAGAATGCACCGGCCGGACATTCGTAGGGGACACCATATTCGTGCGATAAGTAAAGCGATAGGTGTCATTGTAACGTCTTATCCAAGGTTGGGATATGAGTCACGAGTTGAGAACAACCTAAAGTCGAATCGAAATACGTAGCTTTCTAGGCTTAGTTGGTTATTATCGGAGATTCGTTGAAGGATATTCTCGAATCGCTATTCCATTAACGCAGCTGACAGTATATATGTTGTCGTATTTTGCACGACAAATGTATTAATAAAGTTGTAGTTATTTCTGTACCATGTATTTGGCGACTCAGAATGGGTTGGATGGAATGGACCTATTTTGGGGGCGTCACATCAACTATAACACCTCATAAGAATATCTATCAAATTGGCCACCGACTTGATTGGCGCCCCTTACAGAAAAACCTACTTCCGCACATTAGTCAACCTAAATGACATAACCAGAAACTTGTCATAACCATAACGAATTCTGAACGTCATCTTAGGTACATCCTCCTTCTTCCTTACTTCCAACCGACTATACCCTTTACATATATCTATCTTTATAAAAATTCTTTGCCCATCTCAACTGACCAAATAGATCATCGATCCTGGGCCATGGGTATTTATCCTTAACCGCTATCTTTCTCTTATTACGATAGTCGATATGCAACCGTAACAACTCATCCTCTTCCTTAACACCAACCTAACTTGAGTCATGATTCGACAATAATAATGTCGCGGTATTTTATTATCAGAAATTACTACCTTAGATTTTCTCGAGAAAACTAAAGGTTCACACTTTACTTATAACTATTTGTTATAGCTCTATGGTTAATCAACCCATTCATACCGAGAATTTCTCAAATTCTCTCAACATGAAACGATTTATCTCATGATACCTACTTACATCTATTATCCATGAAATAATTTTCACGAATATAATTTAACGAAAGTTATTTCCTCCTTCTCTACCTTAATGTTTTAAAGGTATTTATAATCCCTTCAAGACAGACTCCTAGATAAGTCTTTCCACCTGTCTTACACACCTTAATCCTACACTTAGGATCCCCTTGTTCCACTCCAGTATTCCCGAAGTTAAAAATTTCTGTCTCTTTGGCATACTGCCACTACCATTCTCTACCTTGGTTCCTCTCTCTCTCTTGCTCTCATTCTTTCCCTCTTTGTTGTATTGAGTCTACAACTCACTACCATCTTATGCTATAATCACCTTCTCCATAATGATCCCATAGGAAACACTCTAGATCACCAAAATCCCACTATAGAGCTGTGGGTCTCGCACCTGCCCCAATCTACGAGCCTTCACCTCCTCCTTGTCCACTTGATGTGAAACAAACCTTGCCAATTCATTTGAATTTGGTCGCGTACTGGGGAAATATCATATCCCTTTGCTTAAGTTCTAAGAATTCAATCTCTATCCTCCTCACATATTTGTAGGGAAATAATTCTCAAAGAAAACCTTCTTGAATTATTTCCATTCTAATGACTCTGTTTCTAACCCCACCACAGTGAGCCTTCTACCAAAAGTTGGCTTCACTATTCCTCGTGTAAGTCACAAAAGAAAACTTCCATCTCACCTACGCTTGTAATAACAAACGCCTTCTTTATTTCTTTTACCCCTTGTATGGGCCTCGATTGGGTCATCTGCTCATTTGAACTCCAGGACCTATGCTTTTAAACTCTTTAAAGGTAATCGTTCTAGTTACCTTAGGTTTCATGGTTACTCTACCCCTCATTTGGGTAAATGCACCATGCTAATAACTTAACGAACTCTTGCATAGGGTTGTTTGACCCCATTAATTATCATTATGTGATTCCGCTTCCTTATTACGTTATCTTCTTCCTGGCGACATTTTTAGATTAAATAAAATTTCATTATTATCTATTTACTTACTTCGTTATTAATCGCCACATACCAAATCGCATCATAACAAATCATTTCCATGAAAACTTCATTATATATATATGCTTCTTCATAGTTTGAAACTATTTACAATTTACATTCATGGCCAAAAGCTATTACATTTTTATCCCACAATTGAACTTCACAAAAGTTGGGATTTACAAAAAGACTACCCTTTTATACGAAAGAGGGCTTCACATCACTACATACATATTTATAACTCTAACGTTCTAATAATGCATAACAGCATCCTCGTGTTTTTCATTTGCAATCATCGCTACTGTATCCCGACTAATAGTATGACAGGTATGTCCTGACTCATTGGAATAACAAGCAACCATCATCTTGAAATCCTTATGAGCGCTCTTATGGATGTAAGACATCCAGGCTATCTTCCGGTCCTTCTCCCCAAGTTCTCTACGGCTTTCGTACCTCCTTCTTAAAATCCCTAGCCTTATTTATCATGAAAGACCTTCTCCTCATGCTCTCGACTCAAAATCGCTTCTGCAGACTCCTTATTCACATAAAGAGCACTAATCTCTTCATTCGATTCAAAGACAATCGCACTCAATTGCACGTTCTTGTTACCGCCGCCATACAATGCTTCCATCAGCATCCGGAGGTGATGACTCAATGTAGGTACCACCGTAGTAACCGATGTTACCTCTTTTCTTCCTCCATATCATTTATCATACTAAGGTATGACGATATATCCATCTCTCCTCCGAGTAGTCTTCCTGGAAAAGTACTCTCTGCCTCCCGACTCACTTAGAATCACTAATGGTACCTCCGCCACCAAAGATAGTACAGTGCTCTACTTGGTTCACAAGCTCTTCGCTCACCTCATGTATATCTCTATACCTCAAGCTATCGATCGACATCCTACAATAACACATATGTTGATTAGTACATAACACAGAATCGTATAAGCACAATCACATTTAATTTATTTAGGGTTACTTTCCATCTTTTAAATCTTTTGATACTGAATTTCCTCAATACCTTATTGACTCATTCAACTCAAGTAAAGCTCAAGTTTTTCTTCCTTTGAACTTATCTTCCTTAACGAGGTTATGAGCCTAAGTTTCTTCCCCCCTTAAGTTTTATAATCTAATACTTTGATACCAACCTGTGACGCCCCCAAATCCGGGTCTCTTTCAACCCGACATATGGTGCTCCACTGATGAGTGAGTTTTATACACATGAATTGGATACATTTGGGCTTAATTTATTGTTGTTCTCAAGTCTTTTAGGATTTTTTTATGTGTTTGTGTCTATTCATGCATGTTTTATATTGTTTTGTAGGAATTGGGACAAAAATTACTTGGATCGACGTTTGGGGTGGCTAGATTCGCGTTTTCGGCTTGCCATTTACACAACAGTCACTTCAGAGCCAATTTTAGTAATGCTACAGACCTTATTTCGAAAACCTCAAAGAATGAACGTTGTAGATCTACTTCTCCTCTTTCCGGAACATCTTGAATCATCAAAATCGGAGTTCGGACGAAGAAGTTATGACCATTTTTCCAAAGGACGTCGGAGTAGAAAATGTCAGAACTTGTAACAGCGCCGGGGCGCTATTCTTAGTTTATTTTCCAGCGCCGGGGAGCTATAAAGGCGTTGTCTCGGCGTCGTACTCAGCCAGTACTGGTCTTATTCGAGAAGGGCTTGGTGATGGTCCGACGCTGCTTTTTGGGCTTATTTTGACACCTTTTTGACTCCAAATTGGATTAGGTTTGTTCCTAAACTAAAAATTGGACTTGTAACCTATAAATACATGATGTAAGGCATAAAATAAGAAGAGATTACATAGCTTAGCCTAGATTAAACACTCCTTTAGATTAGAACATAACCCTAGTTCTTATTAGTTTTGGAGATTGAAGCAACTTGGAGACCATTGAAGATTCAAAGCAGGAGCGAAATAGGAGTCTCAAGGATACTGACAATATATTATATTCTCTTCTCTTCTCTTCTCTTAATTTTATCTTTTAATGTCTATTCAATTGTGGATTCTTGATTTTAATTCATTAATTATGAACTAACTATTTCATTAAGATTTCAATTGAACTTTTTATGATTATGAATTGATTATTTGATTTATTCTAATTATTTATGTTGAAGTGAATTGTTCATCTTGCTTTGTGCTTATTGATTAATTATCCCGATCAAGAATTACCTTGTTACTCTAGAAGGAATTGAGAAAGGAATTCTAGAGTTAGAACTAAACGTGGTGACATGTGACTTAGTTATTTGCCGCATGAATAATTAGGTTTGTGAATAGAATGAGAATATCTATTTAGCGCATGTAACACATAAGAATTGGGATTATAACGAGTTTAATTCAATTGTTTTGCATGTAGAGATATAGCAAAATTAATCTGGGTTAAATAGAAGGCAATTGATCACCGAGAGAGGGCTTTTGGCATTAATTTGAGAATTCTGTTAACAATTCAAGAGACATAATAATTGGGATAATTGGATAATTGGTTTATAGTTCATAATTGGGGATATTGAGTCTTAGCCTTTATTTATTTGAATTCATTTATAAAGTAACCTAGTTTTAATTAGTTAATTTAGTTTTCTTAATTAGAAAATTCACAATTTGCTATTGTTTAAATAAAATTGATTTGGTTAAAAGTTAGTAATTGGTAATTTTTATTAAATAATTCCTCGTGGGAACGATACTCTACTTTCACTTTATTACTTGTTGACCGTGTATAATTGCACGTATTCATCGATTTCGCAATCATCCACGGTGCTACAGTTCACACAAACATTCAATTGAAATGCCTCAAAAGAACGAATATGTCTTATATATATTCCAAAACAATACTACCTTTCCCCGGGTTCTTTATAACCGTTACATTTGTTCTTGTCATAATATCAAATATTATCATTACAAACCTATACTATTAAATAGGCAATCTACATGTTCACTTTAGCCTTCTCTTTATCCTTGTCGAATCCTTTGGTCCATTTGGTCTAAGTTGCATTCATATGGTTCAAGCAAGAGTGAACATAACAAGCTCAACAAGTACAACAATTTCATTTTAAAAGCATGCTTGAAACATAGGAATCGTATATCTTCAATAACTGGATGATAGTTACAAAGTACTATCAATACTTCAAAATAGCTTTTTTCCTTCAAAACATTTTACAATAACAATATTCATCAATTCATCAATTCTGGTTCAAGACGTGAACGTCTTATAATTTCTTTGAAAAGGACAATCCGACACGAAGTCCGTAAGCCCAACATATCTTACGAGTACATCTAGGTGATCAGCCTATAGTATCCTATGCTGATCAACACTACATCCATTAAACGTGTGTACGTTTAAGTTGTGGCAACCTCACGTGCCCATCGAATACTCGATGAAAATACATTTGTTTATACATATTCAGGCTTAGCTTGAATCTGTACCAATTAGTTGGCGTGGGATAAATAAGCAATTCTATATTGAAAGACTTGTAAACAGATTCAATCAATCTATTACGATTAGTCTAGCCAGAGCTAAAACTGCATCGACTCTTTCTTTAAAACCATACACGATCTCATAACTTGAATCATTTGAAAACTGGCTAACACGAAGGTTAGACAAGCATTTAAGAAAAACTTGCCTTCAAATATTCTGCTCAAAGATAATTACGTTTCATTTGAGTCTTCACGGTCTCTACAATACATAATCACATAACATACCACATTAGGTCATGAATGAACATACATAGTTCCTAAAGAATCTTACCCTACTTCTCAATCTAATCCCGGAATTAGATTTGTTATTATGGGTTCCGCTTTCCGTCATTCTTTTACATCATTCTTACCAACTTCGTTCTCTTCATAACTAAAGTGAAATTATTTCATTAATACTGACTCGGTTCGAGTTAATTATCCTTCCTCACGGCTTACTTAACGTCTCAAATGCGTTATTTAATCAAAACTCGATCGTTATTGATTAAGTACGCTTATTGCATACCATTTGCGTTCATCTTCAATTGACTTACTTTAACTCTAAGTGATCATACTTGAGGTTCAATTATGACTTGATAATGGTTAATTAAGTTCATTAGTTCGCTACTCAACAATTTCCTTTCATCTTCTACTTGTAATCATTCTTTACTGCCTAGCTTTTAAGACTGGCACTGCGGCGCCGGTGATCCTTTGTTGTGTCACACAAGTGGCGTCGCCCATTAGTGGTTGAGACCGGGACTTCGGTCTTCATGGCCATGAGTCCCTTTGTTAACTATCGCCCTGCGGCGTGAGCTTGCAGTGTCTAAAGCTCCCTTTGGCGCTGCGGCGCCGGTCATTTAAGCTTGGAGTCGTGCCGCGGCGGGGACTCTGAGCCACAAATAGTTTTGATAGATTTTCAACTCTGCGAGATTCCTGGACTCGTAACTTCTTCGTTATAAGTCCGAATTGGCTCATTCAAGAGCCTACGGTTCACAAATTACGTACTCTATACGTTCATGCAAGAATTTTATCTATTTAAATTCGTTTGCTAAAATTTCACCTATTAGTCCCTTTTTAACGAAAACGATAAACGTTCGTGAACGTTCAACGCTCGTTTCTTCGTTCTAAGTCGGAATCCGGCCATTTTCGAGTCCGCAACTCTATAATGACAAATACGACTTGTCTCCATTGAAAACTAATGTTTCCAAGCTCAATATCAAAATTCGATTTCCCTTCCGAGAATTTCAAGGAGAGGTTTGGTCACCTAATTGCGCGCCAATAAGGAGAAATTCTTATTGGAAAGCCCCTCTTTCCGGCAGAACCATTTTGTCATTAAAATGTGATTACGTAATATTATTTGTGAATAATTAATTATTGATTCATATGATAAGGAAATATTTATTTTATGTGGATATAAATGTTGGATATATTTATTGTGGTTAAAAATGAAGGAGTTAATGTTGAGGTGTTTTATCGGTATTTTTGCTCGGAATGAAAGTATTAAAAATTAAACCAAATGTTTTTGAGATATATTGTATGAGTTATCATTTTTAATCCCAATAGTTGGATCGTTGTAATTTTGGATATGTTATACATATATAAGTTGAGTATATGTCCACAAATTTTGAACCGTTAAAATGAACGATGATTTGTTATGAATTTTAAGAGGTGACCGATTCGAAATTAGGTTTATAAATGATTTTGGTGGAAAATTCTAGAATTGAGTGAGCCCAACTTGTGGTTGGTGAAGAAATGTCTTTAATTTATTTCAAATGTGGTGGGTGAGAATAGTAGCGAGTAAAGCCATCGTGTTCACGAGTCAAGTCTGCTAACATTTTTCTATAAATAGAGGGCTAAGTTAGAATTGAAAATCACACCGTAAAACAAGTTTTCTCTCTTTCTTTTCTAGATTATTGAGTGTATTTTGTGAGTATTTAGATACTTTGTGAGTTTCTATTCATCGGTGCAAGTTTCCTTCACCTTTCTATACCGATATTCCGATCAAGACTTGATATTTTGAGGTAAGGGATGTTATTTTCTTCATATATGATATTATTTTTTAATATCATTATGTCAAGTATCGATCCTCAATTTTATCAAATTTATAACTTTTTGTGTCGGGATTACTTATTCACGATACTTGACTATTATTCACGAATCTGACATTATTCAATAGAAAAATAAAATTTTTTCTTTTTGTCCAAGATGTCTATTATGGTTACTATCTTTAATTGTATCCATGTTTTGATCTTTATTTTTGAATTCGCTTCAAAATTGGTATTTATAAGTATTATCGATCTTGGATAAACTGTTATACTGAATCCCTACTATTTGTCCTTCCGTTTCACTTTGGATTCGCTTTTCTTTAAAATATTTTTCATCATCCTCGGTCCTAAATGATGATATTACTAAATATCTTTGGCACATGTAGTGCAAAGATAAATGATTAATCGATGAATATTTTTTGGCCAGTAGTGCAGATTTGAATACGTGTTGAGATGAACATGACCAACCTGGTGATACAAATGAATATCTTTGGGTCAGTAGTGCAAGATGAATATTTGATTAAAGATGTATATTGATTGTTGTTATGTGGATAAAATATTGATGATGGACTTTTAAATCTTAGAAGATAGTAGAACTCATTCTCTACTTGACTCTTCTAATCGATTGTTGTTTCATTGCAAATTGTTGATCTAAAACTTGTTGGTTATTATATTTTATCGATTTTTCCTGTTGAAGACTAACGATAATTTGTTGTATATTATCTTAGTCATAATATTCTTAACTGGGCTAGTTGAGCTCACCCTTTTCCTTTTTGTTCCATTTTTCTCAGGAGGTGAGAACATAGCAGGAACTAGTCGGGATACGGAGTGATGGTTCTAGAAATATGTTTTAGCAATCCTTACTATTTCTGTAAAATAGTGTTTGAATAATTATAACGAGGACTTATTTGAGTGTGGATATTGTCTAGAAGATAATATTTGTATTTAAACTCACAGTATGTGTTGTCGTATTTTGCACGACAATTATATTATTGAAGTTGTAGTTTGCTTTCTGTACCATGTATTTGGCGACTCAGAATGGGTGTTGTATACCTACTTTGGGGGCGTCACAATATACCATCATTCATACGTACTCGTATAATACCTCGTATCATACTCATATTCTCTACCTCGTACAATATCTACGTATTATACAATCATCGCTTAAATCATTAATCACATTACATTTCCTTCTAGAATCATTTTCCTTAAACGTTAGGTTTTAAGTCCACATGAAATATTACATTTTCATAACCAAATATTATTGGATATTCCATCTCACATCAATATTCTATCGTTACGTATTTCTCGGAAGTTCAAAAATAATTCCCGAGCAGAAATGCGTGAATAGTGTTTTTCGAAAAAAAATTCGGAAAGCTTTTATTTTCGTCTTGAAAATTCAAACACTTTAATTTTATCACGTAGCCAAAATCCTACGATGTTCTGACATTTCTAGGCGTAGAATCGGCGCCTCGATTAGCTTGCTCCATAAATAATTAATTAAATTCATTTAATAAAAATAAAAATTTAATTCTCAAAAATCCGATTTTCTCGGAGGTTACAGGTGTTATGTCATAACTTAATTTTTAACTTTTAAGATGACTTATAAGTTGATTTTGAGAAGTAACAATTTCTAACTTCTTAATAAATGACTTATTATTTTAAATAAATTAGTTTTTAACCAAATATAATAACTATTATACCCATTATATTTTTCACAAATTACATCTAGTCCCTCAGTTTATATCTCCCTCTCTTTCCCCCTCGTCCTCCCCTTTTCTCTCTCCCTCCTTCTATTTTTTTTATTTTAATATTAAATTGATATTAAAATTTTAACAAATAATAATTAAATTTAAATTCATTAGAATAATTATTTTCTCAATATTTATTTAAGTTTTGCTTTTCTTTTTTTAGTTAGTATGAGTTTGCAAGTCTCAAAATGTAGAAATAATAATAATAATAATAATAATAATAATAATAATAATAATAATAATAATAATAATAACAAAGGAGAATAAAACTATAATTAAAATGTCTAAAAGCATACTAATAATAATATTTATTAATAATTCATGGACATTATGTTAAAAAAAGGAAAAACTAATGAATATTGAAGTTATGTTTCTTCTTAATGTATTATTAATGCTGGAATGATAATCTTATGATAGAATGTTGAATCAATGTATTTTTTTATTAATATTATTTTTTAGTAATTTTACAATTTAATTTAACTTATAAGTAATTATAAACTAAATATTTTCAAATTTTATTTTAATTTATAAGTCAAAATGGTGTTATTTAACAACTTTTACTTATAAATCACAATTAAAATATTTTATAATTTATTTTAAATTTAAACTTATAAGTCATTCTAAAATAAATCATTGTCAAACGAACTTTTAGTGGATGATGACTTTTTTTTTAATATGGTAACTTGGTGGTACAATTTTTTTTTTAAGTATGAAATAAGTTTTCCATAAGTTCCCCTTAATTCCCTCTGACCCCTTCCATAATCTTTCCCCTTATACTACTTTATATTTTTTGCTCTTTTAATATTAAAACTTGTATTTGATATTATAATATTGCTATTATTATTATTTTTGAAATCCAATATTTAAAAAATACTATCTCTAGCCCAAAATAAGATAAATGTTAAATTTTATAAGTCAATTTAAGACATTTTTCAAATTCAAAATGTGCATTACTCAATTAAGTTTAAAAATAATAAAGTTAATAAATAATAATACTTTTTAAATAATTTATAATATCACAATTAATTTAAAAAATTAAATGAATTCCAATCGAACTAACTGCTAAAAAGTCAATATTTAATTTATATTTTAGAAACTAATTTTCCGATTTAAAGTTTAATATTCTTTAAAAGTTAATAAAATAAATAACTCTTATTTTTTAATAATAAAATATAATACTTTATTTATTGCAAAACAAAGAATATACTCGTCTATTAAGATTTACAAAATGCCATAAAAAAAAAAGGTACGTGTTAGCACATGATAGTTTTTTTTTTTTTTTCGCATAATGCCCTGACTGAGGAAAGATATTAGAAATACACAAAATTCATAATTAATTATATACTCACCTGACAATAAGGAAAGTAATACTAAGTCTAGAAAAGAATTAATCTAATTCATATAACAAAATATTTAACATTGCTCCACTATATAACATTATACTCGAGTGCATTTAAAATCTAAACATATGTTAAAAAATTATACTTATTGTGACGCCTCAAAATAGGTATACACAATTTATTTTGAGTTGTCAAATATATGATACAAAATTTAAATACAAATTTTATTAATACAATACGACAAATATAAGCTGAGGGTTTTAACACAAATATTGTCTCGTAGACAATATCCAAACTCAAATGGAGTCCTCATTATAATTATTATTACACTATTTTATAAAATAGTAAGAACTACTATAGCCACCATCTCGGACTATCACTCCGTTCCCCGACTAGTCCCAACTATATTCTCATTTCCTGAAGATAACAATAAAAGCAAAGGGTGAGCTCAACTAGCCCAGTAAATAATATTATGACTTAGATAATGCAGAATAAATTATCGTTAGCCTTCAACAGTGTAAAACTGATAGAATATAATAGACAACAAATCTAACTGCAGCGGAACAAGCAATCCATTAGAAGAGTCAAGTAGAGCATAATATATACTATTTTCTATGATTTAAATGTTCAGTATCAATATTTTATCGCTATAACACAACTCAATAAATAATCCACATCATCGAATTATCCATGCACTACGGTCCAATGATATTCAATAGTATCACATCCATGAATTATCCATGCACTACGGGCCAATGATATTCATTATTATCACATCCACGAATTATCCATACACTACGGGTCAATGATATTCGTTAGTATCACCAATGGTCATGATCATGCCAAACAACTGTCCATCAATGCACTACGGGCCAATGATGATTTTTACCACGTCATTTGTTATATTACAGGTCATGATTATACCGATACATAATTCATGATCTTAGTCATACCAATCAACAATCTATCTATGCACTATGGGCCAAAAATGACTTTCATTACAATATAAGCATGAGGATGCTGACAATGATATAAGAATTCAATTAATTGAGATCAAGGATAAATTTTAAAGATTTACATTTCAATTTATCCAAAGTTCAAGAATGTCCAAATCATCAACATGATAACTGCTTTGTGAAGTAAAATTCAAGAATAATATTTATGTATCAAAAATAAATTTGATAGAAAAGAAATTAATTTTTGTCATGAATAGTACCCCCACATGAAAAGATTAAAATTTAACAAGAATGTTCAGAAAAATATTTTTGTGAAAAAATACTCGATGAAGCGCAAATTTCAAAGATATTTTACTAATTTCAAGGAGTATAGAAACAATACTTAACAAAAATGAGTGTAGAATTCGGAATCTGAAATGAAATAATATTACTTACATACTACAGAGTATGAAAGAAAATATCATTTCTTACGAATATTGTACAAAAATAATATAACTTACCTTAAAAGGAGAGTACCTCGTCTGAATGGTATAGCGGGGATATTATTGAAGAAAACTTGTACTGTTTTCTACACTCAAAACTTCATTAAACTCAAAAGAAATACGTTCAATATTATAGAAGAAAATTCTCTGATTCTGATGTGATTTTTATTTCTAAACCAATCATCCTATTTATAGGAGAATGACATGATACTATTTGAATTAAAAAATCACGGCTGAACATAAAAATATTCACGGGCGCTTCTTCAGCTGATACTTTGAACAATTTTGATTTTACTATGCAGCACTATGCACACACTATGCAGTATTATGCATAATAAAATAAAATATATTCTATTTTATATAAAAAATAAAACATATTATATATATATGTATGTATATATATATATAACATAACACACACGACACTTCACACACACACATTTAATCAATATGTATATAAGTAATAAAATAAAATTGAGATAACTTTCTTCCGACGATTTTAAAAAATAAGAAATTATGGGTCCATGTAATAAGCCAAATTTACAACAAATACTTCATAAAAATCCCCTCTATTTATCTCAATTCACTTGGTTTCACAAAATACATTTTTAATAATATTTATTCATCATTAATATTATAACTCGCAATATTAACAACCAGATCATTCCCAAGAAAGAGGGATTTTTCGATAAGGACTTCTTCTTATTGGCGCACAATTAGGTGACCAAATCCTTTCATCGACAGAACTTTCTAGACATCGTCAATAATGCAAATAATAATATGAATAACTTTGTCGTCTCAATTATTGATTTAATAATATAAAATATTATGCAGATGATATACGCGACAATAATTGAATCAATAATATGAGATAATGTGCAACAATTATCGTGATAATAATCGAGTAAAACCGGTGACTTCTCACGTAAAGATCAATAATCAAAGATACTGTATAATACCGCAATATTTATACATCTGAACCACGCGTATTATTGTACTTTTTACCATCAGATATTTCAACAGTTTAACGGTGAAACTTTTATTAGTTATTTTTATAAAAGTTATTTACGTGCTTTTCTAACTCCGATAGTAATAATTACATTTGTAGGGTCCACTAATGATCGCGTCATAATACGAATATTCCCCAACCAATCGAATATTTTATGACAACTTTAACTTACTTTGCAAAATTTATAAATATTACCCACAACTATAACATCAGATCAAATCCACACCTTATTATTCAAAAATAATATTTAGAGAAAATTAAATTTTTATTCATAAAAGTTAGGGTCTTACACTTGTAATAGATAATATCTCATAAGCGACTCTAAGGGGGTATTTGATAAAAATTGAATGAATCTGAAACATCTGAATAACAAAATTTTATTATTTTATCCCTCTAAAAAAAATTCAAAGTCTTATAAATTTATTTAATATTACATATATAATAGTTAATAATTTTTATAATTTTTTTTTACTTTATTTAGTTGCTCAATCAACCATTCAATTAAAAAAAATCTGACTTAACCATTCAGCTCAATCATCTGATCGATTCAGCAGACGATTTTTTTCCAAAACAAACGCACTTAATGACTTAACGACTGACTGATTCAGCCATTCAGATATATTTAGACATAAACAAACAACCCCCAACTCTATTAGATTGTAAAAATCGAGTCATGTTTGCATCAAGTTTGAGAGACTTCCATAAAGATAGAGCGAGTAAAACTGTCGAGCATACTTACAAGGAGAAAATACAAATGTACACGTGAAATAAAAATTGAGCATAAAAAAAAATCAAATTTTAAAGACGAACATTTTTGAGTGTTTAATTTAATAGCGATAGCATGATAATGTAATTGTAATAGTAAATTTGATGACATGACCTTTTATATTATCATATAAAGATAATGACTTCTCTAGGGGGAATGTATGTACGTGTACATACCAGAGAGAGAGAATGATTTAGCCTAAGAACACATGATACCCTCTAGTTCAACCCATGTATAGTGGAAAAGAGGGACTTCGTGCTACTTTGCTAATCCCAAACATAACATATTTAGAAGAAATTTGCTTTAATTCAGTTCTGCATTTGCATTTCCTGTGCACATGCATGTGTTCCTGCACAAGAATACCATTACAAGCTGCAAATAGAATGCAAATCATCAGTAATATTTTTTTACTATTGTACTAATACTATTGTACTAATTGCAAGTGGGGAAACAAATTTACATGGTTCTGAATAGACTAAAAAAAATCGTTGTAGGAACTTAAACTACAAGGTCACCCTAACATGATTACAAATCTCTTACCCATACTACAAAAAAAGCAAGGAATAGACCATATACTTTATGTTACATGGTCTTCGAATAGACCATTTATTTTATGTTACATGGTTGTCGCTTCTTTCATATGCATGGTAGCCACAATGTAAGTACAAAATTCAATGATCCCACCAACTCAGAATTAATCAGCCGCATTATCTCTCTGAGTTAAACAGCAGACTACATAAGGCTCAACATAATCTCAAGCACTATCATAGTGGATTTCTCACCTCTTCATGTGGTTTGAGCACAAAAAATTAGAGAAGGGGGCCACTTAAAAATTTCAAGACTCCAACAATTATTTATTAATTACCAAATCGACCTTCTTTCCTTGCACGCAGCTTCAGTTTATGTTGCTCATCTGTTTCACTATCGTCTCCTAGACCATGTCGCGTGACAATTCTTATGGGATGGGCTTCTGTGTTGAAAACCCACTCATCCAATGAAATAACTGAAGTGGGTGAAAAAAGAAGATAGAGATATTTGAGCGTTTCTGCAAGAAAAAAGCTTTGCATCATATTGTCCTTGACGCCACTATTAACCTGGGAACCACCAGCAATCAGCAGTTAGATAAAGTTTCATATAAAGCTATTAAAATTAATGCTTGCAGTTCCACCAATTTACTTATTTGAGCATTGCTCTTTCACTATCAGCAGAGTGATCATGCAGAATGACTTTTGATATTAAAAAAAAGAAGAGCAATACACTGTTAAAACAATAATCAGGATTCACAATTGAGAATCTTGAGATACAGATGAGTAAACCGATGGAAACAGATCATACAATACCACAACTTAACTTCATTTTGTTTTTCTAGAAAAAGGAAAACTCAGAGGACAAAAGACAAGGTAACAATGATAATGATTCTTTTTTTGACTACTATCAATGATTATGGATATTGAGATCTAATCATCCAGATGATCGGAGATTATTTCACATAAAAAGAAAAGGAGGAGATTGTATGACGCACCAACCAAATACCCCCTTCTTTCTAAAATAGAAAAGCAACGAGATATGAAAAGTGCACTTATATTTTAAAATGGAGGGAGTATATCTGATATTTTAACAGTCTATGCTGATTTTTTTTAACCAAGTTTCTAAAAGGTTGTTGTTGGTGATTTACTTCCATAGAAGGTGAGCACCTAATTAGCTTCTAATGTTTGTTCAAGCATGGAAACTACTGATCAACAATTTCTCAGCTAAAGATTAGAATGAGCAAGTTTTTTTCAACACTTCATGGGAAACAAATGTTTATTTAAACCACCACCAACCACCCCCCAGTAAAGTAAATTAAGACGATACAATAAGTTGAAGTCCCACAAACCTTCAAGGAAATATAAGAGAAAACCTACTCAAGATTTACATTAGGACTTCAAATCAAAAACAAAACGGGTATGAAAGCATTGCCTAATGCCTACAATAAAATGATGCATCTCCTATTTTATATAGAAGGTAACCTAAAGATAACTTGCAGAACTTGATTTAGACAATCTCAAATCATGGGTTAAAGTGCTTACATCCTTCAATCCAACATATCCCGACTCGATGCGCGAGTTCTTTTCAAATGCTTGAAAAATGTTCCATCCCCACTCTTGGTACGTCTTATTGCCAGTTAGACGCCAGAGGTAAAAGAGAGATTCAACTGTCTCTGGCCTCAATATGTTCCATGATGTACCCACACTCATGTCCTGAAAATTTGAGCATGCAAGAACTGTTAATATCATGAAAAAAATAGTTATTATATAATTATTATCACAATGACAGAAAACTAACCTGCCCTGCATGAAAAAAATAGTTCTCTCCAGCCAATTTTGTTGGCGTTGACTGGTAGAAATTATAGCATGTCCAAGCTAGCTGCATATAGAGGCCAAAGAAACCCAATCAAAATCACAGCACGTAACTGCTCTGCAAGGAACATGTCATTAAACAGGAGTGGGAGCAAAAAGGACCAGCAATTAAAGGAATCCACTGCCGTTGCGCTGGACTATTGCTACTTGAGAGAAGGGTGGAACTTCAAAATTATACCTCTCTTCATGAAAAAAGTCCTCAGATAAAAGAATTAAATGATGTTCTGGTCATTCAAATTTCATAACATTAACTGTATATAGATTTTTCTGTCACAACAGGAGCTCCAAAATACCGTTTGAAAATTATTGCCTTAATAGTAATCAGGTAAACTCCGGAAGTCTGATGCAACTAACTAACTAGCATTCTCTTTGTCCTCGTGAGAGGGGCTAAAATACATAACTCTAGTAATTATCCATGCTATATCATGCATCATCCTTACTATTTTAGGGATGAACTGATAGCAATAACATGAGATTTTCCACAATATTGCTTGTCTGAGATTTCAGGATAGGCACATAATTACCAATAGTAGAAGCATTTATCGGCACAATTGGTCTTACGGACTATATATATATATATATAGCCAAAAAAAAAAATTTGGCCACTACTCCCTCTAGCGGCCAGTCAAAACGACCGTGTTTTGACTGGGCGCTAGAGGGAGTAGCGGCCAACAATTTTTTTTTAGCTTAATTACATTATCCTGATTATCCTCATACACACTACTTATTAATCAGTAAAATAAAATAATAAAAAATTACAAGTATAATCAGTAATTATCCTTATACTTATTAATAAAATAAGTATGTATAAGGCTAATTAATAATTATCGTCTTATGATTTTTAATTATAAATAGAAAATATTGATTGAATTTATATTATATTCTTACTCAAATATATAAACTCAATAACTATTTCATATTTATAATTAAAAATCATAAGACGATAATCGATAATTATTCTTATACATACTTATTTTGTTGATAAGTATAAGGATAAGTATAAAGATAATTATTGATTATCCTTATAATTTTTTATTTTTTTATTTTAAAATAGTATGCATGAGGATAATGTAATTAAGCCAAATTTTTGTTGTTAGTCATTACTCCTCTAGCGGCCAATAAAACACTATTGCTTTTGACCGACCACTAGAGAGAGTAATACCAACAAAAATTTTTACCGGCAGCTAGAGAGAGTAATGGTGAGCCCTCATCTCAGCCATTCACTTTAATTTTGGACGGCTGGATGAGCGTTAGTTGAAACAGTCCCTCTGGCTAACGTATTCTATGGATCCATATATATATATATATATATATTATATATAAACTGTCGACCAAAATTGAACATGAAAACTACATGAGAGAATTAAGGGGAAAAATGCAAGCCTTCGCGGTTGACATGGGACAGTTTGCCCAACTCTCCTATTTGCTTAATATACTATAGAAGAACAGCTTGCAGGTATTATGATTGAGGCCTTGAGGTAAGAAGATGTACAAAGAAGGATTTTATAGGATAAACAAAATTAGTATATTCCATAAGTAATCATTTACGATGGATGAAGAAATTAAAACAATGATTCTTTGGGTGGTGCAAGAAAGGAAAAGATAAACATTTAAATAACTAATGCCGAGCACATAGAAATTCGAGATGATAAACATATAACATAGCAAAACGTAACATAAGAAGAGCAAGAATCTCGGTCAATAAGATTGAGCTTCATTTTAAAAAAATGTCATAATTTCTCAATAGCATATATCATATAAGCACAAGAATGCACTAAAAATTTAATTAATTTAACAATAGTTTCTTCAAAACTTATCCCCATAAAAGATGCCCGCGGGGGGGAAGAAGTTTGATCCTCAGGGCAAAAAAGTTTGATCAAATCAAAACATGTTTAGGGAATCCAGTGTTCTTTACAATAAATTATACATCTCTGTTCAATGAGCATTCATAATTACCTCTTCTGCAAGTGATAGGAATTTCTGAGAGTTGTCAGGATCATAACCAGATGACCCTAATGCTATCATTCCTGGAGCAAAGCATGCTAATTCATCCATCTGCACACATAATTTAAAGAAGGATATAAAACTGACTATAACAAAGTAAATTCCTAATGAAGCTCCGAAATACCTATATGGCATGCATGTATTACCTTGTCAGTAAGAGAATTTCCCATCTTCTCTGCAATATATGCAAATGATGATGGTGTAGTTCTCCGAACCAAGCTTAGTAAACCCTTCATTGATGTTTCCCACATTTCTCTGTTTCAAGAATTCCAAGAAAGAATTTTCCATCAGGAATTCTGGGAAATGTGCTTGGAACATCAAAAGATTTTCTGATATAGACAAATATAAAACACTGACTTTGATTTTCTGAAAATAATAAAGAATATTTCTAAATAAAATCAGACGGAAAAGCTTCCTGGAAACTTCATTTCTCAATTTTGATATAATATTATTGATAGTCACATAATTTTGCATTTTATTATCACTCAATTTTATTATTTTATATGTTTATTTTATTTAACTAATAATGTTTATTTTGTTTTGTAGGATTTATTATTTACTGATCTTGGTGAGCAAGTAATGGATAATTTTCTAGCTTTTAAAGGAGGAAAAGGACTCTTCAAGATTATCATGTAGAGGTTGAAGTCAAGAAGGAAAGAAGATGATAAAAGGAAACAAAAGAGATTAAGTTCAAGGAACCTAAATTAGGGCACAAAGTAATTTTTCCCTATAAATAAGGCTTTTTTTTAAAGAGAACGGAATTTTTTAAATTTTTCTCTGGATACCAAGTTCTTTGGAATAGGATTAATAGCTTTTCACTGTTTCTGCTTGAGCTTTATTCAGGGAGTAGTAATATTAATCTTGTATTAATTATTTCTTCTTTATATTAAAAAAATCATTCATGCACATTAAGTTACAAAGCTTTATTATATATGTTAAATTCCATTTACTTTTCAATTCATGTTTAGTATTGCTATGTGTGATACTATCATTTACGCATTCACGTGTTAATTTTATTAGCTTATTCTATTTTTGTTAGTTAAATTAATTTTAAGTAATAATCAGTTTATTAGTTTTATTTTTAATTTCATGACTAACTAAATTTTTTAATATATAGGATGATGATGAAGCTAGGTATTTCATAATTGATAGTTTATTTCCATTCCAATATTAATTCCTAATTGCATCATTATTACCTTCGTGCAAAATTCGCTTATAATTTTATTTTAATTTAAGAAGTTTTGATAGATTATAGTTAATCTCGGTATTTTTTCATAATCTATGCTTATTCACATTTAATATAAGAATCATTAATTTTACAAGGGAAATTAAAATTTAGAATTAATTCGAAAAAGAAGAAATTAAATATTATGTTAGTATTTAGTGGATTCAGATTCGTAGGTAATTTTTCTCATTACTAGTTTTTATTCCTAATTGTTCGTTTACGTTATTTATTTAATTAATCATCTCCACTTTTAATTTCTAATTCACCTTAAATAAATATTAAAGATACATTAAAATTAATTTAGTCTATGTGGGGTTCGACCAGTACTTGCCAACTCTTCAATTTGACACTATGCACTTGCAGTTACATATTTTTATCACAACAAAATTTTAACGCCGTTGCTGAAGAAATAAAAGGTGCAAAAAGACAAGATTGTTGCTGCGTTTTTCCTGATATTTTGTATCTTAACTCAAAAAAAATAGTAGTTTAGTTTTATTTTAACTTTTTATTGTTAGTTAGTAAACTAATTGCCGAATTCGTGAGTGATGTAGAACATATTATGCTTAGGTTTCTTTTTGTCGTATTTATTTTCTTTCATGCCAATTATTCATTATGGTAATTGTTGGAGAAACGAGGTACGTACAATTTCTTCTTTACTTTAGTATTTAGGACACGTAGTTAGAGCATTTTATTTGTTTGTAATTTTCCTTTCCTTCTCCTGTGTGTTGCATTCATCTTTAATTTACATTAAGGACACAACCCATAACAAGGATAAGGTGAGGATTTCATCACCCTTCCCTGGTCTACAAACATGCATAACATTGACTTAATAAAATTAAGTAGATGTTGGCCCCTAGGAATTTCAAGCTTCCAAGAGGCTAAATTTTAAATTAAACTACTGGTGTCTAGACAAGTGGTTCAAAAGGCAAACACCTAAATAACGTGTGATTATTCAATTAGTCACCATACCCACGGAGAGACTCTCACTGTTCTTACACTTACCTGGCTGGTGGTATGATTAATTTAGAATTTGGTGGACCTTGAGGTGCAACTTGAAACAATTAAGAGTTGGCTATAATTTATTTAGGTTAACCATAGAATTATGATTTTCTTTTTATTTCTTATAATTATTTTATTTTATTTTTTTGTGTGGCTTAGTTGATTATTTGTTTAGTGATTTGTGCAAGCATGAAATCTTACTTTGGTTGGAATAATAGTTTTGCCTGGAATCAACTCTTATGAAAATTTTAATGCACACCAAGTAAATCAATTTTTTCCAACTTACCACAACCCTTATCCATATCCCTCTCCCTACTTTATTCATATCCAAATTCATGGCAAGCACCTTTATACCCAACAAAATATTAAAATGAAAAAGAAAAAAAATTGACCCGTTGGAGGAAGCCTTGAAAGAATTATTTAGTCGAAACTAATTGCATGCATGCCATGAATCAAGGCATATCTCAAATGCATACGAGTCAGTTAGCTACCACAGCTAGAGAGCAAGAGAGTGATTTTTTCCAGTCAGCTTGAACTTGATCCTATAATTCATCAAAATGCGGTATTTAATTCATCGCACTCTATGTCAAACCAATCTAAGGAGTCGAACAATTCTGAGTCAATAACTTCATCCAATGAGCCTAATTCAATAATTGATCACGTCACATTTGATGTGTTTGCGGAAAAACTACAAGTCTAAAGCTCCATACCCTGAAAAACTTATTTCAAGTACACAACCTAGTGATGACCAACCCATAAAAGTGAATAAGATCCAAGAATTGTCTAAAAATAAATACATGGGTGAGTAAAAAGCTTTTAACTTTTGTCTGGATCACTTTGGTCGAAATTGGGTTGAAACTGAATATATGAATGAGGTCAATGAGATGTTGAACTCTACAACCCAAAAGTCTTCTCTAGATTGGAACCTATAGTTGAACCATGTCTACTACATTTTGAGCCTTTTAAAGAGAGTCAAATTGAGCTTGAACTTGAGCCCTTTCCTGAAAATTTTAAGACTATCGTGGGAACATCCGAAACACTTTCTGTAACCACTAAATCTGACTTAACAAATGAACAAAAGGTTGTGTGGGATGAGAATCTTATTTGTCCAGACAATGCAACTTTGGATAGTGCATGAGTCAGCCCACTTCAAGAGGTGCCCATTGGTGAAGAATATGGTTGACAAGTTTGGATACATTTTATGCGGATGAAACTTTTCAAAAGAGAATATCATTTTTCTTTGCCAACCGTTGACTCAATTTTGCAAAAGAGAGTATGATTTTTCTTTGCCAATCATTAACTCAATTTTAGAAGGATCGGTTTGTCATGCTCAAAATTGCTCTTTTTAAAACAAATTATGGTTATTTCCAATTACCTAGACCTCCTGAAAATCCTAAGAAATCCTCGTTTGCATCACTCATTTATTGTCACATAGTTTTTAGGATATATAAAAATTGTAGATATTTTCATTTGTTTTTTTTACCACACGTTCTTTCAGGTCAATACCCCACATACAAGGTACAATTTTTTCATTTCTTAGTTCACTATTTTCATTTGCTTGCATCGAGGACAATGCATGATTTAGGTAGGGAGAGTTTTGCATTTTTATTATTAAATTTTTGTTTGTGTTTATTTTTGTTTCTTTTTAGGAAACTAATAATAATAATAATGAAAAAATGAAAAAAATTAATTTAAAAAAATATTGGAAAATTTGGTTGACTTTTGAGTTGAATTAATTCTGATAAGTGTCTGTGGAGCAAAACCTCACGAGTAGGATTAAAAGATTTATATCTCTTGAACCTTTGATTAAATACAAAATAAATCTATCTTGAACCTTTCATTAAATACAAAATAAATTTCTCTTGAACCTTTCATTAAATACAAAATCTTAGTTTGAAACACAATTTGAAATAAAATTAAAATTCATATGCATTTTTTGCACTATACAGCTGAACTAATTCTTAGTTGTGGGGTGTAAAACCTATGAGTTCAGCAATCTAAAGAAAAAACGAGAGAAAAAGAATAAATAACTGCTTCAATGTCCATTGAAAGAAATGACTAGGCATCCAAGACGCATTGATATTCACGCTGAAAAGTGTGGTGAATATAAGCAGCTTGACTAGTCTAATTTTGTGACCTTGTTACTCGAGTTAATAACCCCTTAGGAGTGACTCTACACTTAGTGTCCTAAACCAGTAGGAGTCATTGATCCAATGCTCGTTACATGAATAACTTTGGAAAAGCCTAAAAAAAAGAGGCATTGCTTAAGGGGGGAAAAAGTTCAAAAAAGAAAAAAAACAATTTGCTTGATTTTCATGGTAAAAATCTCTACTAAGAGTTACATCACATACACAATGCATGCATCACATTGAATTAATTTTATGAATGATGGTGTCTAGAATGAAGATAGATTATTTTTAATAAGGCGAAATTGTTCTTTTGAATTTGATTTTGCTTATGTAATACCCATGGATACTTGGTAGTTTTCTTTGAATTTCATAATTTGTTGAACGCCAAAAATATTTTACTTATAATTTTGAATTTTGTGGGTATATTCAATGCAAACCCTCACAAGACACAACTCATCCACATAGGATTAATCTTGGGGTTTAAAGGCTTACTGTACATGCAAAGTGCGATCGTATTTCTTACGAAAATGGCATAGTTTGATTTTTATTTTATTTCCTTTTTGTTTTACTCGAGGACGAGCAAAAGCTAGGTATGGGGGTATTTGATAGTCACATAATTTTGCATTTTATTATCCCTCAGTTTTATTATTTTATATGTTTATTTTATTTAACTAATAATGTTTATTTTGTTTTGTATTTATTATTTACTGATCTTGGTGAGCAAATAATGGATAATTTTCCAGCTTTTAAATGAGGAAAAGGACTCTATAAGATTTACCATGGAGAGGTTGAAGTCAACAAGGAAAGAAGAGGATAAAAGGAAACAAAAGATACCAAGTTAAAGGAACCTAAATTAGAGCACAAAGTAATATTTCCCTATAAATAAAGACTTTTGTTTTGGAGAGAACGGAGTTTTTTTTTATTTTTCTTCTTCAGGATACCAAGTTCGGCAGAATAGGATTAATAGCTTTTCACTGTTTCTGCTGGAGCTTTATTCAGGGAGTAGTTATATTAATCTTATATTCATTATTTCTTCTATATATTAAAATATTCATTCATGCACTTTTAGTTACAAGCTTTATTATATATGTTAAATTCCATTTACTTTTCAATTTATTTTTAGTACTGCTACCTGCGATACTATCATTTAAGCATTGATGTGTTAATTTTATTAGGTTATTCTATTTATGTTAGTTAAATTAATTTGAATTAGTAATCAGTTTATTTGTTTTTATTTTTAATTTCATGACTAACTAAATTTTAATACCTAGGATGATGATGACGCTAGGTATTTCATAGTTAATAGTTTCTTTTCGCTTCCAATATTAATTCCTAATTATTTTCGCATTTATTATTACCTTCATGCAAAATTCGCTTTATAATTCTTATTTCAAGTTAAGAAGTTTTGATAGATTATAGTTAATCTCAAGATTTTTCATAATCTATGCTTACTAGCATATAATATAAGAATCATTATTTTTATACTGGAAGGACAATAAAATTTAGAATTAATTCAAAAAAGAAGAAATTAATTATTATGTTAGTATTTAGTGGATTGATTCTAGGTAATTTTTGTGATTACTAGTTTGTATTCTTAATTGTTAGTTTACGTTATTTATTTAATTAATTATCTCCACTTTTAATTTTTAATTAAATCTGAAATAAAATTAAGGATACATGTACTTGTTAGTTCTTCAAGTTGACATTGTGTACTTGCAGTTACATATTTTTATCACATCAATTATTACAACACATAATTCTGGAAGAACTATAAGGGAGAGTATAATGATTAAGGCTTCTAGTTGATTGATAACATGACTGATGTACATAGTAAAAAAATTAATAAATAAAAATTTGATAGAAGCTTCCCACCTATAATGCTTTACGGCAACAGTTCTGTTTCCCTGTATCCAAACTTTAAGTAAATATTCATAAAAGCTGCAACCAGAATAACGTCTTCATCAAACTCGTAAAGGATTAAGAAACAAAGGCTAAGGCAAGAAGGTGGTCATCACCAACAGAGAGATAAAAAGTGAAGTTCATATGCATCATACTGAAATAACAAGATCAGCACCTGTCCCCCATGGCCCCAAAAGTTATAGTTGAGTAGGATGTTGTCCCTTTATGTGGATTTATATATATGGGAAGCAAACCATCAGCGGGAAATGTCTTGTTAAGCTGTGCAATAACATTCTCTGCCTGAAAAATCATAATATGCCATTAAGTTCGGTATGAATATACTAACCTACGATGACCTACTCTGAATCACAAAAACTATAAATAAATTCTGTTTAGACAAAAGATGTACTTCTATAGAGCTCTTATGGTGACAGATATATTTTAATTATTTGTAACAGATATGAGAACTAAAATGACAATGAGAATATCCATTATATGTGTATAATAAGAGCCAAGATATACCTTCAGCTGATACTTTGGATCTCCTGTCCTCTGAGAAAGAGCAATAAATTCTAGCTGCTCTGTGCCGGAATCTGCCAAGATACTGTCTCCCTGTGATGCGGATCAGAAGAAGAAGATCAAAAGATTAATTAATTATTATATTATGGATAAATATTTGGTGATTAATGTTTTTATTTATTATATTAAGTAGGATATCCAGAAGTGTTAATCATAGTAGTAGATTTTAATTAAGCTGTTACAGAAAAATTCCATATATTTTCACATTTATTCTTTTTCAAATTAGGGTTTTTAATGTATTCCAAGTTGCATGTCTCCTACATAAGTTGACATACTCTTTATTATTTTACAGACTTGAATTATTATTGATATGAAAATAAAGCTTTGTGCTTTGTTTGTGTCTGCTCCTACTAATTCCATGTGTTAGGTTATCTATAACCCATCTTTCTCATCTTAATCTTTATTTCTAAACTTCTGTTAAACATGTCCTGCGTCAAATTAGTATCAGTGCTTAGGCTTGATATTGTTTGATATTACCCAATCAAAACACTAACACGTCACCCACAAGCTGCCATCACACACTGCCTCAACCTAACCTAATATCATTGTCATAGTCCCGCCAGCAATAGCCCTGAAGAAGCCGTGCCCAACCATTATTTTCCACCCATAACCATCACCAGAAACCAATATAAATTTCCAACAGCCCTATCAACAACCTCAGATCAGCCGTTAACGCAGATAACCAGCCCGGGGGAAGGGAGAAAAAAACTTCAGTCACTGGAAAATCTGTCAACACCATAACCACACCATACATCACCACAACCAAAAGAAGAAAAAAAACAGGAAAGAGAAAAGAAGCGGCTTCCAACATCCTTCTTTGTTGTCAGCACTTGCAACTGTCGCCATCACTTCATTGTGTTCCGCATCAACCTGCAATGCCGCAAGTCTTCTTCTTCAGCCAACTGTTTCGTATTTGTGCAAAATAGGTGATCTGACAAAGAATCCATCTCTCTTTATTTTCATTTAAACAGGAAAACTACAATTTGCACTCCCAAAATCTTTATAAAGATCTAGTCCACCAGTTTGATAATCTTCCAAAATCATCCCCAGAAGTTAGATAACATTTCAAAATCCGTCGTGAGCTTTAATTCTTTATAATTGAACCCTAGTTTGTTATCTCCTTAGTTTAGTTTTTGTCTTGTTTATTTCTTTCAGTTTGGTGCATGCTAAAAAATAAAATAAGAAATCAGCAAGTCAAAAGAATAAGAAAAGAAGTGTTCCAATTTTTTTTATTACAATGTCTTTAATGAACTCCTGATTTCCTTTGGGCTCAAATAAAGCGAGCCGGACATCATAATTTTCTATTCTGCAAGGAAATTAATCCATATTGTCCTTACGAGAGATGGTGTGAAGATTCAAAGTGTTATGAACGAAAAATTAGAGATTTACAAGCAGGGTAATGGGAAAAGAGGTAGGTTTAGAATTAGGGTTTAAAGAAAGAGAAGAAATTTAGGGAAAGAAGACAGTTAAAGGTATAAAGCTTTAAAATATCATATTCAATAGGAAAATAATAAAACCTAATTCTTGCTGACTAAGCAAACCAAACAAAATAAGAAAAAAATTCTAATAGTAATCTACTTTAATTAAAATTCTAGATAGGCTTCCAAAGCCTCTTTTATTAATCCAACCAACTTGGATAGGCCCGTCCAGCATTAGTATTCCTCTGCTCAAAAGAACTCGTTCAAGAGTTAGGAATTGGACCAAGAATACCATCTTCACTAGGCAGCCGCTTGAGAAGACACGAGCCTACAACATGCTTGAGCTTCAATGGTAGCTGGCATCAATTTCATCTCATAACCACCATGCTTGACCACGCGGAAGTAGACAAAGTTGATATCGATGAACTGCTTAAGCCCATTGGTTTCATCTATTCCCATAGAACACTGGCATCGTCGTGTTGTTCAAGGATCGTGATGTTATAATTTCTTCCATTGCCAAAAGTTGTACTCCTAGAACTGAAACATGATATTTTGGAAGATATCTCTCAAGTCATGGATCCTTATTCTCTTACATATACAAAATTCGAGGATTTATTTTTGGGGAGAATGATGTTGAGCGTAAGAAGAGCATCAAGAGATTAATTATTATTATTTAGAGATAAATACTTGGTGATTAATGTGAATATTTATTAATTTTATAAAGTAGGATATTCAAAAAGGAGTTATTTCCTTTTTAAATTACGAGTTTTACTTGTCTTCCAAGTTGCAGGTCTCCTTTATAAGTTGATGTACTCTATATTATTTTACAGACTTTGAATTATTATTGATATGGATCAATGCTTAGTGCTTTTTCTGTTTGTACTTCTACCAATTCCATGCACGGATAGGTTCTCTATCACCCTTCTTTCTCATCTTGATCTATATTTCTAAACCTTTTCTAAATTTGTCCTGCATCATCCTTAGAACAAGGAATTTTAGGAAATTAAGAAACGGATTATTGCTTCTTCAATTGCATTTTTAATAAAAGCAAATAAGACAATTTATTTGTTCAGGAATGGGGTATGTAATAATGTGTCAAGCCACACTTGGCCATGATGCAGTGATTTAGAGATATAGAGATAGAGAAGAGAGAAGATATGGACATAAGAGAGAATTAGGGAAGAAAGAGAAACAGATAGATTGATCTTAGTTGAAGGAAGGTAGTAGAAGGAGGGAGATAGGGGTGAGAGCAAATGCTTCTCGTTTTCATATATTTCATTAATTAATCCAAACACAAGGCCAAAATTCATAAATTTATAGAAAGGTAACTTGCTGGAAAATTAAGCTTAAAAACTACACTTTGTTTTTTATCCTACACCCTATAGTAACTAACTCGGTTCATACTTGTCATTAGAATATTCTAATAGATACCAACTACCCAAATGCCCTTCCTTGACACAATGGGTTAATGGAGAAAAAGGTAACAATGCAGTTGTTTATCTCATGTCTTGTATCAAAGGACTCAAAAAGTTGATGATAAAGTTGTAATATTTATAAGAGAACCCAAAAAGTAGAATAATAGACTAATAATACATCAGGTTGCCTTTAGCAAGAATGATTTTAAAAGTTAGCTTCAGCTCATCTACATGTATAAATGTACTTATACATGTTATACAAAGAAATCGAAGATGAACATTACAACTACTGTGAAATGCAGAATAGAACCGATCAAATAGGTTATAGGGATCAATTGGCTATCACGTTTAGTAGCAAAACTATTCTTGATTTTTTAATTTTTTGGCCTTCAAAATGACATGCTCTTCAAAAAGTTGAAATTGGATACGATAAAGAAGGTAAAATCCAGGAGAGGAAATTGCATTATCATAACAATTTTAAACATGGCCTAAACCAGGATTCAAATGACATCTATAGTTACAGAGCAGAAGGCAAAGACCACTAGACTCCCCACAAAGATGATAGACTCCAGTAATCAATTTATTCATTGTTGAGGTACCTAGTACAGCAGTTACAAACAGTAAATTCTACAAAAATGGCTGATCTATACTGCTATAAAATAAGTAAAGTAGCATCGGCAGAGAATATTCTACTTTTCTGTGGCTCATCCAAGGGCTACTGGAGAGGGATCCCCTCTTCAGCATGAGTGCAAAATGCAGATTGGCAAATTAATAAAATAACCTTCTAAATATAAGGTCAAAAGTCAAATAAATTAAATTCCTGATTGAATTATTCCAACTCAAAGTCAAACAAATTAAGCACTAGACTGATTTATCCCATGCCTAGAAAATATTGAACTGCAAATTAACAAAGTTCAGAACTTACCCCAGTCCAACCAGGGTTATGTGCATTTCCATGAGCCAGGTTAATAATGTTATAAGGAATGCCAGAAGGTGTATCCCATGCAGGCAGGAGCCTATCAGCAATGTCTTTAGCCTTTTCAAGGAAAACTCTATCCCCGGAGAGATCAAATGCACTTAGAAGTCCACCCACAACTCTAAATTGTTGAAACAAACATGATCAATCAGCATAGAAAAATTAGCTATATCTCACCCTAGGTTGATAGTACAGAGCATAAATGTATCCGTGTGCATGTAACTTGCATATACTACAGGAGAAGTCTCATAAAAATCCTGAAACATGACATAATAAACCTGACGAAGTAACCTTATGGTTGTCTCAAAAACACTAGCATCATAATTCTTGTTGAAATCCAATGAGTTTGCAACCCACCTACAATAAACAGCATGTACAAATTAGACGAACATACATATATATATACACACAAGAACCATATAGAAATTCGTTGTTGTTATCATTTCTTACAATTATTATGTATGCATTTACGAAACAACAATACTGATAGGACATAAAACGTAGAAGTGATAGAGAAGATAAGAGAAAGAAAGATAATAAGTAAACAATTATTGCATGGATGTTTGGAGAGAATAGTATATGTTATTATTTCTTACCATTACTATGTATGTGATTATGAAACGACAATACTGATAGGACATGGAACATAGAAGTGGTAGAAAAGATAAGAGAGAGAGAGAGAGAGATTATAATTAAACAAGTATTGCATGGACGTTTGGAGAGAATGGGAGCATCCTTCAATGAAAAGAAGAGTGAAATGTAGCAAATAATAGTAATAGATGCACGACAAAAATGGAGGAATAAAAGTAAAACATAAGGCAAAGAAAGGGCAGATAAGAGATAAGCGATTGAATTAGTTAGAATATAAACAGTTGAGGAATCATACGAATACTAATCTGCAGGAACTCACAAGTTGTCACCACTTTGAACATGGTATTAGAGACTACTGAATGATTGAGAACTAGGGATGGTCGTAAACCTAAAATTTAAATTACAAAAAGCTTATAGAGACAAAAGTGAAAGTTTGCTAAGAGACTCTAATCCTCAACATTGATCACCTGACACAGTAGACGAAGATTTCTTTTTCTTCCTTAATTTATTAATGGAGGATTATGATGAAATTTGAAAACAACTCTAAGGGAAGGACATTAGGTTGTTATTAAAGACATAAAGATAAATCTTCATTTTCTTCCTTAATTTATTAATGGAGGATGATGATGAAATTTGAAAAAAATCAACTCTAAGGGAAGGACATTAGGTTGGTATAAAAGACATAAAGATAATATCTTATATGATACTTCAAGAATCATGACACAAGGTCGTATTCTTAAATTTTTGTTATCTATTATCGATATTTTAAATTCAAATACACATCCTGGAGCAAATTTTCTCTCTATGCAAGTATGGACACTACTTGCCTTCGGAGGACACAATTATTCTATAACTAAGTACTTGCAAATACACTTGATATGGTCCATCTGTCAGGCCCAAACTGTAGCCCAACCAGAAAATAAGAGAGAAACAGAGATAGAATTTAGACAGAAGAAAGGAAGAAGGATAGAAAACTCAATAATTTCGTGAGTGAGAAGAGAGAGAGAAAGATAGAAAATAAGGAGAAACAACTGAAAGTTTCACTCCTTAATTCATTTCACAAAATTCATATCATCATACATGGGGAATACTCTACCCTTTATACAGAGAGAGAACAAAAGCTGAAAATAATTCTCCCAACTTACACCACTATCCTTATCCTTCACTCACAAAATAACTAAATACCCATGTGCTCACATGTTCACTCTAAATGTACTACCTACTAGAATCTACTAATATATCCCTTGCTGCCCAAAATGCCCTATGCCTGACATTCCCTCCCCCCTTAAAAACATCCATGATTTTCTGTTTTCCAATCTTGGTAGCTCTCACCACCTTTCCAATATCAAAAACAAAACTCAGAACTTGTTTAGAAGCCTTCCCATAGCAATTCTTTGAAACTTCTACCTTCTCATATTCCCCAGTATCAAAAGTTAACACTAACAACTTCGGATTTTGATTTTGTGCAACTTCTCCATTGCAAAAGCTTGCCTCAGTATTAGCTTTAGCATGCCTAGATTTCCTAAATTTCTTTTCCTTCAAATACACCGTTGATACTTGCTTATATCCATCATAACTGGCTGATTTTTAATACTTTCTCTTTCATATACAATTGCAAATCTATCTATTCGACTTAGGATGAAATTTTGTGGATTAGCCATATCAACAACAACTTCCCAAAATTGATGTCAGTCCTGTGAATAATCTTTTAAAACAATCTTAGTAATTTGTATGCGGTTATTGTTGCAATTGTCACATTTCCAAAGTGATCCAACCTTTCTTGAGGACAATGCACACCAATAAACAAATGTTAATTCAAAAGCAAGATTAATGCTCATGGCTACCACAACCCACAGCTTGGTCTAACAAACAAACATCAAAACCGACATAAAAATGTTATACGATGCCACATCACATAAACAACAAAACAAAGGATATCTTTCAGATTATATGGCACATAAGGAGAATTTATTGGAAAAAGTTGTCAACACCCAGTGTAGGTTTTAAAGGGTAAAAAGTTACAATATACTTGACAATTACCGATAACATATATATTAAATTAGATAAGGGTGGTCATGCTTGAAACATAAGAGACAACAAGATGGAACTGTGAGAATGAACCAGGTCTTGAGGTCAGACAAGAAGTTATAATGAAGTAAATGCCCCAAAACTGGCCTTTATTTATCTGTTACCTTTAGAGAATGGAAAGATGTATCAAAGTCGAGAAATCCCTGAAACTCTTGCAAAATGGTTAAACTGATAAACTTGACCCACTTCAGAAAGACGTACTTGGAATTCTTTATAGAAAAAGAGAGAGACAGAGTTGTTTTTTAATTAGGAAAGAAAGTAGGGTACAAAAGATCTATTATAATGTTTTTTTCTTTTATCTTTGTTGTAATGTCTTTAACCATAGTACACCCTCATATGAAGCCCCTTCATAGACAAGAACTAGAGAACTATGTAATGGTTGGTGGTTCAGGATACAATTGTCTGATTCATATGTCTGAGTAATCACAGTCAAAGAAAGATCTGAAACTCACTCTCTAGCTCTTTGGAACTGCTCATCTAGACCCATTATAAATAAAGTGTCAAGAGAATCTACAAGAGTTGCGCCGAGACCACCAAAGCTATCAACACCATTCTTCGACTGTGGCTGGTCACAAAAATGTAAGCACGTTAGCAAAAATTTGTATGAATACGTGATCAAAGAATATTCACAAAACAAAACATAGCCAGAAAAGAGAAAAAGATAAAACATTAAGTATGGAACAATAACTTCCCTAACTTTAAATAAATTAGAAATAAACCTACTTACTTTCACAATCACAGACACACACAATTCCTTTTATAAGAACAAAGAGAAAGATGGATTATGTTTCACTGTACACATATGTAATACCCAATAAAATAATAATAAAATATTTATGTGAGCTTTAAAATAATTAATTGGGCTTTCCTTATGTTTGGGTCAGATTCTATTTAATTAATGTGGACCATAATAAGTAAAGGATTGTATTAATTGGGTCTAAACTATATTTGTGTAATTTTAAATCCTAATAAAATTAAAAGAATTAATAAAAACATATTAATTAATAATAAATAAGTTAAACCTAACTACTTCATTATATTTGATACCAACTGAGGAAAGAGAGGAAAGATTGCGGCGGCTGAGAAGAAAAGGATATTGAATTGCATGTGAAGGATACAACAATCATGTAAGTCTATTATTTAATAGTTATACATACATAAGAGTATTGCATGATTGATGAGAGTGAGCATAAATAGGTGTGAATATGTATGCTACCTGGTGCAATTAGTTGACATATATATATATATATATATATATATATATATATATATATAATATAAACCTGGGATTTACGTACTAATTATATATATATATATATATACTGCAAGTTAGCTATATATATATAAATATTACATTTTCGTTTAGTTATATATATATATATATATATATATATATATATATGTATATATGCCTAATTCATTATATATATATATATTTATACTGCGGTTTCATTTTATATATATATTAAAAAGATTTACAGAAATTTAATAGGGGAAAGTGATAAATAATATTATAATATTGTTATTACAATTAAAATATATCTTTTGATTACAAATTGAATATAGTATATTAAAAATTATTGAATTTATGAAAATATAATTTGTATGAGTTCATAATTTAATTATATGTATTATATTTTATTTTGATAATTAGATCGGATTGAGAGAGTTTAGCGGGTGATATTTGGATTAGGCGAATTATTTTGGTACTATATTAAGGTACGAATTCCGTACTTTTTCAGCGAGACTCTTTTAAATATAATTCGTTCGTTTTGTTATTCGTTTAGAAATTTGGTATTGCCTCTCAGGATTATTCCTTGTTGTCAAAATTATTGAGATAGTTTCGTTTTGGCGTTGATATTTGGAATTCGTATTTGTACTCTTTGAACTAGTTAATCGTGTCAATATGTTTTGGAGACTTTATTCGTTTGTACCATTGTTCGTATATTTTCGTTCACATTCGGGAGTTATTTTGATCATTGATATATTGTGATAATTAATAATGTTTGTATTTGATAATTCGATTTCATTTGAATATGGTCATGTAAGCCTTGTGATTTGAACCCCTTTTGGCTTACATTTTGTAGTTTGATCCTTAAGGTATACTTGAGCTAACCACCTGTGGGGGTACCACAGGCATGTCCTCTTGACACGAGGGCATGACACCTTCCGTGGCGGTGTGATAAGTCCACGGCGTATCCTTTTGTATGCTCTGGGTATGAGCTTTGGCCATTTGATATATTTGTTCAGGATACATATGGGTCGACCCAGTATTTGATTTGATTTGATTTATTTGGCAGATTAGTGACGTATGTGTCGTGCGTACTATCCGATTTGATTTGTAAACATCATGATACCGATGTATTTTGTTAGCCTTTGGCTATTTGTATTTGAGCTCAGTATGAAATTGTTACCTTATAATCATTTGATTCAAATTTTATTTTGTTTGGAATTCTTTTCGACTATAGTTGTCGGTTCGATGTTGTTAATCATTTATACCTTGTCTCACCAATTTCGATATATTCATGTTTGGTTAGTAGTTGTAATTGTTCGTTCATTCAGCTTCTTTTCTGCATATATATATATTGTTTATATATATGCATTTTTATATCCGTACTGGGCAATTGGCTCACGCTGTGTTCTTTTTCCTGCAGGTAATCAGGGGTGATCAGGATATGTGGGATGAGAGCTACCTTTGATCCAAATGAGTAGATTAGTTTTTGAGACTTATTATTAGACTTGGTTTTCTTAATATTTTGTAGATGGATGTTTGGGCCATTTTGGCATTTATTTATTATCAATAGAGATTATGTAAATGTGGAGTTCCTTCTAGTTAAATTGGAGTATGTGGCAATTGGTGTTCAATTTAATTGGAGATATTTTGATATTTATTCGAGGTTTGTATTTATTATGCTTGTGCGTGACATTCCTTTTCCTTTTTGGGAAAGGGGGTGTTACAACATACCTGAAGCTCATCTCGACCCCATGCATATTTTTCATATGAGGTCCATGCATGAAGCATAGCTCCTTTTACTTTCTCTCTTCGCTGAACCTCAACAGGGTCATTTGGAATGCCTTTCATTTTAGTTACATCACTATCTTTGCGGCTAAATTTACTCTTCCCGCCTGAAACATCTTGAACATTCTTTGACTCTTCCAACTGCCAGTGAAAAAAAGATATTCAGACCACAAAAGAATAGCCACAGAAAACATAAATAGAGTAATACTGCAATAATGTATTTATTTTATTTTTCTACATCTAAATACAAATATACAATTGTATTATTCCTATTCATTTCCACAAAGTCCAGACTAGTGAGTATACATAACAGAGTAAATGGTAGAAATGATTATGACTTGAAATATATACATACATATATATAGCCAAGAAATATTATGACTTGATTTATTTAGCTATACATCAATTTTTAATGGGATTTCAAGCCTAGAATAAAGAAAGCTCCCAAAATTGTTAGCCAAAATAAGATTATTAAAGTTTATAACATCTCGGCCTAAATTGCAGTTGGAATTAATTATTCAAAAACATTATCAACACAATAGCAGTGAACTATAAAATGAGCAAAAAACTATTAGTTATTCAAAAACATTATCATAAGGAAAGGATAACCTCGTAACAAAATAACATGTTCTTTTTTAGTTGAACCAGAATAAAATCCATATCCTAAGAAAAAGTCGAGTATAAATATTAAGAAGTTGGATATGGTACCAGATTTTGCAACCGAAGCACTTCTTCATTCAAATGAGCGACCTCCACCTGCAAACCAGACAATTGATATCATTCGAGTGACAAGACGTATAAGATCTCCCTCTGTTCAACTCTGTAATACATTCCAGCTCTTAATCATGGGCGGAACCAGGGGGGTCTAGGGGGGTCATATGACCCCCCACCCTGAAATTTTAGGGGGTTATTTGTTTTTCTTTTCCTTCCCTTTTTTTATGTATTTCTTTTTCTCCTTTGTTTTTTTTTTATTTTTACTTTATCATTAAAGTGAGGCAAAAAAAAGTAGTAACAATTCTCTCTGTAAACTAATTAAAAATAAAAAGCTAAAGAAATAAAACAATTTTTTTTGGATCCTATTATAGTGACCATAAGTTCACCATAGTTCTATCCTATCAAGATTATTAAATTTGTCTTCTTTTATTTATTTTTTTGTTTTTGTTGTTAGAATCCATTCTTTCAAGCTAATTAATCCCATGAACCACAATATAAGGTTTTGAATATATAATATTATAATTTATAATTTATCTTTAAAAGTAGCTAATCAGTTGATTAAAAATTTCAAGTCAAATTAAGTCTCATAGTTCGAGAAAAATTAAAATATATATATGTATTTAAAGTCATTAGACTTGCAATTCAAAAGTTGACAAGGGTTGGAATAGGATATTGTGAAATACTATAATTGGGCAAAATGAATTTAAAAAAAGCACTCCAAGCGTTAATAAATAATTTTTTTATTTATTAATGTTCTGATTCCGCCACTGCTCTTAATAAGACTGAAAAGGGGAGAGATGGCATGTACATACTCCCTCCTTCCAAAATTCAAGATATATTAACTTTTTAAGTCAATTTGTGAAATCCTAAAATTTCAAATTGATGAGTTCATATGAATTTGAAAGCAACAAATATGGTAATTAGTAGTACTTTTACTTAGTCATACAATAGTTGTTAGTACTAAATTCAAATAAATTTATATTGATTTTTAAATTTAGGATTTCGCATATCTACAATCTACAATGTAATTAATTAGCCAAAATGGTTCCTTCATTCTGAGTCGACTCGCTTAAATTTTCTAGTCAACTGGCTATAGTTTTCTGTCAACTCCCTTTAATTTTTCTATAAGTTTGAGTCAGCTCATAATATAAAATACATCCAAATCTAGAATCCTATTGTTTTTATAAAACTCAATTAATTATATAAAAAAGTGACAAAGTCCTAATAATAATATTGTTCTTAATCTGTCCAAATCTAGATAATTCCATTATTAAAATTAATAGTTAATAATAATTAAAACAAATGATTTCACATAAAACCCTACAAGTAATATTACTCATGCATAAATAACGCATCCATAGCCACATAAATATAAACATGACCAATAAATACTAATACATTTATTAACAGTGACATAATTCCTAATTTATTTTCGTGGATTATCAAGTTAATTTCACTTTGTAATACATGTTCATATATTATTTATTACTAAGATAATAACAAGTTTGTTTATTACGTAAAATTCATGTTGGTTAGTAATATTAACCCATGAGTTTTTTTTGTTAATCCATTGAATTTTGTATGAAGTATGGGCAACTACAAAATAGAGACTTAGACATCATCAAACATATACTAACAACAATACATATTATAGAATGATTTCCCTAAATTTGATCTGTTTTAAATCATTTATAAAAACTATACAGCAAGCACTCGGCACATATTCTACTGTAATCTGAAAAACAACCCAGGTCAAGTCCCGAGTCTGGAACAAATTTCGGATCAAATCCAAAGTCCGAATCGAATCAAATTCATCCAAATAAGGTCTTAAACCATTTGCTCAATAATATCTTCTTGTGTCATCTTAGCCAACCACAAACTCAACCAAAAGGTCATGACTGAAGGAAAGTACCATTGTTAGTAACTTAATTTCTTATATAGTGATAAATTTTTTTCATATTTTTCGATGTGGGATTGGGGTGTTACAAACTCCCCCACTTAAATTTCTGACGCCCTCGTCAAAACCGATCACATACGGTCCACATATCTTTGCCTCTTTAGCCATTGTGGGATAATACCAGCTAGTTTCGTGTCCCCACCTCCGGACATCTCTCTATTTGTGGGATAATACAACTAGCCTTCGTGTCCCCACCTCCGGTAACACGATCGGATAACCCGACTTGAACTTTTGAGAGTCGGCTCTGATACAATATGAAACCACCCAGGTCAAATCCGAGTCCAGAACAAATCTTGTGTCAAATCCCAAGTCCGAATCGAATCAAATCTATCCACATAAGATCTTAAACCACTGTCCCAATAGTATCTTTTTGGGTCATCTTAGCCCATCACAGACTCACCCAAAAGATCATGACTGAAAGTACCATTTTTAGTAACTTAATTCCTTATACAAGACAAAATTTTCTCATATCTTTCGATGTGAGACTAGGGTGTTACACCAAAAGTTAGTGTTCTCAAAAACAGCCTAGGCAGCTGACTAGATATCAGTGGCTCCAAAACGCATAGCCTAACACCAAGGCGACAAAAGAAAGGCAGCGACCTTGGCAGGACTAGGCGGACCTTGGGAGAGTTAGGCAAAAAGAGTAATCGGTCTTGTTCCTTATTGGAGAAATTTGTCCTAACTTTATATTTTGTTTTCTTTCCTAGAATTTCAATTGAAGGAAGCCAGAAAGCGATGGGAATAAGAGGGAGAGAAAAGAGCAAAAGATGAAGATGTCGCCCAAGATAGTCGTCATCCACCTTAGATTGTAGCAGTTATTTGCCATTGGTCATTGCCGCCATTAATTATTTCTTCTCTTTTTCTTTCTCTCCTCGTTTCTTCTCCATTTTGTCTTCGATGTGCGGATGTGCGTATGTGTGGATGTAATTAAGACTGTAAAATGAGCAAACAGTTCGGGCTCGATTCGTATTCGCTCGACTAAAAGTTCGATTTGAGCTCGACTCGAAATATAAATGAGTCAAATATGAGCACATTTTAAAATTCGATAAATTACTCGAACCTCCTCAAATTATAATTTTCTATTGATACTCGGATCATATTCGTTGGAAAAGTCCAAACTGCTCGGGCTCGATTCAGAATCGTGCTCGACTCGGTAGCTATAGCCTCAATCAAACCTTATTTTATACTCGATAAATTTTGTGAACCAAATCTGAGCAACTCAATACTTGGATCGACTCGGTTCGTTTACACCCTTAGATGTAATGATATCTTGAAAACTTTAACAACATATTGCCCTTTTATCATATTTACTTTGCAAAATCAAATTCAACTGCCTCGTAGTTATGAAAAGTTCAGTCAGTCTCTTATTTCAGTATGTTACAAATTAGTCCCTGAATATATAAAATAAAAAAGCAAAATGTCTGGGCGGCCTAAGCAACTAGGCGGCCCCCTCCACCTCCCAGATTCACCTAGCATTTTTTAGAACACTGTCAATAGTACATATGTTCAAGGGTAATACAAACCAAGATGAATAATTAGATAGTGTTAAATATATACTCTAGGTCGGTCATAAGTACATCAATAGATAACAGTAATTCAAAGATAATAACATTAAATTTGTGACACACCATCTAGAATATCAAGTTATATGCCTCAACTAGGACCGAACATAATTTAATAAAAACTTCAAATAAAATAGTCAAATCAATCACACTCACCATATTGTTAGAAGTGTACTTTATAAATAAACTTAACACTTGGTGGCTTTCACATATTCCGATTTGACCTAATTACCGTTAAATTGTGATCATACGTTTTCTCTTCATTTGCTTGCACTTTTTTTAGTTTATACTTTAAAAACAATTATAAAGGTATTCAACAGGGTGATAAAAATATTTAATTTAAATAGTGCAAGAATTTTCTGCAAAGAAGGTATCTAGGTTGAACATGAGTAAACAAGTACGATAGATTAGTATCTTGAATCTCATTACGGGATTACATGCTTGTTGCACAAGAAAAATAGCTTCAGGGAACTAATTTTAAGAGAATGATGGGGAATGGCGCAAGGGAAGGAAATTAAAAATAAAAATAAAAATAAAAATTAAGAAAAAGATATTAGGACCAGAATGCCATGATAAGGAAATAAAGTGATGATCAAGGTTTTAGAATTTCATGTAACATGACACGAGTCCCCAGACACCTGGTATAATTCATACATGAGCTAAATCATGTATCTTTTGCTAAGGAAGTATGATGATCAGTGTGACACTAAAGTCAATTTTTTACCACGTTTTAATAAAGGCCAATGTTAAGCAGTGATTCCAGAATGTCTTATAGCTATGGAGCTTAAATAGCCTCCATCTTTTTCAACTCTTTCAAAACCGCGTCAAATTTTAATTTCTCCTACCTCTATCCCACAAAAGAGTCTCGTTTGCAAAACTTTAAGGCTATATTTTTTCTTCGTGTTAAAAACTTAGGCTATGTTTTTGTTTCAGGTTAACCTCTAAATTAATTGAGTGTTTAGTTAAGTAGTGATGGCTTGATAATGGAATTGTGAAAAAATGGGACTCTATTTCTCAAGCAAAAGCAAATGGCAAATGGGACTTTTGTGGAACAGAGAGTAATTTCAAAGACACTCTCGATCCCGGGGCCTAGTTACAAAACCCAGTCAACACTCTAAATAATACTACTAAGAAACTAAGAAATTTAATCTTAAACTTCGTGTACAGATCAGATAAACCAATTATGTCTCTAATAAGAATGTACAAAACAATGATGAAATTCGTTTCCCCTGAAATAAAGCAGATACTAATGTGCTAAACAAAAATAGATCTTTGTAAAATCTATTAAGAGAAAACACTAAGCTACCCTAGGTAAAAATAAAATAAAATAACAAGAGAGCCGATTTCAAAGTGGGAAAAGAACAAGTACCTCATGCTCTCGGACCAGAGTTTGTCGATCCCAAACGAAGAAAGAGACAAATACAAAGCCTATGAACATCAATGCAAGACGTTTCGGCCGCTTCAAATAGTAAGCTGGATTAATAAACCTCCATCTGTTCGACAATGATCTGCTCCTAGCCATTATCTATATATACAAATATATATAAACGTATACTATATACTACAGAAAACCCTAGCCAATGTTGATTTAAGAAATTCCTATATAAATGTATACTATAATACAGCAAACCTTAGCCTATGTTGATTTAGAAATTTAGAAATTTAGAATCAGAAAATACTGGAAAAAGATTATGGAAAACAAAGACGAAAACGGATCCAACAACAATGATTCGATCAACAAAAAGAAAAGAAAGATCTGCCGCTGCCAGAAGCGATCGAAGGATGGATGGATCCCTCTCCCGTTCCAAAATTCTGTGAGTTTCTCCTTTACTCTATTCCGAGAGAAACGGGTAGAAAGACGAAGAAAACTAGGACAAGAAATAAATTCAGCTGAAATACCATCCAACGTGGTCTAATTTATTTCGACCTTATAATGTTGTTAAATTTACGGATCCTTCTTCCTCCTCCGTCCACAAAAGAACGAGAAAAGTTATAAAAAAATTGTCCCGTAAAAAATGATATTAATATACATAAAATAAAAGATAATTATGTCATTTAATAAAATTTATTAGATAAAAAAATAAAATTATTTATCATTTTATAAATCTTCTGTAACACTAAAAATAATTTTAGAACTTTATGTACTATATTTCTTCTACTTTCACTTCTCTTAATATATGTTAAATTTATAAAATTGATATTTTCACATAACTTTTTGATATTTTCACATGAGAAGTGATGTTATAGCGACGGTTTTAATATATGTTAAGTTTATATTTTTTTCATTCTTTTAAGAACAAAAGGTGTTAGGAATATGCATGTAAATGTTATTCATTTATTCGTATTATTTGATGATGAAAATGATTAAGTTAATGAACGAATATGCAAACATGTCTGCATTGATAGAAGTTGTAAAGTTCTTAATAGATGATAGACAATATGGACAAGGACTTAGATTGATATGATCAAAATTGTTAGGTTAATCTGGGTTTAATGTTTATCATTTTGTAAATGAATGTATAGAAGAAAATATCAAAATTGTTAGGATGATCTATTTTGAATTGTAATATATAGACATGTTTGATCGTAGAGCTCTGCATTAGTCATTTAAGTCTGCCAAGAAAATAAGGCAGAATCGTAATCTATTGAAGCATAATCGTAGACTGTCGAGCCAGTCGAGAGATTGCAGAAGTTAAGGCAAAATCGTAAAGTATCAAATAAGTGGCTTCAGAATCGTAGTCTATCTTGAAAGTCACACTTAGAATTGTGGAGCTGGTCCGAGCATTTGCCGAGTCAAATCAAGAATCGTAGTTTGCACTCAGAATTGTAGAAGATGCATGTTGAGCACCTATCGAGCTAGAATCGTAGGCTTGACTCTAAATTGTGAAGTCTACATGTCGTCACCTATCAAATTCACAGTTTGCAAAACGAGAGCCAAAGTCATAGTCAGTCAGATGCTTACATAGCCAAGGCATAATCGTGGAGCACTCTACGATTCTCTATAGAAGCAAACCTAAAATATATGCATATATCGCGTTCTTTGGTAAGAACAGTCAAGTTTAAAAATGCAGTCTAGTTGAAGAATATCAGAAAGCATTATTTGAATGATCTGCAAGCAAGTAGAAGATCAAAGCACCAACTCTATCAGCAAGACTGATTGAAAAGTGAAAATCCATTCAGAAGGAATCTCCTACAAGTGCTAATCAGAAGACTACGATCGTAGTGCTTACCAAAGAGAGAAGAGTCTGATAAAGTTGATACAAAGATAATGGTAAACATGCCTCAAAGTGAGCATAGAACAAACAAGAAGGATATCAATGCTCAGCCTTACCATGGAGTGTGATCAAGAGATCATAAGGTTTCACTTAAGGAAGCTGAGCATGAAAAATCAAAAGGGATATGCAAATCGAAGTGTCAAAGGTGTCAATCAACTTGTTATTTCTTGAAGCAAGGCAAGACAAACACGATCGTAGAATAGACTGTGAGAGCAAAGTACAAGATGGTACAACGTTGAGCACTCTCAGGATCATAAAAGGTGTTAAGGTCAAGTCACCCTACGATTTCCACAGACAAGTAATCGTAGAGTTTGTTAGTTCCCGAAGGCACAATAGTTATCTAGAAGGGGGGTTGAATAGATATTTTAAATTCTTTTCGTTTTACTTTGTTAGTTTTGATAATGATTAAAACACAACGGAATTACGATTTATTTAATCTCCCTTTTAGATGTTGTGAGTTAATAAGAGTGAGACAGTTATAACAGTTATAGCAGTTATAGCAAGAATGTAAGAGACGCAACAGTTTTAAGTGGTTCAGAGCACTTAAAGCTCCTAGTCCACTCTTCTACTCCTCGAGTAGGAAATCCACTAAGGATATCTTTTGCACTTTCCGAATCTCACATTCCTTCTGCATCCAAAGATCTAGAACTTCTTAGTTCACTCTTGAACTCTTCAAGTCCAGCAGACTTGGTTCTTCACAGTTCACTATTGAACTCTTCAAGTCCTTCTGACTTGGAACTTCTTACTTCTTTTGATTGGTAGTTGATGAGTTTTTGAGTGGTGCTACTCAGTTGCCGTTTAAGCACTTGTTCAAAAGAACTGAGTAGCTGAGCAAGCTTTCTCTTTTTCTCAGATCGTAGAGTTGAGCGTTGAATGTTCTTCAGCGTTTTGTTCAATGCTTGCTTGGTCGAGTCATGTGCAGATGTTTTGCATATATGTGATCCTTGAAATCTATCCTTTGAAGCATTAAATGCGTTTGACGTTTCTGAACTTTGATGGAGACTTTTCGCGCACATCTTCCTAATTGCATCTTGTGGTGTCGACACATCGATCGCTTTCTCACCTAACACCTGAAAAGGTATTTTTCTTTGACCCATGGTCCTTTCCTTAGCTTCTTCAGTACGTTTTCTTCGTTGTATACTAAGGATATCTTTTGTGCCATTGGGACTGGTGAGGACTTCAACGTTTATAACTCATTCCACATTTGTTGGAATTTATCCTTAAATAAAAGGATAAGTCTCGATGCTTCTTGTGAGACCCCAGATTTTATCAATAAAGATTTAAATTTTTGTCAAAATAATTTTTTAATATTATGGTGTGAATTTGAGATAATATTATAGTTGTGGGTAGTATTTATAAATTTTGCAAAGTATGCAAGTGGTTATATTATATTCGATTGGTCGGGAATATTCGGTTTAGCAGGAATATTCGCATAACTACCAATCATTGGTGGACCCCATAATGTAATTATTGTCGGATTGATCGAGAAAACGACAAAAATATTTTATTGAAATAACGGCGGAAGTTTTACCGTGGTTATTGTTGAACTACTTTCAGTAGTAAAAGTACAAAGAATACGTGTGGTTGCATAAGAAGACACCGGTATTGATTATCGATGCTTATGTGAGAAGTCACTCGGTTTGATTCCATTATCACGATTAATAATATGAATTATTATAATGATAATGACGCTTTTGTTTTATTCAGATTATTAACGTAATAAAATGTAAACGCCTCTTTTATATAAAATAGAATACTTTATTAAAGTTATTCTATAAATAGAATATATTATATTTTATTATGCATAGTGTTGCATAGTGTTTTGCATAAGTATTGCATAAAAGTTTTTGCATAGTAAAATGTTTTTATATAAATAGAATATATTATATTTTATTTAAAAGATTTTTCTTTAAATATGGACCGTCGATTAAAGTAAATCAATCTGACCGCTCATGGATTAGTTACTTATGCATTCCATTTTCCTATAAATAGAAACTCATTCCTTCATTATTTTCTTACTTAATTCATTAAAACTCTGTAGAGAGAAATTATAGAGAGAAGCTATAGAGAGAAAATCTATAGAGAGAAAGAGAAGAAAAGTATTCTCGCTACTTCACTACTTCTATATTCATTTTTTTTTTACTGTAGTGGGTGTTATTCTTTCTTCTTCGAGAGAACTTCATTATTCCATTCACTATTATTCTGCTGGAATAACTCAGTAAAAGTGGCATACCCTATACATAACTTCGTATCTGCATACGTACCTATACTTGGTGAAATCTTATGTTATTCCATTCTTATTATTCTCGCTTGAATAACTCAGATACGCCAGATACCTATACTTGGTGAAATCTTATATTTATTCCATCGCTTATTATTCTGCTGGAATAACTCGTATAATGCTGGATTTACCCTATACTTGGTGACATTCTTCTATTATTCTCATTGAACATCCATGCATGTGTTTTACACCGACTGGTTCCGCTTTTTATTATTCTGTTGGAACATCCATGTCATAGTGTTTTACACCTGGACTGGTTCCGCTTTTATCATTCTGCTTGAATATCCTATCTGTGTTTTTTACACCGGATCCGGTTCCATCTTTATTATTCTCGTTGGAACATCCCGCTTGCGTGTGAATTTCACCGACCGTTCCGTTATTATTATTATTCATTGGAATAACTCGCCTACATCTGAAATCTGCATGCACGGTGATTTCTTTTGTTATTCCATTCTTTATTATACCCAAATTGGTTAAAACTTTGACTTCTATACTCCATGAAATTAGTAGAATATCCTCGATATTTGCGTTTCATCCAAAGATCTTTTCATGGAAATATTCTTCCGATCATTCTTGAATTTTACTCTACTGAAAAAAAGATCGTGTTGATAATTTGGACGTTAATAATTCATGGATTAAATAATTCTTGAACTTGTTTTATTGAATTATTATGTCATTGTCATCATCCTCATGTTATATTATGTTATCTTTTCATTACGCGAAGATAGATGAACTTAGTATGATTATGACTGTGGATCATTCTAGATAATCACGACTTGATATAAATGATGTGACAAAAGTCCTCGATGGCCTCGTAATGCAAATGATGGATGGATAGTTTTTTGGTATGATTATGACCAGGGGTGATTCGGATAGTCATGACCATTGATAATTTGATGAAAATCCTCGACCGTGGTAATACGTGGATGATTAGATGTGGTGGTTTATTTATTAAAATTCGAGTCTCAAATGATAAAATTGATGAAAACCTTTTAAAACCTAAAAGATAGTAGACTTTATTCTCTACTTGACTCTTTTAATGGGTTGCTTATTCCGTTGCAGCTTAAACCGGTTGTCTATTGTATTTTATCGCTTTAACATCATTGAAAGGCTAATGATAATTTATTCTCGCATTATCTTAGTCATAATATTTCTTCTTGGGCTAGTTGAGCTCACCTTTCTTTCACCGTTTCTCAGAAATGAGAATATAGCGGGACGAAGTCGGGGAACGAAGTAATGGTCTAGAGGATAAGATTAGTAGTCCTCACTATTCGTGAAATAAAGTGATAATAGTCAGAATGAGGACTCCTTTTGAGTTTGTATAATATCTAGTAGACAAAATTTGTATTCAAACTCACAGTTTATGTCGTCGATTGTACACCTACGCTTATATTAGTAAGTTGTATTTGAATTTATGTACCATGTAAGTGGCGACCCAAGATGGGTGACGATACTTAATTTTGGGGGCGTCACAACAGGTATCGTAGCTTAGGGATATGATCCTCATTTGAGATGTGAGTTAAGAACTAGGAGGGGAGAGACGGGAATTTTTCGCTAGTATGACCTACCTAAATTTATTTGGTATTTAATTGGTCATTCGAGTATAGGGATAATATGTGATATGTTAATTAACCCTTGTTTTGTGACGGTGTTTGAGAATGATATCCGAAAATGCCGAGATAAGCAATGAAGCACATGAGAGTGTTGATTCAAATTCAAACAAAAGGTAACGACCAACAATACGATAATAATCATACCGGTGGCAACGGCCATCGTCGAACAATGATAACCATCGTGGGAAATTATCATGTTAAGAATGGTAACCACTTGGTGGTAATCATGGCAAAGATAATAGAAGTGAAATTGCAAGAAGAGAAGGTAATTTAGCTCAATTTTATTGTGCAATCAAGTCAAGTCCAAATTGGGATAGTGGCACCAAAGGCGGATACTGGACAAAACAAAGTCGGTGGTTTTCAGGAAGAGCTTCAATTGACTTCTCAAAAGTGGGTAACCCGAACGAAGTTAGCACGGGTTAGTTAATTATAAATTCTTGCAAAGTCTATACCTTATTAGATACCGGTTTACCCATTCTTTTATCTCTCTTGCTTTATGTTCAACGCTTAAATTTGACTCGAGAAATTAGACTTTGATTTATCTATCAAACTTCGTTGGGAGAAACCTTCGTTACCTCCAATCGCTTATTAATCTTGTTGTTTCAAATAAACACTTTCACGTTACTTCGTCGATCTTATCTCTTTGAAAATACTTGCCTTTGAGGTAATTTTTAAAAACGATTGATTAACTACTCATTATTCTTTTCATAAGGTTGTTAGCTTTTATATTCATAACCAACCTGTTATACGAATTCAAAGTAACCAAACCCTAAAGTTAATCATTGTTATATCAAGCCATAAGTAAAGAGTCCGATCCTTTCGTTGTTGACTTCCTTGTGTGGAATGCACAGAAGCCAGACTTTCTGCAGGCGACGTCGTGAATGAAGATGGCAAGTTTATAGGTATCATTGTGAGGTCTTATCTAGGTTAAGGGATGAAGTCACGATTGGTATCAATGTGATGTACTATCCAAGTCTTGGAGGAGAGTCACAATTTTGAATGATATTTCTATTATTAATAAATTTCTGGCGTATTCTTGAAGACTTCTTAGCCTACTTAGAGCGTGAAATCAATTTTGTATCAACCCCAAAGATAAAAAAACCCCATTTCTTAAACCCTCAAATATTTCTTCAACTAAAAGGATCTGCTTACGTGGATTATGATGAAAGTCATAATAAAAGCATTGGACTAATGAAAATTATGGGTATATGAAGTATTAGTAAGTGTTATGATGAGTTATGTTGGTTATTATGTGAAAACATGAAAGTTTCTTAGAAATCACAAAAGTTGAAAATCGATTTTTTGGTGAAAAACGTAATATGAAATTCAATTGACCATATCTACTATTATATTTTGAATTTTGAGTGTGGTCAAGTCCTAGAGTTAGATCTATGAGTTACCTAACTAATCCAAGTGGAATTACTGGAAAAGGTGTTGTAGATTTTTGTGTGGACTGATTTTAGCAAAGGAGGCCAAAGCTGTAAATTTCAAAATGCTATCGCCAGAAACTTTAAGGGGCTATTTCGGCCACTTAAATTATGAGAAAAATTCTGGCCTTTTGGGACATGAAAGTATATGGTATAAAGTATCTCCTGTCCAAAAATGAGCTCATTCTGACATAAAATGAGCAAGTTATGACTATTTCAATATTTAGGTTTTTCCGATTTAAAAAACGCTATAACCGAGTTCTCTATAACTCAGGTGACCATGAAATTTAAACCTGGAAGCTCACGTTAACATGTGTAAGGTCCTGTCAAGATTTGGGAATTTTGGAGTTAACCTTGAGGTAGCTAATTTCTTAAGGAATTAATTAGAAATTGATTTTTGAAAAATAGTAAATGAATTTTAAAAATTCCGAGAAAAATATATTTTCATTATGGGACTATATTATGCTAAATCCCAGAAAAGAAATATTTTTGGGACTGATTTGGTATTTTTCATGAAAATAGTTTAGTTACTTAACATATGAGTTAAATATGTTATGTGAAGTAACAAAGTTGAAAATAGGATTTTATGGCTAAAGAATCCTATATAGAGTATATATGCATATTTTTGAGAGATTTGATAATTGGTGATGATATCTTATGAGTATGGCATTTTGAATGATTAAATGCATTATATGGTAAAGCGTAAACAATTAAGATAAATTGTTTATAAATTTAAGAAGTGATTAAAATATTGTTATAATATTAATGATATTAGATTATGAGATTATTAAGTGATTGATAACATGGGGATATTCTTGAATCCTGGATAAATTATATTATAAATGTTTAATATTTATCCTTTATCTCATTTGATTGATTCTTTATATCATTATCCTCACGCTTATATTATGTTGAAAGTCATCTCATGGCTCAGAAGTGCATAGATGGACTTGGTATGATTATGACTGTGATTGTTCGGTATAATCATAACCAGAATTGAAAACACAATTATCTTTAGTAGTAGTGTATGGATAATTTGTGGTCGCGATATTTAATGAATACACAATTATCTTTGGTCAGTAGTGCATGGATAATTTGTGGTCGTGATAGAATACACGATTATCTTTGGTCGTAGTGCATGGATAATTTGTGGTCGTGATACTAATGAATACACGATTATCTTTGGTCGTAGTGCATGGATAATTTGTGGTCGTGATACTAATGAATACACGATTATCTTTGGTAGTAGTGCATGGATAATTTGTGGTCGTGATACTAATGAATACACGATTATCTTCGGGTCGTAGTGTATGGATAATTTGTGGTCGTGATACTAATGAATACACAATTATCTTTAGTAGTAGTGTATGGATAATTTGTGGTCGTGATACTAATGAATACACGATTATCTTTGGCCGTAGTGCATGGATAATTTGTGGTCGTGATACTAATGAATACACGATTATCTTTGGTCAGTAGTGCATGGATAATTTGTGGTCGCGATACTAATGAATACACGATTATCTTTGGTAGTAGTGCATACGGATAATTCGTGGTCGTGATACTAATGAATATCCTCGGCTCGTAGTGCGGTGGATGATTCGATGATATGGATTAATTATCGAAATGAGTCTCAAAGAATGAAATATTAATTCATGGATGTGGTAAAAGTCATCTTTGGTCGTAGTGCATTGATAGACTTGGTATGATTATGACCACTTGATTATTCTAAGATAATCACGATCAGAATTGAAAACACGAATATCCTTAGCCAAGAAGGTATGGATAATTCATGATCAGGATACTATTAAGCTAAGTCTCAAAGATTATTGGTTTTACGCTTATATATCTTTGGCCCAGTAGTGCAAAGATGAATTGTTAATAAATATCTTTGGCACGTAGTGCAAAGATGAATTGTTAATGAATATCTTCGGCGGATTACGAAGATGAATTTAATATTTTTAACAATAAAGGTATTCAAGGTATCCTCACCTCTTTATCATACCAGTATCGCACTCTAATTTCGAGGGAAATTCCATAAGGAGGGGAGATTGTGAGACCCCAGATTTTATCAATAAAGATTTAAATTTTTATCAAAATAATTTTTAATATTATGGTGTGAATTTGAGATAATATTATAGTTGTGGGTAGTATTTATAAATTTTGCAAAGTATGCAAGTGGTTATATTATATTCGATTGGCCTGGGAATATTCTTGCTTAGCAGGAATATATTCGTATAAACCTACTCAATCATTGGTGGACCCTAATAATGTAATTATTGCCTTGATTGAGAAAACGACAAAAATATTTTATTGAAATAACTACGGAAGTTTTACCGTGGTTACCGCTTGAACTACTTCGGTAGTAAAAGTACAATGAATACGTGTGGTCGCATAAGAAAGACACTTTGATTGATTATCGATGCTTATGTGAGAAGTCACTCGCTTTGATTCCATTATCATGTCGATTAATAATATGAATTATTATAATGATAATGACGCTTTTGTTTTATTCGTATTATTAACGTAATAAAATGTAAACGCCTTTTATATAAAATAGAATACTTTATTAAAGTTATTCTATAAATAGAATATATTATATTTTATTATGATAGTAAGCGATAGTGTTTTGCATAGTATTGCATATAATAGTTTTGCATAGTAAAATGTTTTTATATAAATAGAATATATTATATTTTATTTAAAAGATTTTTTTTTAAATATGGACCGTCGATTAAAGTAAATCAATCTGGACCGCTCATGGATTAATTACTACGCATTCCATTTTCCTATAAATAGAAACTCATTCCTTCATTATTTTCTTACGAATTCATTAAAACTCTAGAGAGAAATTATAGAGAGAGGTATATAGAGAGAAAATCTATAGAGAGAAAGAAGAAAAGTATTCTCGCTACTTCACTACTTCTATATTCAGGTTTTTTTACTTGTAAGTGGGGGTGTTATTCTTTCTTCTTTGAAGAGAACTTCATTATTCCATTCACTATTATTCTCATTGGAATAACTCCGTGTAAAAGTGGCATACCCTATACATAACCTCAGATACGCTGATACCCTATACTTGGTGAAATCCTTATGTTATTCCATTGCTTATTATTCTTTGAATAACTCAGATACGCTGGCATACCCTATACTTGGTGAAATCCTTATGTTATTCCATTGCTTATTATTCTCGCTTGAATAACTCAGATACGCGGTTTACCCTATACTTGGTGACATTCTTCTATTATTCGCTGGAACATCCTCGCTCGTGTGTTTTACACCGACCGGTTCCGCCTTTTATTATTCTCATTGGAACATCCATGCTGTGTTTTACACACCGACCGGTTCCGCTTTTTATCATTCTGTTTGAATATCCTATCTCGCATGTTTTTTACACCGGATCCGGTTCCATCTTTATTATTCTCGTTGAACATCCTGCTTGCGTGTGAATTTCACCCGACCGGTTCCGTTATTATTATTCTCATTGGAATAACTCGCCATGCGGCAAGTCTGCACGTACGGTGATTTCTTTTGTTATTCCATTCTTTATTATACCCAAATTGGTTAAAACTTTGACTTCTATACTCCATGAAATTAGTAGAATATCCTCGATATTTGCGTTTCATCCAAAGATCTTTCATGGAAATATTCTTCCGATCATTCTTGAATTTTACTCTCACGAAACAAAGATCATGTTGATAATTTGGACGTTAATAATTCATGGATTAAATAATTCTTGAACTTGTTTTATTGAATTATTATGTCATTGTCATCATCCTCATGTTATATTATGTTATCTTTGGCTTACGCAAGCATAGATGAACTTAGTATGATTATGACCAGGGATCATTCTAAGATAATCACGACTTGATATAAATGATGTGACAAAAGTCCTCGATGGCTTCATAATGCGTTGATGGATAGTTTTTGGTATGATTATGACCGGGGGTGATTCGGTATAGTCATGACCATTGATAATTTGATGAAAATCCTCGACCGTGGTAATGCGGGATGATTAGATGTGGTGGTTTATTTATTAAAGTCGAGTCTCAAATGATAAAAATTGATGAAAACCTTTTAAAACCTAAAAGATAGTAGACTTTATTCTCTACTCGACTCTTTTAATGGGTTGCTTATTCCGCTGCAGCTTAAACCGGTTGTCTATTGTATTTTATCGCTTAACATCATTGAAGGCTAATGATAATTTATTCTCGCATTATCTTAGTCATAATATTTCTTCTCGGGCTAGTTGAGCTCACCTTTTTCTTTCACCGTTCTCTTGTGAAATGAGAACATAGCCGGGACGAAGTCTGGGAACGTAAGTAATGGTCTAGAGGATAGCATTAGTAGTCCTCACTATTCTCGTGAAATAGTGTGATAATAGTTGTAATGAGGACTCCTTTTGAGTTTGTATAATATCTAGTAGACAAAATTTGTATTCAAACTCACGCTTTATGTCGATTGTACACGCACAGCGCTTATATTAATAAGTTGTATTTGAATTTATGTACCATGTAAGTGGCGACCCAAGATGGGTGACGTATACTTAATTTTGGGGGCGTCACACTTCTGACATAAGCAGATGATACTCTACGATTCAGATCGTGGTGTCTTGCCACCTTGGTGCTTGATCTGATGTTATTAAACAATAACACTACGATTTCTCTTAAGAACAAGCACACTACGATATTCACTTGCTTGTCTTGCAGACTCTACGTTTTCGAGAGCACACTACAATCTCTGAGTTAGCTTCGGCAAACGTATGGACCACTCTATGATTTCTGGAGAGGCCCTTCAAGGCAGACACACTACGATCTTCGATGCTCTACGATTCTGCCTTGACTTCTACAATCTCTTGATCAGCTCGATGGACTGCGATTCTTGTTGAAGCCTATCATTACATTTCAAGACATAAATCAACCTAACATCTTTGATCTATCACTAAGTCCTTGTACATATATTCTTTGAAAGACTTTACATATAAGCATGAGCATTTACTTTAAACATCAAATCAGAATATGCATTCTCCCAACAGAGTTCATAAAGGTCAACATCAGAATCATAGAGGGCATTCATCTGAGGAGTGAGAATGTCCAAGCAAATAAGACTGACATCCGAACGTTGTGAATTGGGAATCCCGATATACTTTCCAAACATCTAAGATGTAAATCGAGGAAACAAGAGAAAATGGTGACTACCTACTAGCCTGCTAAAAGTAACGTCTCTGATGTATTAGGTGATAAAACAGGCTGATATGTTAGGTAAGTCAAAAAGGAGTTGTCACATCAACTCTGCATGTCTATATCAGTGCTCAAAAAAGTCTGGAGCATTAAATGCTACAATGGATGTCTTCAACTGAAACATTGGCTCCTTCACAAGCAAATACGACAGAGATTAAAAGGGAGATTGTCAATGAAGACTCCCAACGGCTATATTCCAACGTAAAGATGTCAGATGGATCTATAAAAAAGAGCTGAGGCTTCAAAAGAAGAAAAGGGTTGTTGACTTAAGAAGATGAAAGTCATATAGAGCTTAGTAAAGAAAGGTCTTAGTGAGAGTGAGATATGTCAGGTAAGTCAAAAAGGAGTTGTCACATCAACTCTGCATGTCTACATCAGTGCTCATAAAAGTCTGGAGCATAAAATGCTACAATGGATGCCTTCAACTGAAACATTTCGAAGGCTCCTTCACAAGCAAATAAAACAGAGATTAAAAGGGAGTTTGTCAATGAAAGACTCCCTACAGCTATGTTCCAACGAGAAGATGTCAGATGCGTCTATATAAGAGCCGAGGCTTCAAAAGAAGAAAAAAATTGTTAACTTGAGAAGATGAAAGTCATATAGAGCTTAACAAAGAAAATGTCTTAGTGAGAGTAAGACCATTACAGAAGAGTGAAGCACAACTAATGAGAGTCCTACAATGGAAAAGCTTCACTCAATACAAAGGAGTATGACAATGAGGTAGAATCTGTGTTGAGAGCCGAAAGGCCAAAAAGACAACAACAAGAGTGTCAGAACATAAAACAAGATCATTGAGCCACTCTGTTTTTCCTATGAACACATAACTGAAGAGAAGAAGATACAGAGCCAAATCTATTCATAAGTCAAACAGTGTTAAAGGACTGTTAAGTACCCAAAGAAGTAAGCTAATATGCATAGACTTACCAGTACCTCAACGATGATAGTGTGCAATAGGGGTGAGCATAGTGCGGTTTGGTGAGGTTTGAAGTCCAAACCGCACCTGAAATCGCTTAGGTGCGGTTTGAAAAATTCAAAACCGCACACGAAACCGCTTGTGATTGGTGTGGTGCGGTTTTAAAGTGTGCGGTGCAGTTTTAATTGGTGCGGTTTCGGTTCTAAAACCAATTAAAACACCAAAAAAGTCTAAGCTTCAATAAAATTTAACATAAAACTTACATCGAGCAATTAACTTAGTGACAGAATCGGCAATGAGAATTATATCAAGCATAAAACCAAAATTCCTTCAGCCAAACATGTCAAATTCACCATCAAATCATGTGACACCCCCAAATCCCGGTACTTCATTACCTCAAGATTTGGTGTTCACTTAATCAAAACATTCATATCTAACTACCCAATCATAATAAAAATTGAATAATAAAACCTGCCCATATAGGATTACGTTAATAAAAATTATCTTTCAGGTTATCTTACCTTTAATTACAATCATTCAAGTGCAGAAATTAAATTATTACATCACATCATTATTAAAAGACTAACATTATAACGATAAAATAAAATTACAAGTCTTCATCACTTGTACATTTTTCCCTTTCCTTTGCTAGTTGTAGGTTTATTTACCTTCTCAACCTTATCTGCAACAAGTGTATAAATATGCAAGAGTGAGCAAACAAAACTCACTTGAAATAAGAATAAATAACTTTACAACATTTGCCAAATAATAGTGTAAGACCCCAGCTTTTATAAATAAAGATGAATTTTTCTATAAATATTATTTTTGAATATTATGGAATAAATTTGATATAATGTTATAGTTGTAAGGGTAATATTTATAAATTTTGCAAAAGTATACAAGTTGTTATAAAATATTAGTTTGGTGGGGAATATTCTTTTGTTAGGAATATTCGCATAACTGGCTACTCAATCATTGGTGGACCCCATTAATGTAATTATTATTTTGATTGAGAAAACGACAAAAATATTTTATAAAAATAACTACGGAGGTGTTACCGTTAAAACTGTTGAACTACCCGGTGGTAAAAGAATAAAGAATACTGGCGTGGTTGCATAAGTAGCACACGATATTGATTATTGATGCTTACGTGAGAAGTCACTTTCAATTATGCTTCAATTATTGCTACAATAATTGCTGATCATATCTATTATATTATTGATTCAATTATTGTCACAAAGATCATCTCAGATAATATGTTATAGTATTAAATCAATAATTGAGACGACAAGTTATAAATGATTAATAATTGTTGAAAGATTAAATATGTGTTGATGAAAAATAAAATGATTTGTGGTAAGTTTGATTATTTTATGGGGGCTCGTATATGTCATCATCTAAGAGTCTCTTCATCAATAGTATTTACCTTCAATCAATAGTAATTACCTTCGTCAATAGTAATTACCCTTGTGAGTAGTATTTACCTTCGTCGATAGTAATTACCTTCGCCGATAAGTAATTACCCTTGTGAATAGTATTTACCTTCGTCGATAGTATTTACCTTCGTTAATAGTAATTACCTTTACCGGACGTCGAACCACTTGTCGTTTCACATTACAAAGCGCCGAACCACTTGTCGTTTCACATTCAAAGGCCCGAACCACTTGTCGTTTCACATTACAAAGCGCCGAACCACTTGTCGTTTCACATTACTGAGCGTCCAAACCACTTTTCTTTTCACATCATTAGTCGTCAAGCCACTCGCTTTTCACACGGCGGTCTTTAAGCTTAGAAATCTTCTATAAATAGAGGCTGAGGGCTTCATTATTTTTCACGAATTCATTCAAGCTATAGAAAGAGAAAGTATAGAGAGAATAAGAGAAAAGAAGAAGAGTATTTTGTTACTACACTACTGCTGCAGATTCAATCTCCTACCAAAAGTAAGGGGTGTTATTCTTTCTTATTCATGAAGAGAATCAATGTTATTCTATCGCTTATTATTCTCGCTGAATAACTCAGTATCGTGGGTTTACCCTATACTTGGTGACATTCTTCTATTATTCATTGGAACATCCCGTCTGTATGTGTTTTACACCTACTTCGGTTCCGCTTTTATTATTATTACATTTGGAACATCCTCGTCGTATGTTTTACACCCACCGGTTCCGCCTCTTTATTATTATTCTGTTGGAACATCCTCGTCATGTGTGTTTTACTGCCGGACCTAGTTCCATTCTTTATTATTCTGTTGGAACATCCATGCATGCGTTTTACGGGACTGGTTCCGTTATTTATTATTCTGTTGAATAACTCGCTGTGCGCCTATCGCATGCACGGTGATTTCTTTTGTTATTCTATTCTTTATTATACCCAAATGGTTAAAACTTTGACTTCTATACTCCATGAAATTAGTGGAATATCCTTGATATTTGCATTTTCATCCAATATCTTCTCATGGAAATATTCTTCTAATCATTCTTGAATTTTACTCTACAAAACAAGATATCATGTTGATAATTTGGGCGTTAATAATTCTGGATAAAATAATTCTTGAACTTGTTTTATTGAATTCTTATATCATTGTCATCATCCTCATGTTTATATTATGTTGAAAGTCATCCGTGGCACAGTAGTGGTGCGTAGATGGACTTGGTATGATTATGACCAGAGACTATTCTTGTAATCATGCGAATAAATGTTACAAATGATGTGATAAAAATCCTCGATGGTAGTAGTGCATTGGTGGACAAATTGTTGGCATGATCATGACCATTAATGAATACACAAATATTCTCGGCCGTAGTGGTATGAATAATTGTGGTCGTGATACTAAAGAATATCCTCGGCCGTAGTAGTGCGGGGGTGATTCGATGATGTGGAATATTTATTAAAGTTTGAGTCTCAAATATATAACATGATGAAAACCTTTAAAACCTAAAAGATAGTAGACTTTATTTTCTACTTGACTCTTTTAATGGATCAGATATTCCACCGCAGCTTAACCGGTTTTCTATTGTATTTTATCGCTTTAACATTATCAAGACTATTGATAATTTATTCTCGCATTATCTTAGTCATAATATTTCTTATCGGGCTAGTTGAGCTCACCCTTTCTTTCACCGTTTCTCTTGAAAATGAGAATATAAATTTGGGACGAGTCGGAAACGAGTGATGGTCCTCAAGATAGCATTAGTAGTCCTCACTATTACGTGAAATAGTGTGATAATAATTGTAATGAGGACTCCTTTTTTGAGTTTGTATAATATCTAGTAGACGATATTTGTATTTAAACTCACGATTTATGTATTAAGTTGTATTTAAATTACATACCATGTAAGTGGCGACCCAAGATGGGTGATGTATACCTAATTTTGGGGGCGTCACGGTTGGTATCGAGCTTAACACTACAAGAAAATCGGATATAGCGACGATTTACGTGATCGTCGCTATAGATAAAAAGACAAAATCGCTATAGGATATAGCGACGGTCGTAACCGTCATATAGAAGCCGTCGCGAAACCTATAAATGACGGTCTTTTTTATCTATAGCGACGGTCGGACCAAATCGCTAAAACTCCACAAAAACGCGCCAAGGTTTTTACCGACCAGTCGAGAAAGTGGATATACCGACTAAGGCCGAATCGTCGTATGTAAGATTTGGTCATGAGCAATTTGCGACGATGCGTGGTCATCAGATAGAGTGAGATTTTGGTATGATCTATTGCGACGGTCTCCCACCGTCGCTATAAATGAGACTTGGTCATGATTTATCAAATGATTATCCGCCGCCCGTCGCGCCATAGTGAGATTGGATGTGAAATTATTGCGATGATGCGTTGCCGATCGTCGCTATAAAGTAGATTTTGTTTGTGAGCTTTATTACGACGGTCGCCAAATCGTCGCTATATCTTCCCCAAATTTTTAAAGAAAATGTCTTTTTTTATACAATAATTTTTATTTATTTTTACCGTTAAAGAAACATAACCACATTCAACCATCCAATCAATATAACATTTACAACTAAAAGAATAAAACAAATAAAGTCTATTAATGTATAATATTATCTAAATATACATAACCATCCAAAATACATCGTTACTATGTATCAAAACAAGACATAACCAACAAAGACATTTAACATATTTTTAGTATCACATCTAACAAATTTTCATCAAAAATAAGGTTACATATAACAAATTTCAAAGAAAGACGTGACATGTCACAGTCCTCTATAGGATTATTTGATCCGCTAATATCACCATTATCTCCTTCGTATATCGATCCTACAAATTAATTATCAAGTGAACTTGTTAATCCATAAAAACATAATGATAGCCCCAAAAATTTAAGTATAAGTGAAGTGAGAGAAGCAACACCGATTGTTGGATTGAGCATTTGAACCGATGAATTCTTCATAAATTCTGCCATAATAATTGATAATAGTTCATCCACTTTCCTTGCAGATCATCTCCTTTTTCACAAGACCTTTTTCAACTCAACTTTGAATTCTTGATTCTCACGTTGTACCTCATTATTTGTGGTCACGAGGCCCCCCAGTGTTTGTAGTATGGCACCAACTCCACCTTGTCAAGTCTACCATATCGCTCTGGTCCAAGAACTTGTGCAAGTATATCATTCCGTCTCTGTCTTTACATCGCTTTCACCAATCGATTCTCGAGTCTTCTTTAACTCAATAATTTTTCTGTGAAAATATATAAGGCAAATTATACACAACTTAAATATACAAGGCAACTTAAATATACGAGGCATAATAGGTTTTCGTTTCACGCCTCTTCATAATAAGATAAAGAAAATAATAAGAAATAGGATAAGAAATGTCAAAATGACATTTCCAAGAAGAAAAAAAACATATAACATTTCTTCAAATTAGCAATTGAAAGAAAGAAAATTCAATTATGAAAAAAAGCATCAAGTATGATTCGCGATTTGGAACCAAGATAGAATTATGTGTTCGATATAGTAGTTTCTCGATATAATGTGTTTGTATACCCGTAAATCTGAAAGCCCAATTTATGCTACGCCACCACCAACAAAGTCTTGAGGAGTTCGCATTTGAACCCATTAACCTACCACACATTTTGGGAACCGATCTTCCAATTTAATTTAACCCAAAAGTAGAACTAAGATTAGTTTGTATGTTACTTCTTATGTGATCAAGACCTAATTAGTAATCGGATTTGAATGGCTACATTTATCATCCTATAAAAAACCGTAGAGATGTAACACTTGCCATGCAACCAAGTTAGGCATGATAAGGACTACAAGGAGCCATCCTTCCGAGTTGATAATCTGTTGGGAATTGGGATCATGATGTGATGATGGTATCTTTCTCTCGAATCGAGTTTTATGATTAATTGATATGATTATTCGATGTCAGTTGTAAGATTGTTTGGATTATGTACAATGTTGCTAATAAAACACGCTTATTCGACTTGTACCTCAAACCCAATGATCTCAATTAGTGTTTAAATTGGCAAAGAAATAATCACAATCGCTTCAAACAAGTAAATGTCAAACAAGTAAGTGTCCTTTGTGGTGGTATTTAAGACTTAAAAATATCCATTAAATATGAGGGACCTAACTGCCTTCTTGTGTAGATGATAAAGGCGGTGGTTGTTTAATGAATGTCGATTCAGATTGTGTTTTGATGAGCTCATACCGGTGATGGTCTAAGAAGTTATTGGTTATGGTCCTCGGTCCTCATACACTCGATTCAAAGTTCCTCATTACCATTTTTAATCCAAAGAAGACAACGGACTAATTATGGCACATCACCATCAAATTGGGTTTTGAAATGCAGAATCAATCGGTGATAATATTGGGTTTCCATTCTAAGAAGGTAAAGTGAATTGGTCGCTTAAAATTAAAATCACGAGCATCATCTCTTCGTAATTTTAATCTGCTACACATATGAGGTGCTTGTCTGCATTGCGTGTTATGATCCTCTCTCTGCTTTTCACAGGGATGCATGTTTTTCATAACTAAGCAATTATAAATGAGGTTAAACTTGTCTAATTACTTTGATGTCTCTCACTAACTACCAGTATTTAGCATAAACTTGTAGCTAATTGGTTATTACTCCAATTTTGCCCGTGAATATTCTCGTTCAAGAATCTTTCAGGATGGTCATCCCTTCTAGATTAGCTATCGGACAAGGTCCATAACCCTAGCCTTCATTTCTGGGGGAAAATGTTGTCAGAGTAAATACTAATTATATTTTACTTCAAAAAGATCATTTGGTCATTGTTTTTCTTTTATTATGAGCTAGGAAACTGCTATATAGTGAACTCTATTCATCTTGTAGGGTACTACAAGTGATAAAAAGCACAATCTCTTTATGTTTTGGATTCACAATCTTTTAATGCAAAACAATTTGACGATGCAGCTTGGACAAAAGTGCATCAATTTCAGACCAAAGGGTGGAATCTCAGGAGTTGGAGAAGTTTTCTATCATAACTCGTTTAGCCAAGTTTCATAGCAGGGGGCAAGCAGGATCAGCTGAGGCATCTACATCCTCTAGCCAGGTTGTCTTTTTCATTCCCAAATCGCATTCTTAATGAATAAATAAAAAAGGGAAAAGGAGTGATGATGAATTGAAAGGTCGGTGTTTGAGACCTGCTTATAACTACCTACCTAGTACTCTCATTGTGGCGCCCCAAAATAGGTATACATCACCTATTCCGAGTTGTCAATACATGGTACGTAAACAACTACAACTTTATTATTACAACAAGAAATCGTGAGTTTGAATACAAATATTATCTTCTGCATAATATCTATACTCAAATAAATCCTCATCACATTTATTGATACATTATTTTACAAAAATGGTGAGGACTACTAAACAATCCTTTCTAAAACCTTCATTCCATACCCCGACTCGTACTCGCTTATATTCTCGCCTCCACGAGAAAAATGGAACAAAAAGGAAAAGGGTGAGCTCAACTAGCTCAAGAAAGAATATTATGACTAAGATAATATACAACAAATTATCGTTAGTCTTCAACAGGAAAAATATAATAGAATACAATAGACAACAAATTTTAAATCAATATTCGCAATGAAATAATAATTCATTAGAAGAGTTAAGTAGAGAATGCAAACTACTATCTTCTATGTATGAATTTAAAAGTTCACCGCTCATCTTTTATCCCTCATAACATCAATCAATATACATCTGAATCAAATATTCATCTTTGCACTACTGGGCCAAAGATATTCATCACCGGGTCATGTTCATTTAAACACATGTTCATCTTTGCACTACGGGCCAAAGATATTCTTCGAAATCATTCATCTTTGCACTACAGCCAAAGAAGATATTCTTAAGAAATCATTCATCTTTGCACTACAGCCAAAGATATTCCATAATATCATCATTTAAGATCGAGGATGATGAAAAATATTTTTTAAAAGAAACGAATCCAAAGGAAACAAAATGACAAGGATTAAGGATTAAGGATTCGTACTTGGTTTTATCCACGTCCCAAAAATACCTCAAAAATAATCATAGTGGTGTAAAATTCAAGAATGATCAAAACATGGATACAATCGAGTTAGTATCCGAATAGATGTTTTAGACGAAAAGAAGAAATTTTATTTTTAGATGAATAATCTCAGATATCGTGAATAGTGCCGTATCGTGAATAGTAACTCAAACACCAAAAGATAGAAATTCCACAAAAAACATCTTCACGCTTAATGAATAGTACTTGTGAATAAGAACTCGTGAATAAGAACTCATGAATAAGAAACTGTGAATAAGAACTCATGAATAGTAACCCATGAATAGTAACCCCGACATGAAAAAGTTCCAAATTTGATAAAACTTCAGATCAACATTTCAATTATAATGATATTGAAGAAATAATATCATTACGAAAAAAATAATATCCCTTACCTCGAAAGAAGCGATTTACATTTGGAATAACGTTTGAATCGAACTTGCACCGTATAGCAATACTCAAAGTATACTCAAAATACTCACAAGAATACGCTCGATAATATAGAGAGAAAAACTTGAGCTTACGGTGTGATTTTCAATTCTAACCCAAAGCACCCTATTTATAGGAAAATCTTTAACACCAAAGCGAAAAATTTAATAAAATATTAATATAATATATATTAAATTCCTCGCCCACTCGACCATCTGACCATCTGAATTCAGCCACTAATAATGACAAAAACAAAAAAACGTTTTTGTTATTAAAATTAATTAAAACTTTCAAAAATCAATTATTTTGAGACTTGAACTTCAATAATTCATAATAAATAGCCCTTTCATCAGAAAATTCGAATCTCGCGAGTTTTTATAGGAAATTCAATTCTCTACAACTTTGTAGAAGAAAGTTTTTCCAAATTCCAAACAGAAATCGACCGAAATCCACAAACGGGCGATTTTACGTTTATAATCAAATTTCAACAATAAATGGGGTCCACCGACATGTTTAACATGTTTTAAACATTTATTGCAACAAAAATACTCTTCCTCCTCGTATACTCATATATCCCACATTCGTTGTAAAAATATCACCGTTAATATATTATTAAAATAATATATTTAAATGAATTATTTTATCGTAAAAAAGATAAAATATTAATTTTCAACAATTGTCATTTTAAAAATTTTCTCCATCTATATCCACATAAAATCAATATTTTCCTCATCATATAAATCAATAATTAATTATTCACAAATAATATTACGAGAATCACAATATTGACAACCAGTGCGCTTTCAGGAAAGAGGGCTTTCAATAAGAATTTCTTCTTATTGGCGCCGCAATTAGGTGACCAAACCTCTCCTTAGACGTAACTTTCTAGACATTGCCAATAATGTTATCTTATAATATTATTCGGATAATATGAATTATTGCTTCGATAATGAAAAATACTTGTGTAATGACAATTATTGAAACAACAAAGAATATAAAATATCAACACAAAGAATTATTAACTCGATAAAATATTTGAGCAAGAATTATGTAACCATTATTGAGTAGTGCCTTCTTACGTAAGAATCAATAATTGGTGCAATACCGGTGCAGTAATTGCTTTCAACAACGCCAGCGTATTAGTGTGTTTTAACCACCGGGTATTCCAACAAGATAATACTTGATAACAACTACGCTATTTATTTAAAAACAACTTATATTTGTCGTTTTCTTCATCCAATCGCTTTTTTCCGTTATGGGGCCCACACATGGTCGCTACCGTCGCATTTAATATTCTCGACAAGATTTAATATTCCACGACCAAAACGAATATTCCCTAAAATAATGAATATTTTATAACCACTTCTTTATTTTGAAATATTTGCGTATTTAACCCTTAACTATTCACATTAATCAAATCAACCCTTACTATTTCAAAATAATAAATAAAGGAAATTCCTTTTTATTTAAAAAATTTTCGGGGTCTTACAACCTCCCCTCCTTATGAAATTTCGTCCTCGAAATTGACGTCGATACTGGTGTGTTTCGAAAAGGTGAGGATACCTCGCTTTCATTTCCGTTTCCAATTCCCAGGTCATTTCCTCTATAGCATGATTCCTCCACAAAACTTTAACTTGTGGTATGACCTTTGCGCGTAGGGCATGCTCCTTCCTATCCAAGATCTTGACAGGTACCTCCTCATACGTTAAGTCTTCGGCTATCTCGTCCGGTTCTAACTCAATAACGTGGTTCGGGTCTTTCACATATTTACGAAGTACAGATATGTGAAACACATTATGAACACGAGACATACTTGGAGGTAACGCAAGTCTATAGGCTACATTTCCTACTCGGTCAAGAATTTGAAATGGACCAATAAATCGTGGATTGAGCTTTCCTCTCTTCCCAAATCTTGTAACTCCCTTCCATGGAGCAACTCGCAACAATACATGATCCCCTACATTAAATTCCACGTCCTTTCGATGAAGATCCGCATAACTCTTTTGTCGATCTTGTCTTGCCGCTTTGTATACGTTGTCGAATCATTTGGATCTTTTCGGTGAGTCATACGTATTAACTTCGGGTCCCAAATAATGTTGCTTCACCCACCTCATCCCAACATATTGGTGAACGACATTTTCGTCCATATAATGCTTGAATGGAGCCACACCTATACTTGCTCGATAACTCATTGTTGTAGGAGAATTCCACCAATGGTAAATACTTATCCCAACTACCCTTGAAGTCTAGACACAGAGTCTTAATAGATCTTCAAGAGTTTGAATAGTCCTCTCGATTGTCCGTCCGTTTGGGGATGGTATCTTTGAACTAAATCGCAAATCCGTGCCCATAGCTTTTTGCAAGCTAACCCAAAATCTTGAAGTGAATCTTGGGTCACGATCCGAAACTATAGATACAGTACGTGCCATGCAACCTCACAATCTCATTCACGTCACATACTAGCAAGACGTTCAAGGAATAAGTCTCCCGTATTGGCAAGAAATGAGCAGACTTGGTTAATCTATCAACAATAACCCAAATAGCATTGATGCCTTGAGAAACCGTAGGAAGACCCGTAACGAAATCCATAGTAATGTGTTCCCACTTCCATTCCGGAATCTCAAGTGGTTGCAACGGACCCTTAGGTACAAGATGCTCCGCTTTTACACGTTAGCGAAGTTAAACACATCGAGATAAACTTTGCAATCTCTCTCTCATATTGTTCCACCAAAAATGTATGTCAAGATCACGATACATTTTAGTACTTCCAGATGGATTGCAAATGGCGTGTTGTGTGCCTCCATCATAATCTTGTACTTCAAATCGAGTCGTTAGGAACACAAAGTCTAGAGTGGACTCAAGTATTCCTTCTTCATCAATTCTCGCTTAGGAATAGCTCCTTCTTGTACTTTCTTCTTCATACGCATCACTCGGATTCGGTGGCTTGAGCAACCTTAACTTTTTCTATTAAAGTTGGCTCTGTCATCGTATACTTGACATCATCGCACTTTCGTTCATATGATCTTCTACTCAATGCGTCACCACCCACGTTCGCTTTACCGGGATGGTATTGAATAGTGTGGTCGTAGTCTTTCAATAGCTCGAGCCAGCGTCATTGCCGCGTGTTGAGTTCTTTTGAGTGAAGAAATATTTAAGGCTTTTATGGTATGAATATATCTCCACTTTCTCCCCATATAGATAGTGCCTCCATATTTTTAAGCAGCAAACGATCGGGCCGCCAACTCTAGATCATGAGTAGGATAATTCCTCTCGTCTTTTTTTGTTGTCGCGAGGCATAGGCTATGACTTTCCCACGTTGCATGAGAACACATCCTAACCCTTTGCTCAAGCATCATTTGTAGATAACAAATCCATCCGAACCGGATGGTATTGTTAGAAACAGTCTTAGAAATAAGTCTCCTCTTAAGCTCTTGGAAACTCTTCTCGCATTCTTCGCTCAAAACGAATTTTGTATCCTTCCGAAAGTTAGGCGAGTTAATGGAGTAGCGATTCGAGAAAACCCTTCCACGAATCTCCGATAATAACCAAATTAAGCCCAAAAAACTACGTGACTTGATCACCGACTTGGTTGCTCCCCTAACTTTGTATTGCTTCAATCTTCGCGGATCAACAGATACTCCATGTTATTTAACACCATGCGCCCCAGGAATGCTACTTCCTCGGCCGTAACTCGCATTTCTTCAATTTGGCATATAGTTGGTTTTCACGAAGCCTTTGGAGTACCAAATTCAAATGGTGCTCATGATCTTCACGGCTTTTGGAATATATGAGGATGTCATCAATAAAGACAACAACGAATTGATCCAAATATTCCTTGAATACTCGGTTCATCATATCCATGAAAGCCAGCAGGAGCATTAGTTAGTCCGAAAAGACATGACTAAGAATTCATAATGCCCATACCGGGAGTTCAAGGCGCCTTTGAATATCCTCGATTCTAATCTTCACCGATGATATCCGAATCGAAGATCGATTTTTGAAAAGAATTGTGCCCTTACAGAATCGGTCAAACAAGTCATCAATACGAGGTGAGGATACCTATTCTTGATGGTGACATGGTTCAATTCCCGATAGTCATACACAAAGTCGCATACTCCCGCCTTTCTTCTTTACAAAAAAAGCAGGAGCACCCCAAGGAGATGTACTGGGGCGGATGAAACCGATGTCCAACAATTCTCGTAGTTGGACCTTTAACTCCTGAAGTTCAATAGAGCCATTCGATATGGGGTTTTAGAAATGGGCTTTGTACCAGTTCAAGATCAATAAAGAATTCAACTTCACGCTACGGGGTAGCAAGGAAGAAGTTCTTCGAAATCGTCGGAAAGTCAATAACAACAGGGAATATTATTCAAATTTGACGTGTCTTTATTCAAATCCATAACATGTGCTAAGAAAGCTTGACATCCGCTTTTTAATAAACGAATAGCTTTATGATTAGATATGACGATGATCGATTTTAATGGTTTAGTTGCTTGAATTAAATGCAACAGGTTGGTTAGGAATATGAAAACTAACAACCTTACGAAAACAATCAATTTTGGCATGATGAGTAGTTAACCAATCAATTCCTAAAATCACATCAAAAGCAAGTATCTTTAAAGAGATAAGGTCAACAGTAAGTAATGGTGCCAACTTGAATCAAACAAGATTTATAAACGATGGATGTGATGAAAGTTTCTCCTAACTGGAGTTTCCACAGATAGGTCAAAGTCTAATTTCTCCCGAGTCAAGTTTAAACGTTGAGCACATGCAGGGAGAGATAAATGAATGGGTATACCACGTATATCAAGTAAGGTATAAACTTCGCAAGAATTTATAAATAAATTTTACCCGTGATCACCTCGTTTGGGTTCTCGCATTATGACCAACACAACAAACGCTTCTTCCGGAATCGTTGACTTTGACTTTTACCGAATAGTCTTTTGAGTCACCGTCCCATTGAACTAGGTTTCGCCATTCTTTGTCTGATCTCGAGTGATATGTCCTTCCTTTCCACAACTATAGCATACCTTGAACTCGTTGTGGGCGGTTTGACCGATATGTCCCTCTTTTCCGCATTTGTAGCATATAATGGGTGGTGGTCGCTCTCTCCCTTAGAACCCGATTCTTCACGCAAGACCGCCATCTTCATATGATCGTTGTTAAATCTCCTCTTTTAAAATCTCCTCCCACTCGCTTCTTCTATTTTCATGGCCATGATTACCACCAGAGTGGTAACCATTTTTGTCCGTCTGTTTCTTTTTCTCCGCAGTTATCATTATTCGCTGATCGCTATCTCTACGATGCGATCCCGGTTGTGGTCCCTCGGTTGACCGTACTCGTTATCTCGCCTAATAATTGAGCCCTGCTTACAACATCTCGAATAGAGAGAAGTTTATGAGAAATGAGATCTTGGCGTATCTTGGGTTTCAAACCTCTAAGAAACATCCGCGTCATAACGTTCCTCATTCTCCACCAAATGAGGTGCAAACTCGGATAACTCTGCAAACTTTGCCTCGTCTTTGAGACACCGTCATTTGTTTTGTTCCAATCGATGAACTCCACTTCCTTCATATAGACGTTAACACTTTCGTGAAAGTATTTGTCATTAAATAGCTTTCAAACGTCTCCCAAGACATCTTTGAGTGCGGTTTGGATGGAGTACGCCACAGACTCCCACCAATGATGCTCGCTTCGCCACGGAAACATAAAGGTGGCGAATGGAACCTTCGTTCCTCGTGCATCCCAAGACATCGAATATCTTGGTAATTTGTTTGACCCATGTTTCCGCCGTGATCGGATCTGGCTTTCCACTTAAATTCGGTGGTCCCAACTCTTTGAATCGCTTGTTGTGACAACCCGTGAATTGCTATCATTTCCTCAGTATTTTGAACACGAGTTTCCTCAAATCGATTTTTGTATGAACCGCAAAAACTTCTAAACATCCCCTCGTTCATCATCTCGCTTCAATGGTGTTGTTCACAGAGGAACATTGCCCGACTGTTGCACGCTTCTCCTCGTTGGTGAGTACAGGCATCTCCACTCTGGTCTCATTTCCATTGTTAATATTCTCAATGACATTCTCAAATCTTCACATAAAACAAGGGTTAATTAAGAAATCAATATATCACATAATATCCCTATATATCGACCAACTAACAAATAATAAGCTTAGTAGGACACACTAGCGAAGGATTTACTTCGTCTCCCTCCTAGTTCTATTCCCCGATCTCCGCCAGAGATCATATCCCTAAGCTCGATACCAACCGTGGCGCCCCCAAAATAGGTATACATCACCTATTCGAAAGTTGTCAATACATGGTGATGCGTAAACAACTACAACTTTATTATTACAACAAGAAAGCTGTGAGTTTGAATACAAATATTATCTTCTGATAATATCTATACTCAAATAAATCCTCATCACATTTATTGATACATTATTTTACAAAATGGTGAGGACTACTAAACAATCCTTTCTAAAACCTTCATTCCATACCCAGGCTAAGTATCGCTTATATTCTCGCCTCCCGAGAAAAATGGAACAAAAAGAAAAGGGTGAGCTCAACTAGCTCAAGAAAGAATATTATGACTAAGATAATATACAACAAATTATCGTTAGTCTTCAACAGGAAAAATATAATAGAATACAATAGACAACAAATTTTAAATCAATATTCGCAGCTGAAATAATAATTCATTAGAAGAGTTAAGTAGAGAATGCAAACTACTATCTTCTATGTATGAATTTAAAAGTTCACCGCTCTATCTTTTATCCCCAGTAACATCAATCAATATACATCCGAATCAAATATTCATCTTTGCACTACAGGCAAAGATATTCATCACCGGGTCATGTTCATTTAAACACTGCTCATCTTTTTGCTACTTCGCCAAAGATATTCTTCAGAAATCATTCATCTTTGCACTACAGCCAAAGATATTCTTAAGAAATCATTCATCTTTGCACTACAGGGCCAAAGATATTCCATAATATCATCATTTAAGACCGAGGATGATGAAAATATTTTTTTAAAGAAACGAATCCAAAGAAAACAAAATGACAAGGATTAAGGATTAAGGATTCGTACTTGGTTTTATCCACGTCCAAAAATACCTCAAAATAATCATAGTGGTGTAAAATTCAAGAATGATCAAAACATGGATACAATCGAGTTAGTATCCGAATAGATGTTTTGACGAAAAGAAGAAATTTTATTTTTCGGTGAATAATAAGACCAGATATCGTGAATAAGGTCAGATCGTGAATAAGTCAGAGTATCGTGAATAAGAACTCGACACCAAAAGATAGAAATTCCACAAAAAAACATCTTCACGCTTCATGAATAAGATTTGTGAATAAGAATCTCGTGAATAAGAACTCATGAATAGTAACCCGTGAATAGTAACTCATGAATAAGTAACCCATGAATAGTAACCCCGACATGAAAAAGTTCCAAATTTGATAAAAACTTCAGATCAACATTTCAGTATAATGATATTGAAGAAATAATATCATTACGAAAAAAATAATATCCCTTACCTCGAAAAAAGCGATATTTACGACCGAATAACGTCGAACGAACTTGCACCGATATAGCAATACTCAAAGTATACTCAAAATACTCACAAGAATACTTCGATAATATAGAGAGAAAAACTTCAGCCACGGTGTGATTTTCAATTCTAACCCAAGACCCTTATTTATAGGAAAATGCTTAGAACACCAAAAAGCAGTAAAATTTAATAAAATATTAATATAATATATATTAAATTCCTCGCCCTCTCGACCATCTGACCATCTGAATTCAGCCACTAATAATGACAAAAACAAAAAAAACGTTTTTGTTATTAAAATTAATTAAAACTTTCAAAAATCAATTATTTCGGAGCTTCAGAACTTCAATAATTCATAATAAATAGCCCTTTCATCAGAAAATTCGAATCTCGCGAGTTTTTATAGGAAATTCAATTCTCTACAACTTTGTAGAAGAAAGTTTTCCAAATTCCAAACAGAAATCGACCGAAATCCATAAACGGGCGATTTTACAGGCTATAATCAAATTTCAAATAATAAATGGGGTCCACCGACATGTTTAACATGTTTTAAACATTTATTGCAACAAAAATACTCTTCCTCCTCGATACTCATATATCCCACATTCGTTGTAAAAATATCACCGTTAATATATTATTAAAATAATATATTTAAATGAATTATTTTATCGTAAAAAGATAAAATATTAATTTTCAACAATTGTCATTTTAAAATTTTCTCCATCTATATCCACATAAAATCAATATTTTCCTCATCATATAAATCAATAATTAATTATTCACAAATAATATTACAGTATCACAATATTGACAACCGAGCGCTCCTGAAAGAGGGGCTTTCCAATAAGAATTTCTTCTTCTTGGCCGCAATTGATTAGGTGACCAAACCTCTCCTTAGATGTAACTTTCTAGACATTGCCAATAATGTTATCTTATAATATTATTCGGATAATATGAATTATTGCTTCGATAATGAAAAATACGTGTAATGACAATTATCAAAAACAATGAATATAAAATATCAACACAAAGAATTATTAACTCAATAAAATATCGAATAAAGAATTATCGTAACCATTATTGAGTAGTGCCTTCTTACGTAAGAATCAATAATTGGTGCAATCTGTGTAATCGCTTTCAACAACGCCAGACATTAGTGTGTTTTAACCACCGGTATTCCAACAAGATAATTGTGAATAACTACGCCTGCTATTTAAAAACAACTTATATTTGTCGTTTTCTTCATCCAATCGCTTTCACATTATGGGGCCCACACACGGTCGCTACTACGTCCGTATTTAATATTCCCGAACAAAGATTAATATTCCACGACCAAACGAATATTCCCAAAATAATGAATATTTTATAACCACTTGCTTATTTTTTGAAATATTTATGTATTTAACCCTTAAACTATCCACATTAATCAAATCAACCCTTACTATTTCAAAATAATAAATAAAGGAAATTCCTTTTATTTAAAAAAATTTCGGTCTTACACCTACTACCTATCATTCTGCTCGCTAACTAAGTAAGTAGTCCAACTAAGTAAGGATAGTAATAGATGTAAGTTTATAATAAGTTGAAATATGTTCTTGGACTTCCTAACAGGCTTGCATGTGTTGATATATGTACTTGGACTTGATGTTTCCCAATTTTGAGCTCTAGTACTCGACACAGTTAAACGTACTTTAAAGTTTGAATGACCACCATTATATTCTATTTCCACACAAAGAATTTTGATATATACCAAAAGAATACGTACCACATTCGAGGATGCTCCCAGTGAAATTGAGTTATCACTTGAGTGTGGATCAGATATATATATGTCTGCTTTCGATCAATCTCTTTATTATTTATTTGGTACTACAAATAAAACAAAAATAGTTCATAATTAATAATAATACTCTATTTATAAAAGTCTAATACATGATTAACGATAAAAATATTGAAATGACATCAAATATTACCAATTCACGCTTCTTTTTTGAATTGATTTAGTGCCCAATGTATGACCTACCAACAATTTTTTCCGATTTTCACAATTTTTGTTGCTATATCCTCGCATTGTATGTATTTATAAATTAATAATAATATATAACAATAAGTAAGAATTGATAATACATAAATTAGAATAAACACAACCTTGTGGCATTATCGAGTTAGCCAATAATCAACCAACGCACCCATTGATTGAGGATTTACTCGATCATTGTTGATAGTATTCGCCATCGATTTGGCACGTCACCAGTGCACAAAATTATTACTCTTTAAGTTAGACTTCCAATCTCTCCACCTATTGTTCATGATAGTCACCGCTTTTCTCTTAGCATTGGGGTGATCTGTGGTAAATCGTTTCTACAACAAACAAATTTACACATATATTAGTTTGTTTCAATGTGCTTAATGTCAAATTCTATAAAATGGTATGATTAATAACCCGAATTTCATCCCAAGCCCTTGTCATGTTAGCCTCTCATCATATTGGACCATGTTGGAGTACTTATTGGGAAAAATTCTCCATTGCGAAAAGACACACCGAGAAAAGTGGTTAACTTATTGGCCTCTCCCCAACAGTGACCATTTGCATCATAAATTACTTTTTTGGGTGCATCGCTATTTGACCATAATTTTGCTCCCATCGTTGGTCCACGCTTCCTCTTAGGTCGAGAACCTAAAAGAGAGAAAGAATCAAGAACTATGTATTGAACAAAAGATGAATTGAACATATAGAACCTTCAAAGATTACAACTCGTGTCTAATTTCTATGTCTCATTTTGTTCGATCAACTACTCATATAATTACTTGTGTCATACATATTTATGTAATGATTCATACTATATATTTATTATGAATTAAAAATAAATATATAATATCTTTATTATTCAATATAAAAATCAATAATATGACGAGTCCCCCCTTCCTACACATTTCAGAGGATTACCAGGTTAAAGTCCAGGGAGTCCCACATACATTTATTCCTCTTGGGGTTCAAAGACTTCCACTTACAAAATTTTATAATCTACAAGTTATATAAGCACATTATTAGCTCACCGGATGAAGGATGAAGTATGAACTAAGCTGGATAGCAAGATTTTAAAACCATGAAGTAAAATATACATAATACAACTTTATATAGAAAGCACAACACCAAGTTAATTCTCATGACAATGCAAGTATAAGTGTAGATATATGCATGGTACCTTCAACATTCTCATGAATACTTTCCTCCTCTACATATGGTTCATCTAAGATGGATCTCATTATCATTAATTTCCGGCCATTGGAGCAGCTTAGCACGAGATCTAGACGCTCTATTAGAAGCCATTAAAGCAACCCGAGAAACAAAAATATGAATGTGACACTCGTAAGAAAAGTTATTAGTTAAATCTAATGAACAAAGTAGAACTTTCCACGCTTATTAGTTAAATCTAATGAACAAGAGAGAACTTTCACAGCTTATTAGTTAAATCAAACTAAGTCCCCAAAATTAACAAATACATCCAAATGAAATACATCCGAAAATAAGTTGGCTAGCTAATACGTAAATTTGTAGACACCAAGGTGGGGGCGGGGAGAAGACGTAGTCCATTTAATTTCCAGTTTAGTCTAATTTGATCTTCAAATCTACTTACATTGAAATGTTGACAAAGAAGTGTGTTTAAAACACTAATAAGATGATGTAGAAAACAAAGTAAAAGCTAATAAGTACAAGGAGCACCAAGATATAATATCAAAAACGGATCTATCAAAGTGTAACGGTTTCTCTTTTGGAGAAAATGGACAAAGTGTAAAAAAACAGATCTATCAATTGTGATGTTTATCCTCTTCATTCTTCGTCATCTTCATTTTCCTCACTATCACCCTCCTCTTCATCTTCTTGACCTCATCTTCTCCTTCATCTTCGCTTCGTCTTCGTCTTCGTCTCCATTCTCATCTTCATTTTCATCAACAATATGTTCAATCATTCGTCTTTTGAAACGAGATGTCAATTTGAGATCCTAGTTTTCGCACTTTCCTGGTCTTTTTCGTCCATTTTCAACTAATTCAAAGATCAACGCCATTCCTAACCCAATTTATGTTTTCAATATCAACTTCAGAATCGGAGTGATGAATTCTTCATCGGTATTGGGTAAATCGTCACTATCGTAATCTACTTGAAAGATCTTCACATAAATCTCTCGGCTTTGTTAGTATAACCACACGCCAATTGTTATCCCTTTGATCATCAACATAAAATATTTGTTGAACTCCGAGGCATTACAAAGGGCTCATCTGGTTGAACCAAACTTTTGATGATTTACAAGCGTGAAGCCATAGTCATCCGGCCAACCCTCATCACGTGCTAAACCGTCATACCACTTACATTTGAATAGAACAACTTTGCGGATCCATAATAATCTAATTCAACAACATCTTCCAAAATACCAAAGTATTCAACTACATCTTCCTTAGATTTCGATCTCTAGCAGATGAATATCCACGAGTAGTTCTACCACATATACCCCACTATTCTCGTTCTCCTCTTACTCTCACAACTTGTCGAATGGAATCGATACCCATTTACCAAATAACCATCTCCTCTCCGCCTATCAAATTTGGGCCCAAATGCAAGAGCTTGAACTTCCTTTTGAAGCATCGTTATTCATAGTTGCCATCTACAAAATGGTAGCGATATAAGCAAATTCCATCCATTTATTATTAATAACCATTACAAAATTTTGCATAAAATTACGTTCAAATAATGTAATACTTACATAATTCTTAAACCATTCAGAAATTCCTTTTTCTTAGCATTGTCAATTTCCTCTTGGCGTCGGTTTTTTTTACTTTACGCTTTCCACGTCGTAAACATATATGAATCTTGCCAAATACTACAAATAAATAAACAAATTAAACAAATTTTTTTTGTCATAGCTAAATTGGCTAACATAAGTTATTAATATTTCGAACAATAAATGTCATTCTTTATTTACTCACCTTAGATATGACTCAACCTCTGTACAATTAAATAAGACATACAAAAGGCACTCTTGACATCATCGCTACATAGAGTACAAACTTTTGGGACATTAAGAAATCGACCTATGTTTCTAAATACAGAGAGAATCTCTTTTCCTTGTTCATATCCAGCTTCATTTCTTCCAACTCGTTTCCATGCAGCATTGTTTTGACTCAAATATCTTGAGCAAAATGTAACACATTCTTCAGCAATATACCCTTCTACAATTGACCCTTCTGGACGACTTCTATTGCGAATATACCCTTTTAACTTGCCCATGTATCTTTCAAAAGCCCACATTTGTCGATATTTAACATTTCCAGCTATCTTCGCCTTTCAAATGAGGTGGACACACAAATGTACCATTATATCAAAGAAAGCGGGAGGAAACACCATCTCAAGCTTGCAAAGTATTAACGAATTTTTTGTTCAACCGTTCATAATCTTCCGATGTGTTATAGTTGGAACATAATTCTCTGAAGTAGTTACAAAGTTCAATTATTGTTGAGCAGACATGTCTAGGCAAGTCGGTACATCGTATTGCTATTGGAAGTAATTGTTGCATTAAAATATGGCAGTCGTGACTTTTAAGACCTGAGATCTTGCCCCCCTTCAAATTGATGCAACGTGAAATATTTGAAGCATATCCATCAGGTACCTTAACATTTTTCAACACTTGCAAGAAATCATGTCTTTCTTTCTTAGACATTGAAAGCTTTTGGTAAGTAAAAGGTACTTTTGAATCGTCTTTGCGACGGGTATTGGATGGAGCTCTCTTCTTATACCCATTGTCATCAAGTCCAATCGTGCTTTTAAATTATCTTTTGACTTTCCTTGCACACTCAACAATGTCCCAATCAGGCTATCACAAATGTTTTTGGCAATGTGCATTCCATCTGGATTGTGGTATGCAACAAAAGGTTCCGCCAATATGGCAATTCAAAGAAAATAGATTTCTTCCTCCAATTATGTTTTGAGTCATGGGGAATGGTCTTCGTCTAGTGGGTGTCTTTCCAAAAGTGACATTAATAGCATTAACTTGTTCAAGAATATCAAATCTGATGGCACCACCGAGCTTCACTATGGTCACATTCTCCGTTAAATCTTCGTGTATCAAACCTATAACTATGACCCGACTCCGTAAAACAACGATGCCCGATATAACATTCCTTACTTTGCAATCTACAAGAACGAGTGTTCATTTGACATGATGGACAAGCTAACTTACCTTTAGTACTCCAACCCGCATAACATAGCAAGAGTTGGAAAATCACTAATTGTCCACAATATAGTCGCACGATTGGAACTTTGTACCGTTAGATGCATCATACGTTTCAACCCCATTACTCCATAAGATCTTCAACTCCTCAATTAAAGGTTGCATATACACGTCAATATCATTACATGGAGAGTTTGGACCGTATTAACAAAGGCATGATAAAATACTCTGCGCTTCATACACATCCACGGTGGTAAGTTATATACAACAATTGTCACCGGCCATATACTATACGGTGACCCATGGGTAAAGGGACTCATGCCATCGCGGGACGAATCCAGTCTTACATTTCGATGTTCTTGAGAGAATGTAGGGTACATTGTATCCAAATGCTTCCAAGCAAAGCAGAGTCACCGGATGACGATTCACTCCATCTTTCCGTCGCTTTACGATGCCACATCATGTATTTTGCGCTTCTTGAGACATAAATAGCCTCTGCAATCTTTAATTAACGCTAAATAACGTAATTGCTTCACGCCTACTTTGCTCCTCTTCGTTTTGTATCTATTTGTGTCTTCTCCGATACAACCATCTCGGCCCTGCTTCCATCTCGATGATTTGCAAAACTGCATAAGACTCTAATTTTTCATTCTCCTCCAAAAGAGCATACAATCATTCTCGCACGATCAATCTTCTCATAACCAAACCCTAAATTTCCAACCATTTTCTTCATTTCATAAAAATTATCGAGCAAGTTTGCAAATGATGGAAATGATGACTTAAACTTACTTGAGCAATCCATCAAAGGACACATCACCATTTGCTAACATTTTTATGATTGAAAAGCCATACAACGAATGAAAGGACTGCTCTTATTTTCACATCCGGGATATAAAGGTTGATTGGCCTCGACATGTACTTTTGGTATTTTGAAGCTTCAAATAATTTAATCTACACCGTGATCCCTAAATATATCATTTACCATCTCGAGCATACGATGCTCATCTTCGGATTGTGATGGTTCTTCGTGAACATCATCATTACTCACATCCCCGATAATCACATCTTCCCTCGATGCACCCAATTCGTGTAGCCAAACATAAATCCATCACAAATCAAATGTTCACGAGTAGTAGCTCTAATCTGCATCGACCATTTACACAATTCTTACGTGGGCAAGGAATTCTTCCCGCTTACCATGCCCACTTTTTCAAAACCAAAGTCCGAGAAATATCTCTATGCCGCAAGATATTCTCTAATATCTTGGTAATTCCATCCACATCTTATCCATAATATTATGTCCCTAAATCAAATTGAACAACCATCGAATGATATTATGATAGAAATCTATCATAATTAATTATGATAATTAATTATCATAATTAAGTACCTTGAATGCCAACCAAACTCCCGGTTCACTCAAATAAAACAAAAAAGGTCGTAGATAATTTAAATATTAATTATCATAATTAACTAATTTCAAATAAATAGTAGGTAATAATTAAGGGTGACTACACCAAAACATTACATTCAAGGTCTCAATGTTGGACATGGAAGTTCTTTTTAATTATAAGCCTCAAATATTCCTACAAATTAATATGAAGGGGAAACAAGAGGCAAATTGTTAGGAAAATGTAAAATAAACCCGTAAAGTCGAAAGGAAAACTAATAAATCATCAATAAATAATAAATGGCTCTAAAAACTCGATAAATCATAGAATAATATAACGCAAAGAAGTCTCACATGAGGTAAAATATGCGAGTTCAAATCTTATCTTCTACAAGAACAAGAGGGAACCTAATGTAATCGTAAAGCGTAACTTCAATCTTCTTCACCAACAACTCATGTCCCGGCCTTGTGTTAACTAAATTTCTATGACATAATAGACCCCAGGGTTCAAAAGACAAAATATCAAGGAAACCAAGATAGAAATATACATATATATATATATTGTATAGAGAGAGAGAGAGATCATTTGGCTAACTAAGTATCAAATAACTTATGCGTTCCTTAAGATAACATCTCAATTGGTATAACTAGTAATTTTTCCATAACAAACACATTCCATTTTTTTTTATTTTCTTTTATTCTTCAAGTTTAAAATGTAAAAGTGACGAGTCCATGTCCTTAAATGCATATCTGGGAGCATAAACCCTAAATTATCAAGGGACATAACATCACCTATGTTTTCTAATCATACAACCTAACAAGGACTCTAATTATTCAAAGATCATCCTGAAATAGGATAGACTCATTTAAATGGGACAAAGTTTATACCAGGAAGCTATACTTCCCAGACCTGACTCCTCACTCGTGATTACTAATTCGTGACTCAAGTTGCTAACTCAAATTTACAAATCCGTGAAAGATCAAAACTATAGATCTCAAACAGCTTCGAAATCTTATGAATCAGTTGCCCAACTAATCATCACCTTCCTCATAGATGTAACACCAACATGGAACCTGTGGTTACGAAAATCGTAAGTGAAAAGTCGGATTCAGCCTAAGATGCACCTTCATCGTAGAAGTTGACTAGATACATGTGAGTATAGATCAATCATAGCCTCTAAAATAACCACAGACTTTGCATAGAAGCATCACAGAATTATGCGATTCGATTATTGACCCACCAAGTAGATACACATCCTCTTTTTATATCGGTTCCATCATTTGATAGGAAAATAATTAGAAATATCCCTAGTTGGCCAATCGGGTAAAAAGAAAAGCATAAAAAATATTCACATGGTAACTAACAAAGACAACCCATGTCGAACTATATTAACATTGGAATGTGTTTGCCAATGTTGCTTCAGTAGTCGCCAATCCAAGAATTTGCCATCTTGGCACAACATATGTTGAACAACAAGCATAATTAGCCAAACACATCATCTTACACCAAAGAAACTACCATATGAGACTATCAATATCACAACGCTTCATAAATCAAACATGATAACCGCAACTTCACTTCCATATGCTTTCAAAATCTTTATTGAACATGAAAAATATAGATTTATATATGAAATATACACTATTTAGTGTTAATAGTAACCTTGGCAACATACTAACATTTTTAACAAGTACCCTACCTTGTATTTCTCCTGGATTTCTCGAATCGAAACAGAGACACGAGATGATGTTAATCGAATGATGCAGAGACACGAGATGATGTTAATCGAATGATGTAGAGACACGAGATGATGTTAATCGAGTGATGTTAATCGAGTTAATCGAATGATGTTAATCGAGTTACACGAGATGAACGCTGATGTCGATTTGGGGAAAGAATATGAGAGACCCTTTAACCCTATACATGATACGCCTCCCTTATATGACCCTCGTTAATTAAAATCCTTAAAAAAATTCCTATACCGAAGCGGTCTTTTGTGACCTCTAATAATGGACAACCTTCAGAGTCTATACTGAAGCGGTCGTGAAGTGACCGTCGCTATATATACCTATAGCGACGGTTCCCGTAATCGGCGTCGCTATATCTCGCCGCTATATGTTGAATTTCTAGTAGTGTAGGATATGATCCTCAGCTAAGATGTGAGAATAGTACTAGGAGGGAGAGACGGGAATACCTTCGCTTAGTATGACCTACCTAAGTTTATGTGTTATTTTATTGGTTGGTCAAGATAGGGATAATTTGTTACATGTCAATTAACCTTTTGTTTTGTGGTAGTATCTCCGAAATGACATCCGAGAATGTTGAGAATAGCAATGGAGCGCAGAGCGATCGTTGATTCACCACATATCAATAATCGTGATAATGTGCATCGTGAAGGCGACAATCCTCACGCAAACAACAACACCGACCAAATGATGAATGATCAAATGTTCGAGGCTTTATGCAATTTATGCAACAAAGAAAGAGAGCGACTTCGTCCAAAACGTAGGTGGAAACACGGAAAACTCTCGAAGTGATCATCGCTAAACAATTCAAGGAGCTGGGACCACCGGAGTTTAAGGAAAAGCCAAAACCACTTCTGGCGGAAGCATGGATAAAGTAGATTACCAAGATATTTGATGTCTTGGGATGCTCCGAGGAGCAAAAGGTTCCCTTTGCCGCCTTTATGTTGCGCGGAGAGGCAGATAGATTACTGGTGGGAATCGGTAAAATGTACTCAACCTGCTGTACTGAAGATATCTTGGGAGAAGTTCCAGGAGCTGTTCAATGACAAATACTTTCCTGAAAGTATTCGCCACATGAAGGAGGTGGAGTTTATCAAGTTGGAACAAAACAATATGACCGTGTCGCAATACGAGGCAAAATTTGCGAGTTATCACGGTTCATATCCCACTCTGTGGATAATGAAGAGAAGAGAATGGCGCGAATGTTTTTAAGAGGTTTGAAGCCGAGATACGTCAACATCTTATTTCTCATAAACCGTGTTTGTATTCAGATGTTATAAATAGGGCTCGATTAGTGGAACACGATAATGAGTCAACGCAACTAAAAGAAGCGGTAAAGAAAATTATAATACCGGTAGAGTAGTCGTCGAGCGGTGACAACAAGCGTGGAGGAATCAACGGGCGGATATGGTAACCACTTTGTGGTAATCGTACCAAAATAATAAGAATGGACATTTCAAGAAACGGAGATTCAACAATGATGAAAAGACGCCAAAGACCAAAGACCCATTGTTAAGGAAGGAGAAAGACCACCTATCATATATGCTTCAAATGCGGAGGAGAGGGACACATCGATCAAACTGCTGCCACGCCATCCAAAGCATGTTATAATTGTGGAAGAGAAGGTCACTTAGCTCGATTTTGTGCCATCAAGACAAATTCAATTAGGATGGAGGCACCAAAAGCCATCCCGTAAAATTCAAAACCCAGAAGTCTGAAGGAGAGCATTTGTTGTGACCTCCCAAAGAGCAAGGAATCCGAATGAGGTCATCACGGGTAAAGCTTATCATAAACTCTAATGAAGTCTATACTTTATTTGATCTGGGTTCTACCCATTCTTTTATTTCTCCTACTTGCGGCCATCGATTAAATTTGACTCGGAGAAATTAGACTTTGACTTATCTGTGGAAACTCCGTTGGGAGAAACCTTCATTACATCCAATCGCTTATAAGTCTTGTTTGGTTCAAATCGGTACCCTCACATTACCTGTCGATCTTATTTCATTAAAAATACTTGCATTTGACGTGATTCTAGGGATTGATTGGTTAACTACTTATCATGCAAAAATTGATTATTTTCGTAAGGTTGTTAGCTTTCATATTCCTAATCAACCTATTATGCGAATTCAAACGACCAAACCATTAATGGATTGCATATTCCGCTGCAGTTAAACTGGTTGTCTATTGTATTTTATCAGTTTAACATTGTTGAAGACTATTGATAATTTATTTTGCATTATCTTAGTCATAATATTTCTTCTTTGGGCTAGTTGAGCTCACCCTTTCTTTCACTTTATTCTCTTCGAAATGAGAATATAAATTTGACGAGCCTGTCGGAACGAGTGATGGTCCTGAAGATAGCATTAGTAGTCCTCACTATTCTGTGAAATAGTGTGATAATAATTGTAATGAGGACTCCTTTTTGAGTTTGTATAATATCTAGTAGACGATATTTGTATTTAAACTCACAGTTTATGTATTAAGTTGTATTTAAATTCTGTACCATGTAAGTGGCGACCCAAGATGGGTGATGTATACCTAATTTTGGGGGCGTCACAAATAGGCTCAATAGAACTGAATGATATGTTCTAGCTATTAACATTCTGAAATATACTACTGAGGGTCTAATGACCACGAACCATGTCCACAGTTATAAGTAATCTTTCAACTTTAATTTTAACAGTCATAAGACTATAAGGACTCCACGTACTAAGGGGGATCAATCCTTTGTACAATGTATTGTGCACAAACATTTCAACGCTAAGTGTAAGCCCCTAAAAATAGGGTTGTTCATCTCAGTATTTAGAGTACAAGTCCGCACCAAAGAAAGTTTGGTTTGGATAAGCTTTCAAGGGTAATTTGAAGTTTAACGATCATCAACTAGGGAACTAGTTGAATCAACAATGCTTGATAACACAATAATTGTTTAATAACAACATAACTTAGAACATTTGAGAATTATAGGTGAAGTGACTATAATCTAGACTCATGCTTGAAATAACTAGAGAGCATAAGTATTAATCAAAATAAAGAAATGATAAACCTTAGCTAGAACAATAATAAGCTAGGTCTATAATCTTGTCAAATTAGAATTTTAGTTACCGAACATGCATTAGTTGATAGCAAACTGGAAACAATGCTTACTCCACATTGTAATAAAATATACAAAGTGATTGAACCATTCAACACAAGGAATTAAGGTTCAAGAAACATTTATTATAAAAGAATAAACTAAAGAAACTTGTTTAACTATAAACAAGTTAGAGTAAGTCAACAATGATTAGAATTCCAATAATTTAGAATTAAAACATGCTCCATGTAATAGATGAGATTTTTGGAACTTGCATCATCATAAATAACTAGATACAAGAAACTTGCTCAATGTAAAAAGAGAAGTTTAGAAACTTGCTCAATCAAAAGAATGAAGTTACACAATGTAATAATAGAACTAACTCAACGAAAGTGTAGAGTTAGAAAACTTGCCTCGAGTGTAAGCTAAAATATTAAGACTCACGTTCACCTATATACAATATTAAAACCATAACATCTATTAGACATACTAATATTCACTTTTCAATATAAAACGCATTACTAGCTAAACTTGTTATTTTAGCACAAGTCTTATTCTACCATTTTCATTTCAGAATTCCCAAGTGTTAACATCACAACACTTAACTAACCTTCATTGAATAAGCTAAGTTATAACACAACACGTTCATGACTTATAAATCATTTTTTTACAACTTTGAATTTATAATCCACATAACACAACTTTGTTTAACCTTATTATTACATGGTTCTCCCATTAACCTAACATTAAGCTAAGTTACATTGAACGACCAAAGTCTGCAGAATTAGCAGACTTCACCGTCTCGAGGCCCAGGCCTTTGGCGGCAAATGCCCTTGCTTTTATAATGGTTTATCGCTACACCAAGACAAGAATCAAGCGCTACCACGCCACGCCATATTGATTACGCTTTGCGTAACATGGTTACAACACTTTTCATAAGCCAACAAACACGAATTTCACCCACCAAACAGTGATAATAACACGTATAAATGGTATAGAACTATCACAAACATGTTTCCTCACATATATGTCAATATAGTTAACAACAACTTAAGCTAGTTTAATTTCTCAAATTTTAATGTTTTTCATATAAAACTCTATTTTTGATATTTATCCCAAAAAACAACACTGTGACTTCAATACTTGGCCAAATCACTTCATTCAAATTACGCTATGCTCGTTTCTTAATGAACTAACATAATCAAGCTTCAATTTACAATTTCACATACTGATTGGCCACTACAATTGATACTTTTCAATTTTCATGAACCATATGAAAATACATATACTCACATTATTTTCTTCCTACTGTCAACGAATTTAGCATACAAATTTCTTGTTTAAACATAAACTATAGCATTATATCACATATAACCACCATAACTTAGTTACATAACAACAATTCGGAAGAAATAGAATTCACAAAGCATAACAAAACTTTGTCGTGATACTCATAAACACTTATAATATCAAAGTTGTGAACATACCTTCAAGTTAGCTTGCATAACCTTGCAATTGCAGACAATTTTCTCAAGTTTCACTCTCAAACTCTCTCAATTCTCTCTATAATTCTCTTAGTCTTAGCAATTAGAATGAAAACACTGATAGCTATACTGCGTAAACTCAACTGATAGACAAGCGTAGGAAATAAAACTGATAATCTTAAAAGGCCCCTTTAATAAAATAATAGTTACAAAATTAACGTATATGTTATAATTATATTTATTATTTTAATTATATTTTATTTATTCTATTTATTTTATTTAAAATTCAAAATTTAGAAAATCCAAAAGCCATAAGACTTGTTTGGCAAAACCCTTTAAATTTAAAGAATTAATATCCTTGAACCTTGTTTGGATAAAACTAAATTAAACTACTTTAATTTATTTTAATAACTCCTTGTAATATAGTTATTTGTCACACATTATTTAATCAAGCTTTAGATTTAATTTAATTAATTCAAATAACAATTAATTAACTAAATCATTTAATCACATAACTCAATACAAATAATTAACCATTAAATTGAAATATCAATATAATAATAATTTTCTTAATTCATTAATTATTTATTTAACAAATAATTAACCAAATAAAATCAAATCAATTAAACAAATGTTTATTCAATGATAAACACATCCATTAAATATTTATATAACTCAATAAATATTTAATATTATAATTAAAATTTTTTGAATGTTACAAATCATAGAAACGTTGAGACACGTAAAATAGTTTTAGTTTATAATAAAGGAATGATGCTTTAAAACTAAAACATACGCTATATAAAACAACGAAGACCATATATTGATAACAAGCAAGAAAAATTATCTAATTCCCCAAAAATTTAAAAGTATATGCTGGAGATAGAATGAAATTCTATTTTATATATTGCAGGGAGGACTTATAGATTATAATCCTAACTATACCTAATTTGAAAAATAATCTATTAGACTATTACTATTATAACATTGACCTTAACCAATGCATCAAGTGCTCGAACCAACGAATTTGGCCCCTCAGCTATAAGCCCCTCCAATAACGCATCAAACAAATTTGAAATTTCAAAACCCAATTGCTTAATTTTTGACTCTATAACCTCTAACCATTTTCTTTCAATTGGTGAAAAAATGACAATGCAAGATTGGGATTTTATTTGAGCGTGTTCAAGTGAAAAGTAACTTTAGAATTTACTAGAGATAATACATACACACATACATGGTGCAGTTTCGGTTTTATGCGTGCAGTTTTGGCTAGTAACCAAATCGAAACCGTAAATTTGGTTATTCAATCCACCTAAAACCGCCACATACGCCGGAACCGTTGGTGCGGTTCATGCAGTTTTTAGTGTGATTTCGGTTCCAATTTGGTTACTTGCTCGGCCATAGTGTGCAATGATGAATATCAGATGAAAACAAGCATCAACAACAAAGAATAGCAGCACCAAGGGATAAATCAGACCGCTAAGTACTAACAAGATGTTAAGCTGAACGTACATCTTAGTAGTCCATTAGATGTGATCAAACACCAAAGCTGAATTCCTATCGATCACAAGAAGTTTTTAAGTACCAAAAGATGAACAAGCTGAATATCATCTTAGTAGCTCAACAACAACAAACAACAAACAACAAACAAACAACCAAACAACCAAGGCCTACAGGGTCTTTATCTTAGTGACTAAACCAAAGTCAAGTTTGCTGGACTTGCTGAGTACCAGAGGGTACAAGAGATTCTAAGTTTACTAGGCTTAATCTACAGTTTCCAAGACTATTGGTCTTGAAGAGTTCTTAGTGAACTAGTGTTCCAATGCTACTGGTGTTAAAGGAATCTTAGTGATTCGAAGTTGATCAAATCCTTAGTGGAATCCCTGTTTGTTGAAGTTAAAGAGTGGATTAGGAGCATTCAGTCTTTGAACCACTTAAAACCTCTGGTGTCATTTACTTTATGTCATTTACATTAAGTACTATAACTGTTATATCTGCTTATAACTTATCTATCAGTAGAACTGTGTTTAAATGTTATATTCTTGAATGGGGTCTTAATCTATTCCACTGTGAATGAATTGATTATACTATTTATTATCTGGGTATCACTGTACTAGACAAAAGATAAAAGAAAGTTTATAAAATAAAATGATCTATTCAACCCCTCTTCTAGATCTATTGTGTGCCCCCGGGAACTAACAATTGGTATCAGAGCAGGTTCTCACGAATATGTTAACGCTTACACTTTGAGTTTGATCCATGGCATAAATAAGTTCTAAATGTAGTATTAGTTGTAAGCAAGGTTTTCAAACCCGGACCGGATTGTCGGTCTAACCGAAAAAACCCGGACCCGGTTCACTCAACAGTCCGGTTTAGACCACTAAACCATTTCTGCTCAAAAACCGTTCAGAACCGGTGAACCGACGATTGAACCGGTTGACCCAGTGAACTAGTGACCGGTTCACGGGTTTACACGGTTCTCTCCTTAAAGATTAAAAAAAAATAATTACGCTATTATGCTTTTATTTTAGTAATTTAGTTGAGACTTTGTTTGGTATTTTACATATCGTTGCATTCATTTAATCAAACACTTGAACTTGTGGTTAAATTTCTGAATTTGAATGTATCTTAGAGATGTTTAATTTTTTTTATAGATAAATTGATTAATTTTACATATTTACTAAATATTATATACAATATATAATAATAATTAATATAATTAAATATTTATTATTTATTACATATTAATGACGTCACTAGGTCAATAACGGTCTGACCACTGGTTGGACCAGTGACCCATCCACCCAGTAACTTTTTCGATTCGATGACCGGTCCGGGTTTAAAAACCTTGGTTGTAAGTCACTTCTGAATAAAGTTAAGCTCACAAGGTGAAAATTATATGTGCAGATAAATGTGTATATCCATCAGGATGCAATCCAGACTGGCTCTCTTTTTTACATGAAATTACTATCAAGCTAATATAGCCAAATCTACAGTTAATCAGCAGTTTGCAGTCCACAGACAGAAAGTCCAGGTGCAGCCAGAACTAAAAACTTTCTGGTCAAAGTTCAGGAAGATAATACCACTAAACAAATTATGTACTGCATCTCTAACGAAGGAGTTAGAGAAACTCGTCAAATGCTCAATCGACAAGATCCATGAATCCGAACCTTGAGGTTCAAGAGCTTCAAAGAATTTGAGAACAACTAACTGTCAAGAGACTGACAGTAGCAAGGTATGTATCCTCATCAAAATATACACTCATCATATTGAAGCTAGGGCTTGAAAAGAGGGAACGTCATGGCTTGCAAACGCATCAGAAGCGAATTAGGGATTTGATGGGGAGGCTATTGAGGATTTCAGCGATTATGTCTCTGGGGAGATTATAGGTTGCCATTGAAGATGAATAGATTGATTGGATCATCTCAATTGTAGTCGTATTTTATTTCAACAAGTATATGCGGATCAAAAAATTTGATCGGAAGAACAAAATGAATTTGTTCCCGTTGACAAATACATTGTATTGTCCATTTGTTCGCGGGAACAAATTCATTTTGTTCTTACGGTCTAATTTTTTTGTCTGCGTAAAATTACTCATTTTATTTATCAGGTGTCAGTAGTAAAATTTAGTTGGTTCATTGTTTTACTTTTATGCCCTTATAATAAATATTCAACTATTACTCTTTTTTTGAAGAAACAACATTCAATGTCATTATTTTTATCACCACATTTAATGTTGTTGTATTCTCTTTGGTTAAAGTTTATGGATTTTAATGGTCAGTACACGTCAATCAATGAAGTTGAGAGTTCCAGGGTGATAAGTAAGAAGTAATTAACTTATTCATTAATTCCATATTAAGGGGTATATGTGTAAAATTTATGTTAAAAATTATCACTTAACTGATTTTCTTAAACTATGTGTCAAAAGAAATCAACCTATTACTATGGGACGGAGGGAGTAATATGATTGATACATTGTTCAATAGAATGATTATAATTATATTCATTGTATTTAGACATGTATTATTATACAGTAATTCTGCTATCACGTACATAAATCCGCTCACATACATGCATATTTTGATGGCCCAAGTGCAGAGCAAGTCACGTGGACAATCAAAATATGTATATGAGTGTATGCAATCGATTTTATGTGATAATAAACTTATTTATTATTATATAATTTATATTTAAAAATTATAAGTTGATGACCAAATACATTTAGGATAACCTATCAAATTAATTACTCCCAAAATTGGACTTTAAAAAAATTAAAATTAATTTTTTCTGCTATATAATTATATTGATGTATTAATAGATGTGTTGATATAGATTAAACACATATTTTTTTATTAATTAGGAAAAAGATAAAATAAAATCAAATAGGACATGACGGAGGGAGTATAAATTAATAGGAGCCCTTTTTTTGTGCATCAACTTCTTCCTTCATGTTTCTAGGTTCATCTTTCATGGAAGCCCAGGTCCTCTCCAGCTCTGTATTGGTGTCAAAGTTCCCAGGGAAGACTCACTCAACTACAAAAAAACTAATTAATTCTATTAAATCACGAAATAATAATTATCAGCGTTCTTCATCCTCTTTCAAAATCAACCTATGTTTCCCCAATACGGTGGCGGCGGCAACTACCTCTTCAGTTTCAGGGTCTCGACTTCTCGCACTTGCTCGCGACGTATCAGGCGAAGGTGGACTAGAAGGAGAAGAACAATCAGAAGGACACTTTGAACACGGGTTTGGTATAATTTCTGAAGATAATATATCCTTACCTCAGGTAACCATCCAAATCCCAATACATGTGCTGTTTTTGGTAATTATTACTTATTAGTTTGCGATACTGAATTTATATAGTGATTTTTCATCATCAGACAGTCTTGCACAACTTATATACAATCCCACTTGAATCAGATCCTCAAGCAGAACATGCTTTTGGAAGAAAAGCGTTGCATCTTTTTTGTCGGTGTATTTGTTTCATGACACCCGGAGTAAGATGTAGCTGTTCCCATTCAATTTAATAAGTCAAGACTAATATGTAAGATTAAAACTTATTTGAATTTAATGAATTTTTTTGTCACCTTGACTTTAAAAGTGGATTATTTTTGGGGACATTTCTTAAAGGATAGTTGCACTCCAATTTTGGAGGGAGGGAGGGAGTATTATATAGTTTGAAGGGAACAATCATAGTCAATTTCTGGTTAGTAGGACCTAGTTTTTACTTTTCTATTGCCTCTGTTTATGAATCAGTTCCTCTAATGCACAGAATGGATTCAATTGTTACTTTGTTAGTCTACAATAGGGAAGACTATTATAACATTATTATTTTTCTTATGCCAATATAGTTACTTACACTGAATGGGGGAAAGTACAATAATGTTACTGTTCTGTGGTTTCCTCTTCTGTGCTATGTTACCGTTCTGTGGTTTTCCTCTTCTGTGCTATGTTACCGTTCTGTGGTTTCCTCTCCTGTGCTATGCAACAAACTCTGCTCATATAACACAACACTATAACAGTAGTGGCTGCAAGCACTCAACCACATGCATTGCAAGTGATATTTAACACCATTTTGGAAACTCATTGATGTAGTTTAGTTTGGTGTATTACCCAGATTGTTTCTTGTCCATAACCCATTGTAAAGCTTACAATAATTTTTTTTTACTGGGCTTCTTCAGCATGGTGATTATGAAATATTATCTATAGCTGGCTACATGTGTAGATTTGGAGAATGTGTTGAACAAATTAGGTGATTAGGTCCATGACCACAGATCATAATCCTTAACGTAGTCTATGATTGGATATATAACATCATCTTTCTCTAACATAGTATGTAACATCCTCGTTCCTTAATGTAGTATATGATTAGATATATCAAACAGCAACTTTGACTTTGTTGTGATGGCTTCTCATATGTTCTGAAGGGTAATCCAGATCACAATTACACTGAAAATGATGTAGATAGGATGTCTGATATTGTGACACCTCCTGCGGTGGTGTACGGAAGCGGTGCAGGGGGAAGCTCAAGGACTGGGCTTTTCAGAACTCCAATATCTGGGGGAGTGCAGAGTGCAACTTCAGCTCATGGTTTACCTAGACCAGCCTTAGCAGTTCGCAATTTGATGGAACAAGTAAAAGTTGTTCTTGTCTTCTAAAGTTCTAATTGTAACTATGACTATTAAGCTGACTATGTTAAATATCGCTTCATAATTTCAAAAGTTGTGATCTCTGACTCTCAATCTTGAAATACTATTATATAAGGCTAGGTTTGCTCACCTGTGCACCGTGATGTCCCGGATGCATCATCGACGGGAAGGATATCCATTTGGTTCACTAGTAGATTTTGCACCCGATTCAATGGGGCGTAAGTTTCTGGAATTGAATTTCAAAATTTAGATTTTCTGGTACTGGGTTAGACTGTCTTCATTTATTTGTTTTTTGGTTCTTCCCATTTTGAGTGTTGAGAATGAAGAGCAATCAGATTCTTTTGTTTGTCTATTGTAACAAATATATAGGAGTCTGTAACTATTTCAGATAAATGTTGTTATGTGGTGTATGTTTCGACACCATTCATTCAAATGTTGAGGTATTGGTCTCTTAAATACACATATGGCACCCGAAGCATGCTCATGACAAACTAGTGGAAGAACTGGTGTCTTCCACCCACGTCCAAATTCTCTCTCCTCTGACATCAGCCATGTCTGTATTTGCAGATCCAATATTTTCATTTTCACCATTGGCCATACACACGCGGAATTTATTAGCTGACCCGAGATGCACGCTGGTGGTACAGGTTAGTGCATTTCACCTCTTGCATTTACAATGTTTGAGCTGGGTAGTGTTCTGCATCTGTGAATTTCATGGACAAATAAGCTTTCATAGATACCTGGATGGAGCGGGTTATCAAATGCAAGGGTCACAATTTTTGGCGACGTCTTTCCTCTTCCAGAAGACCAGCAGGTGATTACTTGACTCCAGTTATTTTAACATTACTCACTACTTTTATCTTTTTTGATAAGGTATATATCAACAGTTCTTAGATGCATAGCAGAAAGTGATAGTGTCCTGGTTGTCATTCAGTGGCCCTATTCAGGGCTTTGAACACTCTGTAGACTCACTTTGTTGCAATGAAGGAGCCCCTCAAATAGTTACCTTTTCATGTATTATATAAGTTTTCAGACCAGTTTTTCCATTTCTGCCTCCTTATTCTTCTTTGATTTTGCAAAGTGAGGTGGGCATCCTCTGTCTTAGGGTATATTCCACTCCTTCAGTCCATTCCAATGCATCTACTTTATCATGTTTCGGCCTTTCGAGATAAAAACTTTGGAAAAGGTGTTGCAGGAGTTTAGAATTGTCTTGTGTCATTCTTTTCGTGGTCGTCATTGAATTACTGATAGATAATACTACATGTTTGTTGCCAGGAATGGGCTCATAAGCAGTACATAGCAAAACACCATCAAGGGCCTTCACAGCAGTGGGGGAACTTCTACTACTTTAGGATGCAGAATATAAGGTTTTTCTTTTATGTTGGCAACGGCTTGAGTGAATGTAGATTTATATTAATTTTCTAGAAGTTTGAGTTATCAAGATCCAACATTTTTTTGCCTTTCATGATGGGTTTGTGTGCTCGAGAAAATGTTGTCATTCTTAGCATTAGAGTTGAGATTTCAGTATCAAAACAAAAAGTCATGATTACAAATCTGTAGACTTAGAGCACTTGTGGCTAAATATATTTCCATATAATTCTTTAGAAAATCTTAGATTTTTCAAATTGACTCAATGACTCATATGATCCAGATTTGGTTCTCACGCGTAAGTGCTTTGAGAAGTCTTCTGTAATTTAACAATATAATATCTCTGTGCCTTAGCATGTTAGCATGAGGGGATTATTTTGTTTTATTTGTTACTGCTAGTGATATATATTTCATTGGTGGGTTTGGCACCGTTGCCTGGGTTGATGTCAAAGAATACGAGACCCTTCGACCTGATAAGATTGCGGTTGATGGAGGTGAGCAAAATCTGAAGGTGAGTTTTAAATTTGTATTGAGAAAATTACTGTCTTGGGTATAAATTTTTGCATTCCCTTCCCACAATGTGTGCATGTATGTTCATATAATTGTTCTGAGAAAGTAATCAAGAGCTAGTATATATACAAAGCAACTGATATAGCTATGTGTTATTCCCAGTTTTGAGTATTGCTATGGTGACAAAATAGTCTTACAAAAATAGTTTAAAAATGATGTGGCGAGGTGTAATTAGTTGATGATCCACCATAGTGATAATAACCAACCACATCATTTTGGATCCATCTTTAGTCACCAAAGTATTATTATTTTGCCCATTATGGGAATGAGTCGGTAATAGATGTGTACAGTATGAGTTCTCAGCTCAATTTATTATATATGTATATATATAAATTCATACAGGAACTCAACGCAATCTTTTCAAAGCCCTTAAAAGAACTCCTGTCTTTGGAGACTGAGGTGGACGATGTTGCTCTCATTTCAATAGACAGCAAGGGAACAGATATCCGTGTTCGGCAAGGCGCACAGGTCCCTTGGCTTGCAACATCCTTGTTATTATATGTTCCGTTTCTGTAAGTTTTTAATGCTAGTGATTTAGCATGTTTTTTCTTTCTCTGGACAGTTCAATATACAGAGAATACCATTCGAAGACGGGCATGGCATCGAAACACTTGAAGAAGCCAAGGCAGCACTTTGGCAACTAATAAACAGAGGCCGAGTTTACAATTTGCAGAAGTAGAAGTTGAATTGCTCCTATTTAGTATCTTCAAAGACTGCAACACCTAATGTTACTCTTGGCATTTGAGATATGGCCCTCCTTTGAAACTGTAATCACATGCATTCCCGTGGAAATTATAGTTTGGGCAACCTAGCTTACATTTTGGTAAAATGATAGGTTTTAGGTTCCTAATAAAGCTTTGACCAAGTTTTGTGTACAAACTTTCGGGTTTTCTGTCTCGAGTTGATCTTGGAAATAAAATATTAACGTGTTAATTCATTTTATGTTTTTAAAAAGGTGGTGGTTAAATTTGAATTTTCTTTTTTGGTTTGAATGTGACGAGTAAAGTTGGAATATAAGGAACTTGGCAACATATTCACATGAATGGTTCTTTACGTTCCAAAATTTACAAGTAACATAAGATGTCCATTTTTTAAATTATATTATTAGTTAATCGAGTATTATCTTGTTATAGTTAATTCTATCTTAGTACGTCTCCCATCAGCTCATCTCGACAAAATTGGAAAGGGAAAGATTATATACGTACATTGTTACCTTGACATTTGCACGAAAGAAAGTCACGACACACTCCGTCTTGAATAACTAATATTTATTTATTAATAAACAAAAGTCAATGGGTCAAAGAACAAAAAAACAACCCACATCTTCCCTCCCTCTTTTATCTCACCACCTGCAGCAGATACAAGTGTCCAGATCAATTCTCTCATCTTTATAATTCTAAATACAGTCCGTCTGAATTCAATAGTCATTCGTATCATTAAGAACAACTTGTTAGTTTAGGAGGCACTAACAACTAAGGAGTATGCTAGTTACCAACTACCGGATGGACGGACTCCCGATATCAATCAATCAAGCATAATAAATAACTGCCTAAATCTTATTACAACCAACCAACCACACCAGCATATCAACCAAGCAAGCTGCTAGTTAACAAAACACAAGATACTCGATACATCGTCTTTTCCCTTCCCACATACCAATATATTCAAACCAAGTTAAATTACTAATAACCATTAACCTTTCAAGCTTCGTTGAAAAATACTAATAAGAACCCCTAATAATACCCCTATTCACAAAAATTTAAAACAAGATTACAATTTGGCCAAAACATATCAATGCATTTCCACTTGCTAGTAATGCGATAGCAACAAACTACTTTTCCAGGATCATACCGTCATTTTTTTCATCCACCCATCTTATACTGGTATAACATCAATTTTTGATGCATCTTCACATCTCAGAACAATGCCTTCCAGGCTAGCTGGAAGGATAAATTTAGACCATTGGCATCCTGTGGTGAATGGTTCCGGGGGAGGTACAATCATAAGTACATTGTCATTTCGCTGAACAACTCCCATCACACTAACTGTGCTTCCTTCTTTGATGTACCTACCAAAATAGAAGTAACCAATAAAAACCTCAATGTTACATCCCCTAATAATTCACTTTTGATAAACTTTCTGAAAAAGAATAAAACTTAGTAAACTGGATTTCCACTCCCCCCCTTTCCTAATTTACATACGCAGCATCGACAAAACATGAAACAAGTACCCTATCAAAATCCCACCTTCCCTGCTCTTTCATATTCTGCTTCCCCGTTATATTTGTCAATGCCAATTTCATGGCTTATATGGCATCATCCGTTGAGATCTTCTTTGCCACCATGGACTACATAATTTTCTGCAGGAGGTGAGGTGGCTTCCGCCATGGTGGAGAATTAAGATGAGGCGGGATTGATTAGCACCGTCAGTGACTAATCTTTTGCAGGAAGTGGTGATGGTGGACAATTGAGATGAGGGAGAAAGACCCAGAGAGAAAAAATAGTTAAATACAAGCAGAAATGATACCAGAAATTATACTGGATCAGAATTAATGAAGCTGATGTCAACTGTGATACGCAGGCAATATAAAAAGTGAAGAAAGCCCGGGGAGATTCAAGAAGCGAGACAGACTACCAGAATCGTGGGACATCAAAAGTGGGAAGTTTCAATTGTTTTCTTTGATATGAATTGACGGTGTTTTTGCTAGTGCTGCGTATATACATTAGTAACGGGGGACTGGATATCCAGTTTAGTCTAAAACTTATCAGAAATTTAAGTCTAAATATAAAATTAAATGCTAATTAAGATATAGATATCTTAATTTGTCCTCCAATTACTGTGTAAACTGCAGTCAGGATAGTAGATAAAGACTGTTTATACTTGGTAGATATGCAAAATGCTTCAGCACCATACTACTGTTGTCAGCTGCATGGTAAATAAAAAGCATGAAATAATTTATAATCAACATAAAGAGATTCTCATGATGTTTAAAGACGATACTTTTCATGTACCCCACCTACTATGATCTTGACTTGAGGACTAAATCAGAATATAACAGTAGGAAAGCTAACTTAAGATTTTAAATATATAAACATATAGCAAAAAAATAAAATAAAAAATTACCCTTCTTTTAATCGCATTACACGATCATCACTTGAAAGGTTCCTCTCACCCAACCACCTGACAAATTCTGGAGATAAGTCTTTATTTGAAGGGTTGACATCAACAACAACAGATTCCTCCACATAAGGAGTAACCCTTGCGCCATAACCAGTCTTAACCAATGCTCTCAACCCAGACTGAAAATCAGAGATATAGAAGTCAACCACATGCCTCTGCCAAATAAAACAAACAGAATGCATGAGTCAATATTATGAAACCTAAGCAGCACAGAAAATAATTGGAAACTGTCAGAAATTACTAGAGGTGTTCAATTACATTGAGAAGACCTTATGACTTTAGTCAATTATGAGGTGGGCAACTATATGCCAAAGACATTCATATCTGACGCACACTCTAGATCATTTGAGGATAACACAGCTATTATATTCTTCTACGTAAGAAATTTAACACACTGAAGAAATCAAGAAACAGCTGAGGGAAGATGATAAGCAACACATTAAAAAATTGAAGCCCACATAATAGTTACTCACCTCCGATGATCGAAGCCCCCACGTAAATCGACGATGAGTTGGGTTGGCAGCTTTTGAATCCCATCCTCGATACTCATATAAACATGTAGATGTATAGACACATCTTGGAACTCTTTGGAAGGATGAGTCCAGGGGAACATTTCCACAGGTCACCACCTTCACAAATAAACTGACGACAATTTAAAAGCTAAGCAAAAGATGTTAATCAAGCATATGCATGCATAAAAATTATAATAAAAAAATGTAATAAGACTTGCTCAAAACAAATGCAATAAGTTTTCACTCATGCATACTTAGGTATGTAGCTGTAATTTCTTCAACATCCTTTCTATATGCATCAGGTACTGATGCCAATCATGCCATAGCATTTTCATCACAATCCTCGGTTACAATTACCAAAAACTGGGCATTGAAAACTGACTTCAATTTTGGTCTTACTTTTGACTTGTATAATCAACATTATATTCTTAGAACTTCTTATACCTAGAAATCTTTCTTGAGGTTAAATAATAGGATTAAAAACAAGTTGCTTCTCCGGCCAGAAGATCCAACTGCCAAAATGTAACCAAAAAAAAAACTTTGGATTTTTTATTTTAGGGGAGGGAGGGAGGGAGGGAAGAGAGAGAGAGAGAAGTTAATTAAACCCAAGGTGTGGGAGAAATGGCAGATGACTTAAGGATTAAACTCAAGGTCACTGGTTCCAAATCCTCATACTTGGGGACCAAAATTAGTTATGAGAGAGATGGGGTACTTAACCGTTTAAAAATAACACATCCAGCCACCCATCAGTCTTTTTTTTATATATATATATATATATATATATATATATATATATATATATATATATATATATATATATATATATATATATTTATTTTTTTGGGGTTTGGGGGGTGGGGGGTGGGGGATGGGGAGTGGGGAGTGGGGGTGGTGGGGTGGGGATAGAAATAGTCCTTAGTCTTTATCTGTAATAAATTATAAATAAAAAACTGATAAGTAAATAAATTCAGGAAAAGTGCCAAAAAATGGGATTGGATCCCCTCCATTACACCTTCCCTCCGATTCCATATAATACACTATATTTTTACAGTTGTAAATAGTATAATTGAAATCAACTCCAGTCAACTAATTTATTATATTGAACAACATAATTGTTCCAAAAATAAATTAATCCAATACTTTTTCACCATTTGATGAACATGTGAATTTTTCATCAAAATTTTAGTGGTCGAAAATTCCTTTAAACTTTTAGTGGTGAAAATATTTTTTACGATTCTAATTTTTTGTAAGATTGATCTTAATATATTAATTATCTATTAACATATTTTGATCATTACTAACAAAATTATTAAAATCAAATAATTGGTGTATTGGTTGGGATTAGAGAAAAAGTGTAATGAAGGCGAGCCAAATCCCCAAAAATGGGTTCCCACCCATGTACACGTGTAGTATACAAAGCTAGTCTTTCTTATTAAGCTAAAAATATTTACATTCATGGAGATCAAATCATGGTTGCAAACAAGAGGACCGAACATCTCACTTATATGCACTTTCAGAGCAACTCGCAAGTGTAGACACTCAATTTTGAATTATTAGCAACCTCGGGCTTCTCACTCTCTGAGCTCTTGATTTCCAATTTTTTTCTTTTTTAAATAGTTAAACCCCACATACATTCATATAATAAGTACTCTCAAACTTGAATTTGTTGCGACTGTAGCAATGATTTTTTTTGGTTGTTGTTAAGTACATAAATTGTACTCTGTCCGTCCCCAAAAGGATGACTAAAGGTACAAATTTTTTTGTCCCCCAAAAGGATGAGATAGAGTATATGAAGTGAAGGGTAAATATGTCATTTAATGGGGTTCACTAGTATAAAAAAATAAAAGTGTTCATCACTTTATATAATCTTATGGGGCTTTGGATAAATTTGGAACTTTTTTACTCTCTTTCCTCTACTTTTACTTTTCTTATTATGTGTACAAATTGTACTTTACTCATTTTTTGAGGACGGAGAGAGTATTCAAACAAGGCACCAAGAGGTTGCCACCTAAGTACAAAGAGAGATACGAAAAACTAACAATTTTTTTCCAGCCGAAAAGTCTTCTAAGAAAGCTCAGGGTCAATACTGCAGCACTAAAAAAGGTTCATACTTGCATCGGTGAACTAATTAGCAATGAAAGTGTGGACAATGATATCTAAGTCATCAATATGCAAATTGCAAGTTTAGAAAGAGGATAATGGACTTCAATGTGATACAACAGGAAATAATGGGAGCTCCAACAACCTCTGATTTGGATCAGGGGAATTCTGTTTGTGGTATTCATTCGCAGATGGATATAATAGAGGAAGTTGTCCCAACAGTGGTCTAGCTGATGCTGTTACAAAGATATAATATAGTGCTAAGTGATGATAGTTCTTGATCAGAGGCTTGTTTGTCGTGGCAATTGGGGTGATCAATGAAAGTACAAAATCATGGTGGTTTAAATTAAGGGGTATGGCATGTCACTTTGAGGATTCAGAGGATGTTGAGATTAGGTGAGATTGAACTGAAGAATTAATGAATAAGAGTCATAGTAGCTGGGAAAGTGTAGTGGTAGAGATTGAGACAACGGATTATAGTGGGGCAATGGAAGCAGGTAAATATATCAATTCAAAAAATATACAAATCATGGGCCAACCTCATTATCATAGTGAAGACACATCAAAGATGGGGTATTGGTGTACCATGATAAAGCAAGTTCCTTAGGAGGTGAAGGTTGTGGACGAATGAAGATCTCCCTAAAGCACAACACTCGAGAGTGAAAATTTTATCAAGTTATATTATATAAATAGAGAGAGAGAGAGAATAGACGATCCATAGCAAATGGTGGCTATAGGGCCTTAAGTGGCCACCAAATCTTAAACATCCATTGCAAGATCTAACGGCCAATATTAAAAAAATGAAGGGGCCCAACATTGTGTAGCGAACTAACTTAACTACCACAACATTGTATTGCAAAAGAAGAAATACTATTTTGAACTAATATAAAAGCAACATCCCTACCGCAACACAGTGCTTCTGTAGGGAAGTTGTTCTGCAACACTGTGTCACGGAGGGTCTTATTTTTCTTTAAGTGCTGATCGTCAGATTTAGCAAAAAACTGTTGGACATTTACGCTCTGTAACCACTATTTGTTATGGATCGACTCTCATATATATATATATATATATATATATATATATATATATTTGCTATAGACAATTTAAACCATCATTGAATTACCATCTAAAGAAAATAAAATAGAGAAGAAACCCAAAAGCGCCAAGCAATTAGAATTCTTGTCCAGATACACCAACAAAACCATCTCTCTAAATCCATTCAATAGTGAAAACTACGAGTCTACGACCTCCTCCTTTACAGTTGTAAGGCTTCCCTAACATGACCAACAAGGAAAATACCAGCTTTCAAGTTTCTATTTGAACTCTTCCGCCCCGACTTGAACAAGAATTTCTATACTTTTTAACCATCCCAACATACACCGCCAAATCAAAAAGTCTGAAGACTTGCTTAAAGCTAGACTTCGGAGATGTGATCTCAACTAGAAAGTTAATAAGAGAAGCAGAGGCTAAATTAGATTACAAAAATAATAATAATAATAATAACAAAATTATAAGATTAAACAAAGGGGGGGGGGGGGGGGGGAGAAGGATTTGAATTCTCAACAAATTTAGACTCTGTTTCTCTTGGGCTTTCACTTTCTGCTCTCAAGATGGTGAAGATGGTCTAAAAGATTTTGCACTAAAGTATAACATCTCTCTCTCTCTCATCGAATCTGGTTTGTAACTTTTGTTGATATATAAAGTTAATATGTAAAAAAATTCTTTAATCCCTAATTCAGAGCTAATAATTTTATTCACTGATTTTTTACTACTATTGAAATGTGCGAAAAATCCTTTATTCCAACCATGAAACCACCTCTGACTTCGTGATATACGCACACACATATTAGCACATTTATATTATTCATTAATTTATGACATCATGCTGATGGTGATGCCACATGTCAAATGTTTGACTTGGACAGTCCCAACCATGACCCAGTCTTTCTATGTGTAAGTCTAGATCTTGGGTTATTAAATCTGGATTGGGAGGGTCAAGGTCGAGAAGAGGATTCCTCACTTCTTTCTCTCATTCAAAACTTCGGTATAGGTTCAAATCCTATTGGACGCAATTTATTTCAATATATTTTTTTTAGTAAAAAAATCAACAAGTACATCTCAGCTTTATCAAAAAAGAAAAAACATACCCCGGACACCTTCACATATTGTCCATCTTTGGCTGTTCTAAGCTCAGCATCTGGGTAGCGGGTAATGAAGTCAATGATAGATCTTCTTCCCCAACAAGTATTCCAGGTGAATAATGCTGCAACTATTCCGAAAAGAACCACAACAACAATCAGGAGAATAGCATTATGGACAGCCCCAAGAATGAAACCACCTGCAATGAACCCCATCACAAAGAGCAGAATCATTGACCACAAGATTGGCTTTGGGAAGTTCCTCTTAAAGGAATAGTCTTCGTCTTGGCTAAGAGTTGACACGGCCTGGTTATTAGTAACAGATGAACCGTGTAGTTTGATAGAACCTTTGGAGTCCAAAGGACCAGAAACCTTCCATGGGGCCCCTGATGAATTTAGTGGGCCAGAAGAGATGGGACCAGATGTAATGAGTCCTGTTGTAGGGAGAACTGGTGGTAAAGGACCTGAGTTTTGGCGCGTAACTGGAGTCACTCCACCAGATTGGGGGCCAGATGACTTCTTTAATGGTTCCCCATGTTTATTCAGCGGTCCAGAGCTCGACTTCTTCACATTAACTGAACCAGAAACCCCACCAGATGACACAGGACCTGATGTGGAATAGCTAGCCCTAGCTGCGGTATTAGGCATGATTGGTCCTGAATGTGAAGCACTTCCTGCGAAAGATCCAGTTCTTGAAGGAGCATTAGTTATCGGTCCAGATTTCCTCGCCTTGGATCCATCCACAGGTAAATCAAACATCTTCCCAAGCTCTCCTGACTTTTTGATGTCTCCGCCAGTATATGGCATGGCTGTTGAGCTCATTGTAGGGGTCCTTTCTTTTGGCTGCTCAGGTCGACCTGATACATAAAGGCCATTGCTCAGCTGATGAGATGGGAATCTGGAACCCATCAGGCTTCTTTTGAGTATCGTGCAGGGGTGCACACAGTAAGTGCCACTTCAAGTATACTGCAGAGAAACTTAATAGATCTCTAAAAAGAAAAAAAAATGTTAATTAAATTCATTATGCATAATGTGGAACTTTAGGAAGAAAATTGTCAGCAAGTGAACCATATTAAGAAGATAGAAGTATACAAAATATACGAATTCCTTTTAAGTCTACATATATAGATATAGAGTAGGATCAGAGCACATTCAAATTGGTAGAGACAATAAAAGCATTACTCCATCGAAATTGACAGAATAAGGCTAGAGGTGATTTATTAGTCATCCCAATATTCATTCAGCCAGACAAATATAGAAAGATAACCAGAATGGGGGAAAAACACTAGAGGTATGAACAAAAAACATTTACAAATGTTAATTAGCTTAATTTTAGTTGAACAAAACTTTTACAGCAAGTCTGTAATATTCAACAAAGCAACAGGATTGTGGAAATTAAATGCTGAAGCCTGGAGAACTCACGGAAAACTTCCCCAACCCAAAATAAGATCATGGAATCTGCAGGATATGTTAGTGGAAAAGTCCCCAAAGGGTATACAACCTAAGATCTTATTAAGATACCAACTATACTACCCATATGAGAAGTAAAAAGAAAAAGCATATAATGCATAGATCTGAAAAAAAACAACTGCTAAGAGGAGTAATCCAACCAGAGCCATACAGAACACCAAGAATCAACAGGTGTGACCAGATAAAGCACATTTGAAAGTAATCAAATACTCATAGAAAAGGAGAAAACATATAAAACTTTAGGTAGAATCCCAGCAAATTCTGAATTTGGAAGCGACAAATTTTAAATCATTACAATAGCCTAGTCAAAGTAAGAAAACCACCCTGTTGTTAAACAAATCGTCATGAGAAGCCACTTTCTTTCCCTGATAAAAATAAAGAAAGAAAGGGAAATACATACTTGTATAAAAAGACATCCATACACGTATTATAGACAGAGATCAGAAACGTTTAGAAAAAATTCAACACAGACAGCAATAGACATAGATCAGAAACGTTATAAAAAAATAAACACAGAGACAGCAAATATCCAAATAATATCCGCCAAACACTTCCCTCGGTTATGGAAGACATCCCGTATCTATAAATCCGAGAGGCTAAAATGTTATCATCAACCCAACATTTCAAAATGGGTATGTTAAAACGTACAGTAACGGAGAGCTCATCTCAAAAAGGAAGAACAAAAGACTTGAAAAAGTCCAAATTAAAGAAACAAGCATACCCATTTAAGCGTTTCAACCGAAAACTAGACAGAATAAAAGCAGATCGGTGGTCACGAGCAGTAGCACAGACTAGACTAGACTAGACTAGAGGAGTAGTGATTGAGAGAGAGGAAAAAAAGGAGAGAGTATTGCGGGTGGAACGGGAACAAAATTTGATATACCTGAGACAGAGAGGAAGAAGGGGGAAGACAAGAATTTTGTGGAAATAGAAATCAATCTCAAAGTCAAAAGGAGACAATATGAGACATGTAGTAGTAGGAAGAATACTAGTATTCAACTACTAGTTCGTGGAGTACTCAATAAGAAGATTGTGGATCGATCCCATCGCCCATCGCCCATCGCCCATCGCCATACACATCTACTCTTCTTCTTCTTCTTTCTTTCTTTCTTTCTTTCTTTCTTTTTAGTCAGTCTTCAAAAAGCCGCAACAATTGGTGGGTGTCTGGTCCGGCAAAATAATCACCTCTTCAAACACACTCACCAAAAATACTCCATAAAGCAATTAATGATAAAAATAAAGTGACTACCACTACTACTGTAGATATGTATTACAATTATGTTCCTCTGACCTCTGTTTCAGAGTTTTGAACAGAAAATAAAAGAACGGAAACTTAAATTAGAACAAAAAAAATAGAAAATTTGAAGTTTTTCTTTGTGTTGTTTCTGAGTTTTTAATAGAAAAAAAATAGAAAATTTAAAATTGAGGACATGAGTTGTAATTTAAAATTTATTATATTAAAAATTGAGAATAATATAAAAATTATAAAATATTACTTATTCCAAATTCTTTTCCGTCCAAATCAGGTCAATTTTGGACGAAAAACTTTGGCAGAAAAAGTGGCCAAGTTTTCTATCCATTTCTTTTCTTTTCCGTTTATTAAAAAACTCAGAAACATAAGAATTGAAAAGAAAACTTAAATTTTTCGTCCATTTCTTTTCTTTTCTGTCCATTTTAAAACTCTGAAACATAGCGTAAGTATATCATTTTGCGCAAGTGATTATAATCTAATTTTTTTATATAATAGCAGCCTCCAAATACATTTAACTCAACAAAATTGACCTTAAATTCATTTTCGGCCATAAAAATGGTCGAATTGTTAGCGTGTCACGAGAAAAACATGTTGTATATGATTTGATTGTATATGATTGAGTATATCTCATTGACTATACGGTTATTTATAAAATACAATCCCAATACAATCAAATTAGAAAAGAATTTACTTGATAACAATTGAAAAACTCATCTGGGTAAAAAGCTAAGGATATGTGAGTATTAAAACGATTGAGCTTGATGGTTCACCAAATTAAAAAAAAATTATGAGTTTTTGGCTCTCAACTAGCTAATTGAGGTTCTTAATCAAGTTGCACTGATATAGGTGGTGAGAAATATAGATTTGGAGGAGTTTGGAACTCCTTTATACGGAGATAAAGTAATATTTTTGACATTTACTTTTATCTTTGTGGTAGTTGAGAAATTTATGATACACGTGTATATATGTGTGTGTGTGACGTCCCCAAAATAGGTTCACACAACCCATTTTGAGTCGTCAAATTCATGGTACAAAATTCAAATACAAACTTTAATTATACAACTATTAATTGTTGTGTAAAATACGACAACATAAGCTGTGAGTTTTAATACAAATATTGTCTTGAAAACAATATCTAAACTCAAATAAAGTCCTCATTACAATTATTGTTACACTATTTTACAAAATAGTGAGTATTGCTATAGTAACCATCTTGATTCATTACTCCACTCCCCGACTAGTCACAGTTATATTCTCGCCTCATGGGAAGAACAATGGAATCAAAAGGAAAATGGTGAGCTCAACTAGCCCAGTAAAAAATATTATGACTAAGATAATGTAGAACAAATTCTCATTAGTCCTCAACATGAAAAAATCTTATAGAATACAATAGATAACAAGTTTTAGATCAATAACTACATCGGAAACAACAATCCATTAGAAGAGTCAAGTAGATCATGATATCTCATATCTTCTATGATTTAAAAGTCCATCATCAATATTTTATCAATGTAACATCATTCAATAAATATTTCAAATCAACGAATTATCAAAGCACTACGGGCAAAGGATATTCGTTAGTAACATTAAATGTCATAATTATACCAATACACAATTCCTGGTCATAATTATACGAATCAACAGTCCATCTTTGCACTACGGGCCACCAAAGATGACTTTCACCATAATATAAGCATGAGGATGATGACGATGATATAAAGATTCAATCGAGTGAGATCAAAGATAATATTAGAGATTTTTTAATTCAATTTATTTAGAGTTCAAAAATGTCCAAATTAGCAACATGATAATTATTTGTGAAGTAAAATTCAAGAATGATATTCATGTATCAAAAATAATTTGGACATAAAGGAAAATTAAATTCTGTTGTGAATAGTACCATATGAATAATACCGTAAATAGTACCGTGTGAATAGTACCTAGACATAAAAAGTTTAAAATTTAATAAGAAAATTCAGACCAATATTCCGGTGAAATGATATTAGATGAAGCGAAAAACCTAAGGAATTTCTAATTATTTCAGGAATTATAGAAGCAATACTTACCATAGTAAGTTTAAATTTAGGAATATGAAATGAAATAATATCTCTTACATCATATAGAGTATGAAAGAAAATAATATTTCTTACGAGTATTGCAATAAAATAATATCTTTTACCTTAGTAGAAACTGGATTTGACTTGAATATCATATATTATTTTGAGAAAATCTTGCACAAAAAGCTACACTCAAAGTATTTTTATACTCAATAGAAATATTCACAATACTATAGAATAATAATGTCTGATATTGTAATGGTGTGTTGAGGAAGGAGGGGTAACCTCCCTTTTATAGTGCAACATAGGGAGAAAAGTTAAGCATGTTTGCCTAACTTTTCTTTTTCTTTCATGCCTAATTTCCATCTTTTCTGCGTAACAACCTCTCATTTCCAAGGTTAAGGGTCCACATTTTGAAAACAAACTTTGCAAGCAAACTTTCTCACCAACTAACTTAGGAAAAACAATGGACAAGCTATACTGCTTTTGAATAATGCATTCGAATACAATTTGCTCACTCCTTCTTTTTAGTCACATGCTTATATATATATAATAGTATTATTATTTTAAAAATTATAATATATTATAATAATATATTTATTTTATCGGAGAAGATAATTGTGATTCCATAAAAATATGTCAAACTTTCAACAATTGTTTTATGCTAAATTCCTTCATTTATATCAAAATTGAACCAATATCTATCACATAATAATTATTCATAAATAATATTATAAGCTCACAATATTAACAACTAGCTCATTCCCAAGAAAGAGGGGTCTTTCCGATAATGATTTATCCTTATTGACGCGCAATTATATAACCTAACCCCTTTCCTCAGCAGAACTTTCTAGACATTGCCAATAATGCTAACTAATAGATTTAAATACTCTATGGACCCATGTGATGATGTCAAATATACGAGTAGAACCGACTTTAATCGATAAAGTTAAAGCTGCTCAAGCTACAGACCCGGAGCTGATGAATATGAAAAAAAAAATACAAGAATGTGTTGTTCTAGAAGCAAGAGTCGACGAAAAGAGGAAATCTCAACCCTTTATTTATTGGTCTATTTGAAATCCTCGATCGACTAGGAATTGTGGCCTATAGACTCGCCTTACCACCAAGTATGTCTCGTGTTCATAACGTTTTTCACATATTCGTGTTACATAAATATGTGAAAGACCCGAACCACATTATTGAATTAGAACCAGATGAGATAACGGAATATTTAACGTATGAGGAGGTACCTGTCAAGATTTTGGATAAGAAGGAACATATTCTACGCTCAAATGTTATACCTCAAGTCAAAATTTTATGTAGAAACCAATATATTGAGGAAAGGACCTGAGAGTTAGAATCTGAAATGAAAACAAGGTATCCTCACCTCTTCGACATACTAGGTACGTACGTAAATTTTGAGGATGAAATTTCATAAGGAGGGTAGGTTGTAATACACCAACTTTTTATGAATAAAGATTTAATTTTCTCTAATTATTATTTTGAATAATAATGTATTGACTTGATATAATGCTGTAGTTATGGGTGATATGTGCAAATTTTGCAAAGTAAGCAAGTTGTCATAAAATATTCGTTTTGGTCAGGGAATATTTTTTTTGTCGAGGAATATCTAAACGACGGCGCAATCATTGGTGGACCACATAACGGAATAACTGTCGGATATAGAAAGCGGCAAAAATAACCTTTTTATAAAAAATAACGGTAAAACTTTTACCGTTACCTATTGAAACACCCGATGATAAAAGTACAGTAATACGCGTGATTGCACAGTAGCACACAATATTGCACAGTATCTCTAATTATTGATTATTACGAAAGAAGTCACTCAATAATTGGTCACTGAGTGAGAAAAACGCATAGGGTAACCCATGTGGGGCCCCCATGGTGAGTCATGGCTGGCCAAATAAGGAGGCCGGTGGGATAGCTTTCTTTGTAAGTTTGGTTGAGGAGGTGGGAATAGTAAGGAGGTGGGACCAATGGACCATTTTGCCCTCACTTTAAAAAGCCTATAAATATGAGAGTTTGTTGGTCATTTGTTGCTCGTTAATTTTCACCAACACTTAGAGAAAATATCATTGAGAGAAAAGTGAGAGTTGTCTTACTAATCCAAGAAGAAGAAGAAAGAGAAGAAGAAGAATAAGAAAAATGAAGTTAGAATAATAAAGGTAAGGAATCCTTAGACCATTATTCTTCATATCTTTAATTGTAGTTTTGATAGAGAAGTGGATATTGGTGGATCATGTATCATAAGGAGTAACAAGGATGACTATTTAGTGGACTTAAACATTAATAAACCATGTTACAAGTAGAATCATAATCACAGAATTATGAACTAATGAAGAACACATGAAAATTTATCATATGTTATTGATGGACAAGTTTAAAACCATCGTGTATAGGATTATATGATATATGCTTGGTTAGGATGATAGATGTATGAGTAATGGAATGAATCCGTTTTGAACGAAGTAAAAATATCAAGTAACGAAGTTATGGCAAAATTTACGAGATTAGACGATAATTGTCGAAATCGTGAACTTCTCGGAATGAAAGTCAAAAGTCATCGTTTAACTCGAAAACCTTAGTTTTCGATGGAGTATAGTAGAACTTTGCATTTAAGAGTCGCGGAATCAAGAATCATCAAATTCCAACTTAAAAACGAAGAAACGAGCTATGAACGTTCATGAACATTTAACGAACGCGTAATAAGGAACTTAAACTGTGAATTCAGTGTTAACGGATTCAAAAATGTAAGTTGTCCTAATGAAATCGTAGTATATGAGATATGTGTGATAACGGATTTTGAACGAGCCAATTCCGACTTATAACGATTAAGTTACGAGCCCAAAAAGGATTGGAATTGGAAAACTTAAAATTTTTCTAAGGCTTAGGGTTACATTGTATGCAACGCCGCCTGCTTATAAATTTAAGTCCACAACGCTATCTCCTGATCCCATACATCGCCAGTCGTATAGCGCAAGATATACTAAAGAGTTTGGCGTAGAATAAGCAGAATCAATCGAAGACATCTTAACTCAAATGTTGCCTGAAACATACCTAGAAAGATCGGACCGCAAAAAACCAACACTAGATAAGAGGCAGTGAAGAATATTAATGAATGTAAAGGAAGGGAAGTTGATTGAAGGTGAATTATTACCTTAATTAACTTAAAGTAACATCATTAAGGATGATTAAAACCTCAAGTTTAACGATTTAAAGTTGACGAAAGGTGTGACGCCCCCAAAATAGGTCCATTCCATCCAACCCATTCTGTGTCGCCAAATACATGGTACAGAAATAACTACAACTTTATTATTACAACATATAAACTGTGAGTTTAAATACAGATATTGCCATCTAGACAATATCCACACGCAAATAAATCCCCATCATAATTATTGATACATTATTTTACAAAAATGGTGAGGACTACTAAACAACTCTCTCTAGAACCTTCATTCCATACCCCCCTAAGTAGTACTCGCTACATTCTCGCCTCCCGAGAAGAAAAATGGAACAAAAAGGAAAAGGGTGAGCTCAACTAGCCCGGAAAAGAATATTATGACTAAGATAATATACAACAAATTATCATTAGTCTTCAACAGGAAAAAAAACTAATAGAATACAATAGACAACAAGTTTTTAAACCAATATTCGCAATGAAAATAATAATTCATTAGAAGAGTTAAGTAGAGAAATGCAACTACTATCTTACTATGTATGAATTTAAAAGTTAAATCGTCTATCTTTTATCCTGTAACATCAATCAACATACATCCGAATCAAATATTCATCTTTGCACTCACAGCCAAAGATATTCATCGATTAATCATGTTCATCTAAACACTGCTCATCTTTGCACTACTGGCCAAAGATATATTCTTCAGAAATCATTCATCTTTGCACTACTGTGCCAAAGATATTCCATAATATCATCATTTAAGACCTCAAGATGATGAAAATATTTTTTAAAGAAACGAATCCAAAGAAACAAAATGACAAGGATTAAGGATTAAGGATTCGTATTTTGTTTTATCCACGTCCAAAAATACCTCAAAAATAATCATAGGGGTGTAAAATTCAAGAATGATCAAAACATGGATACAATCAAAGCTAGTATCCGTATAGATATTTTAGATTTAAAAGAAAAATTTTCATTTTTCTGAATAAGGTCGTATTCGTGAATAAGTGTCAGATATCGTGAATAGTCTTGAGTATACGTGAATAGTAACTCACACCAAAAGATAGAAATTCCACAAAAAACATCTTCACGGTTCATAAATAGTACTGTGAATAAGAACTCGTGAATAAGAACTCATGAATAAGAACTCGTGAATAAGAACTCATGAATAGTAACCCACATGAAAAAAGTTCCAAATTTGATAAAAAGTTCCAACCAATATTTCAAAGATAATGATATTGAAGAAATAATATCATTTGAGAAGAAAATAACATCCCTTACCTCGAAAGACAAGATTTAGTTGAAACACCTGGATATAAAGGCTATGACTTGAACTTGCACCATATAGCAATACTTAAAGTATACTCAAAATACTCACAAGAAAACGCTTTCGATAATATAGAGAGAAAACTTCAGCTTACGGTGTGATTTTCAATTCTAACCTAAGCACCCTATTTATAGGAAAATGCTTAGAACACCAAAGCGTAAAATTTAATATAATATTAATATTTATTTTCCAAAACCTCATACGCACTTGCTTGCCAACTGAATTCAGCTCCTACACATGTTAAATGAGGCCACCTAAACATTCCAAAAACGTTTTTCCTATTTTAAATATTTTAAACTTCCAAAATCAATTATTTTGAGCTTGAACTTCAATAATTCATAATAAATAGCCCTTTTATCAGAAAATTCGAATCTCGCTAATTTTTATAGGAAATTCAATTCTCTACAACTTTGCGAAGAAAGTTTTTCCAAATTCCAAATGAAAATTGACCAAATCCATAAACCAAGCGATTTTACAAAGCTATAATCAAATTTCTATTAATAATTGTGTCCACCAACACACAAAATATGTGTTAAACATTTAATGCCACAAAAATACTCTTCCTCCACATATACTCATATATCCCACATTCATTGTAAAAATATCATCATTATTATATTATTAAAATATAATAATATATTTAAATGAATTATTTTATCGAAAAAGATAAAATATTAATTTTCAACAATTGTCACTTTAAAAAATTTCTCCATCTATATCCATATAAAATCAATATTTTCCTCATCATATAAATCAATAATTAATTATTCATAAATAATATTACGAGAATCACAATCTTGCAAACCAGCCGCTCCTCAGAAGAGGGGCTTTCCAATAAGAATTTCTCCTTCTTGGTGCCGCAATTAGGTGACCAAACCTCTCCTTAGATGTAACTTTCTAGACATTGCCAATAATGTTATCCAATAATATTATTCAGATAATATGAATTATTGCTTCGATAATAAAAAATACTGTAATGACAATTATCAAAACAACAACAATATAAAATATCAACGCAACAATTATTGAATCAATAAAATAAAATCTTGAACAAGAATTATTGTAACAATTATTGAGTAGTGCCTTCTTACGTAAGAATCAATAATTGGTGCAATACTGCGTGTCTACTTTTGCGACAACAACGCGTATTAGTGTGTTTTAACCAATCGGTATTCCAAAATGATAATTGAGAATAACTACGCCAGTTATTTATAAACAACTTATATTTGTCGCTTTCTTCATCCAATCGCTTTCCGCTATGGGGCCCACAAAAGATCATACCATCGTATTTAATATTCCCCGACGAAGACGAATATTCCACGACCAAACGAATATTCCCCGACAATAATGAATATTTTATAACCACTTTGCTTATTCAAATATTTATGATTTTTACCCATAACTATCCACATTAATCAATTCAACCCTTACTATTTGAAAATAATAAATAGAGAAATTAAATTTCATTAATAATAAGTTGGGGTCTTACAACCTCCCTCCTTATGAAATTTCGTCCTCGAAATCGACGTGACGACACAGTGTTTCAAAAGATGAGAATACCTCGCTTTCATTTCCGCTTTCTAACTCCCGTGTCATTTCCTCAATAACATGGTTTCTCCACAAAACTTTAACTTGTGGTATAACCTCGGTACATGGGACATGTTCTTTCCTATCCAAAATCTTGACAGTACACTCCCTCGTCACGTTAAGTCTTGGCTATCTCGTCCTGCTTTCTAACTCAACGACGTAGTTCGGTCGTCCACATATTTACGTAACATCGATACGTGAAAAACGTTATGAACACGCGTCATATACTTGGCAGAAAAGCGAGTCTATAGGCCACAGCTTCTATTCGATCGAGAATTTTAAATGGATTAATAAATCGAAGGTTTGAGCTTTCCTCACCTCACCGATTCTCGCTTTTGGAAATAACGACTTCTTGCATCTTCTTCTTCATATTCATCAACTCCGGTGTGTAGATTGAACAGCTTTAACTTTATCGATTAAAGTCGATTATACTTGTATATCATCACGTGGGTAACTAGAGTTTTCATCTCCATCTCTATTATTTGTAAATTATTCGAAATGAGTCTTTGAAAATATCGTACTTTCAGATTTGTATACGATCTTCTACTCAACACGCCGCCTACCACGTTCGCTTTTCCAGGATGGCATGGTCAGAACATGTCTTTGAAATGAGTCTCCTCTTGAGTTCTTCAAGCTCTTCCCACATTCCTTGCTCCATTCGAATTTTGTATCTCTACGAGTCATCTGCGTTAATGGAATAGCGATTCGAGAATATCCTTCAACGAATCTCCGATAATAACCAACTAAGCCTAGAAAGCTACGTATTTCGATTACCGATTTAGGTTGTTCTCAACTGTGACTCATATCCCAACCTTGGATAGCACGTTACAATGACACCTATCAGTTTACTATCGCACGAATAAGACGTCCCCTACAGAGAGTCTGGCTTAGGTGAATTCCACAAAGGAAGTCACAAGATAAAGGCTCAGTAAAGAAATTTATAGTTGAATTTTTAACTCCTCAAGTTCAATAGAGCCATTCGATATGAGATTTTAGAAATGAGTTTTGTCTGCCGGGTTCAAAGTCGATACAAAATTTAATATCGATCTTTGGGAGTAAACCAAGAAATTCTTCAGAAATACGTCCAGAAAAAATAAATAACAACAGAATATTATTCAAATCTGACGTGTCTTTATTCAAATCCATAACATGGACTAAGAACTTGACATCCGTAATAAACGAATGACTTCATGGCTTGATATGAAAATGTTTGACTACAATGGTTTTATTGCTTGAATTCGAATAACAGGTTGCTTAAGAATATGAAAACTAACAACCTTACGAAAGTAATCAATTTCGGCATGATGAGTAGTTAACCTTAAAATCACATCAAAAGCAAATATCTCTATAGAAATAAGGTTAATAGGTAATGTGATAGTGCCAACCTGAATCAAGCAAGATTTCTAAACAACGGATGTAATGAAATTTTCTCCTAACGGAGTCTCCATAAATAGTTCAAAGTCTAATTTCTCCGTAGTTAAGTTCAAACGTTGAGCGCAAGCAAGAGAGATAAAAGAATGGGTAGAACCTGTATCTAGTAAGGTATAAACTTCGCAAGAATTTATAATTAACTAACCCATGCTAACTTCGTTCGGGTTCCTCATATTTTGACCGGCCACGACAAACGCTCTTCCGAGAACCGCTGACTTTGACTTTTCTCGGACATCCTTTTGAGTCACCATTCCCACCGATCTGGTTTCGATACCGTCAATCTCGAGCGATATGTCCTTCTTTTCCACAATTATAGCATACCTTAAACTGCTGGGCGGTTTGGTGATATGTCCTCTTCCCAAGATTTGTAACATACGACCGGTGGTCTTTCTCCTCCCTTGGAACCAGCCACTCTTCGCTCGACGCCTTCATACGGTCGTTGTTGAATCTCCTCTTTTAAAATCTCCTCCCGACTTGCTTCTTCTATTTTCATGGCCACGATTACCACCGAGTGGTTACCGCCTTTGTCTGTATTCTTCTTTCTCCGCCAAGTATCGTTATTCGATGATCGCTATCTTCTGTATGATTCTCGGTTATGGTCCCTCGGTTGAACGTACTCGTTATCTCGCTTCTAACAATCGAGCCTCGCTGACAACATCCTGAATAGGGAGAAAATTTATGAGAAATGAGATACTTGACGTATCGCCGTTTCAAACCTCTCGTAAACATCCGCGTCATACGCTCCTCATTCTCCACCAAATGAGGTGCAAACTCGATAACTCCGCGAACTTCGCCAGATCGGGACACCGCCATGTTATTCTCGCTCCAATCTAATAAACTCCACTTCCTTCATATGATTTAATACTTTCGTGGAAGTACTTGTCATTGAACTGCTTCAAATGTCTCCCATGATATATTTGAAAGTGCAATTTGGATGGGTACGCTTCACGATTCCCACCATGTCCGCCTTCGCCACTTTTAACATAAAGGTGGCGAATGGAACCTTCGTTCTCCGTGCATCCCAAGACATCGAATATCTTGGTAATTTGCTTGACCCATGTTTCCGCCATGATCGGATCTGGTTTTCTCTTAAATTCTGGTGGTCCCAACTCTTTGAACTGCTTGGTTGTGACAACCCGTGAATTGCTATCATTTCCTCCTATATTTTGAACACGAGTCTCCTCGTCTGCGATTTTGCATGAACCGCAAAAAAGCTTCTAAACATCCCCTCGTTCATCATTTGCTCAAAGGGTTGTTGTTCACGGAGGTACATTACCAACTGTTGCAGACGCTCTCCTCGTTGGTAAAAATACAGAGCATCTCCACGGTCTCATTTACTCCATCATTAATATTCTCAAATCGACATTCTCAAATCATGCCATAAAACAAGGGTTAATTAAGGAAATCAATATATCACATAATATCCCTATATACTAACCAACTAACAAATAAGCTTAGGTAAGACACACTAGAGAATGATTTACTCGTCTCTCCCCTCCTAGTTCTATTCCCCGATCTCCGCCAGAGATCATATCCCTAAGCTCTGATACCAACTGTGACGCCCCAAAATAGGTCCATTCCATCCAACCCATTCTGAGTCGCCAAATACATGGTACATAAATAACTACAACTTTATTATTACAACATATAAACTGTGAGTTTAAATACAGATATTGCCATCTAGACAATATCCACACGCAAATAAATCCCCATCATAATTATTGATACATTATTTTACAAAAATGGTGAGGACTACTAAACAACTCTCTCTAAACCTTCATTCCATACCCCGACTAAGTACTCGCTTACATTCTCGCCTCCCGAGAAGAAAAATGGAACAAAAGGAAAAGGGTGAGCTCAACTAGCCCAAGAAAGAATATTATATGACTAAGATAATATACAACAAATTATCATTAGTCTTCAACAGGAAAAAAAAAATAATAGAATACAATAGACAACAAGTTTTTAAACCAATATTCGCAGCGGAAATAATAATTCATTAGAAGAGTTAAGTAGAGAATGCAACTACTATCTTCTATGTATGAATTTAAAAGTTCATCGTCTATCTTTTATCCTCAGTAACATCAATCAACATACATCCGAATCAAATATTCATCTTTGCACTACAGCCAAAAGATATTCATCATTGGTCATGTTCATCTAAACACTGCTCATCTTTGCACTACGGGCCAAAGATATTCTTCAAAATCATTCATCTTTGCACTACAAAGCCAAAGATATTCCATAATATCATCATTTAAGATCAAGATGATGAAAAATATTTTAAAGAAACGAATCCAATTGAAACAAAATGACAAGGATTAAGGATTAAGGATTCGTACTTTGTTTTATCCACGTCCAAAAATACCTCAAAAATAATCATAGGGGTGTAAAATTCAAGAATGATCAAAACATGGATACAATCAAAGCTAGTATCCGTAATAGATATTTTAAGCGAAAAGAAAAATTTTCATTTTTCTATGAATAAAGGTCGATTCGTGAATAAGTGTCGATATATCGTGAATAGTCCAGATATCACGTGAATAGTAACTCACACCAAAAGATAGAAATTCCACAAAAAACATCTTCACGGTTCATGAATAGTACTCGTGAATAAGAACTCGTGAATAAGAACTCATGAATAAGAACTCGTGAATAAGAACTCATGAATAAGTAACCCCCGACATGAAAAAGTTCCAAATTTGATAAAAAGTTCCAACCAATATTTCAAAGATAATGATATTGAAGAAATAATATCATTTGAGAAGAAAATAACATCCCTTACCTCGAAAGACAAGATTTCTAGTTAAAGCACCTGATATATAAGCTATGACTTGAACTTGCACCGTATATATAAGAATACTTAAAGTATACTCAAAATACTCACAAGAAAACGCCGATAATATAGAGAGAAAAAACTTCAGCTTTAAGGTGTGATTTTCAATTCTAACCTAAGCACTCTATTTATAGAAAATGCTTAGAACACCAAAGCAGAAAAATTTAATATAATATTAATATTTATTTTCCAAAACCTCATACGCACACTTGCCAACTGAATTCAGCTCCTACACATGTTAAATGAGGCCACCTAAACATTCCAAAACGTTTTTCCTATTTTAAATATTTTAAACTTCCAAAATCAATTATTTCGAGCTTCTAACTTCAATAATTCATAATAAATAGCCCTTTTATCAGAAAATTCGAATCTCATGAATTTTTATAGGAAATTCAATTCTCTACAACTTTGCGAAGAAAGTTTTTCCAAATTCCAAATGAAATTGACCAAATCCATAAACGAGGCGATTTTACAAAAATATAATCAAATTTCTACTAATAATTGTGTCCACCAACACACAAAATATGTGTTAAACATTTAATGCCACAAAAATACTCTTCCTCCACATATACTCATATATCCCACATTCATTGTAAAATATCATCATTATTATATTATTAAAATATAATAATATATTTAAATGAATTATTTTATCGTAAAAAGATAAAATTTTAATTTTCAACAATTATCATTTTAAAATTTTCTCCATCTATATCCATATAAAATCAATATTTTCCTCATCATATAAATCAATAATTAATTATTCACAAATAATATTACAGAAATCACAAGATCGGCAACCATGCTGCTCCTGTGAAAGAGGGGCTTCCAATAAGAATTTCTCTTTCTCTTGCGCATGATTAGGTGACCAAACCTCTCCTTAGACAGAACTTTCTAGACATTGCCAATAATGTTATCCAATAATTGTGACGCCCCAAAAATTAGGTATACGTCACCCATCTTGGGTCGCCACTTACATGGTACATAAATTCAAATACAACTTACTTAATATAACTGTCAGGTATAATACGACATAAACCGTGAGTTTGAATACAAATATTGTCTACTAGATATTATACAAACTCAAAAGGAGTCCTCATTACAACTATTATCACACTATTTCACGTAATAGTGAGGACTACTAAAGCTATCCTCTCGACCATTACTTCGCTCCCGACTGTCTCAAATTATGTTCTCATTTCAAGAGAATAAATGAAAGAAAAGAAAGGGTGAGCTCAACTAGCCCAAAGAAGAAATATTATGACTAAGATAATGCGTAATAAATTATCATTAGCCTTCAAATAAAGTGTTAAACCGATAAAATACAATAGACAACCAGTTTAATCTGCAATGAATAAGCAATCCATTAAAAGAGTCAAGTAGAGAATAAAGTCTACTATCTTTTAGGTTTTAAAAGGTTTTCATCAATTTTTATCACCGAGACTCAAATTTTAATAAATAAACCACCACATCTAATCATCCCTGCACTACTACCAAGGATTTTCATCAAATTATCAATGGTCATGACTATACCGAATCACCCCGGTCATAATCATACCAAAAACTATCCATCACCGCATTACAGTGCCAATGAGGACTTTTGTCACATCATTTATATCAAGTCATGATTATACCGAATGATCCTCGGTCATAATCATACTAAGTTCATCTATGCACGTAAGCCAAAGATAACATAATATAACATGAGGATGATGACAATGACATAATAATTCAATAAAACAAGTTCAAGAATTATTTAATCCATGAATTATTAACGCCCAAATTGTCAACATGATATCGTTTGGAGAGTAAAATTCAAGAATGATCGAAAGAATATTTCCATGAAAAGATATCGGATGAAACGCAAATATCAAGGATATTCTACTAATTTCATGGAGTATAGAAGTCAAAGTTTTAACCAACCGGGTATAATAAAGAATGGAATAACAAAAGAAATCACCACGCACGCGCATTGTCATGACAAAAGTTATTCCAATGTAATAATAATAACGGAACCGTGTCGTGTGAATTCACACCGATGTGTGATGTTCCAACAGAATAATAAAGATGGAACCGCATCCTGTAAAAAACACACGATAGATATTCCAATGTAATGATAAAGATTTTAACCAGTCCGGTGTAAAACACACGATGTGATGTTCCAATGTAATAATAAAGATTTTAACCAGTCCTGTAAAAACACACGCATGTGATGTTCCAAATGTAATAATAAAGAATGTCACCAAGTATAGGGTAAACTCACAGATACAAAGTTATTCCAATGTAATAATAAGCAATGGAATAACATAAGGATTTCACCAAAGTATAGGGTATGCCAGATATCAAAGTTATGTATAGGGTATGCCACTTTTACAAAAGTTATTCCAATGTAATAATAATGAATGGAATAATGTAAGTTCTCTTGAAGAAGAAAGAATAACACCCTTACCGTAAAAAGAACCTAATATAAGAAGTAGTGAAGTAGCGTAATACTCTTCTTCTTTCTATAACTTTCTCTATATAGCTTCTCTCTATAATTTCTCTCTGTAGTTTCAATGAATTCGTAAGAAAATAATGAAGGAATGAGCTTCTATTTATAGAAAAATGGAATGCATAAGAATTAATCCATGAACTATCCGTATTGATTTACTTTTTAATCTGACGGTCCATATTTAAAGAAAAATCTTTTAAATAAAATATAATATATTCTATTTATATAAAAACATTTTACTATGCAAACACTATGCAATACTATGCAAAACACTATGCAAAAATACTATGCAACACTATGCATAATAAAATATAATATATTCTATTTATGTAATAACTTTAATAAAGTATTCTATTTTATATAAAGATGTTTCGCTTTTATTACGTTAATAATACTGAATAAAACAAAACGTCATTATCGCTATAATAATTCATATTATTAATCGACAATAATGGAATCAAACCGAAAGTGACTTCTCACATAAAGCATCAATAATCAATACCGCAGCTACTATGCAACCACACGACATCGTATTTTTACTACCGAGTAGTTCAACAAGATCAACCAGAAAACTTCCGCCGTTATTTTAATAAAATATTTTTGTCGCTTTCTCAATCCGACAATAATTCTCGCTAGGGGTCCACCAATGATTGAGTAGTTGTATTTAATATTCCTCGCTAAACCGAATATTCCCCACCAATCGAATATAATATAACCACTGTGCATACTTTGCAAAATTTTGTAAATACTACCCACAACTATAATATTATCTCAAATTCACACCATAATATTAAAAAATTATTTCACCAAATTTAAATCTTTATTAATAAAATCGGGGTCTCACAATCTCCCTCCTTATGGAATTTCTCCTCGAAATTAGGTACGACTGTATGATAAAGAGATGAGGATACCTTGAATACCTTTATCGCTTAAAAATATTAAATTCATCTTTGAAATCCGCCAAAGCTATTCATTAACAATTCATCTTTGCACTACAAAAAGCAAAGATATACAAATCAGAAACCAATAATGCTAAGACGCAGCCTTAATAAGATCACGACCACGAATTATCCATGCACCAATCGCCAAGGATATTCGTGTTTTCAATTACTATTATGATTATACCGAACAATCCTCGGTCATAATCATACCAAGTCCATCTATGCACGTAAAGCCACGATGACTTTTCAACGCATCCATGAATTAATATTTCATTCACGAGACTCACCAATAATTAATCCACATCATCGAATCATCCCCGCACTACGTGCCAAGGATATTCATTAAGATCACGACCACAAATTATCCATGCACTACTACCAAGATAATCAGTGTTTTCAATTACTATTATGATTATACCGACAATCCTCGTCATAATCATACCAAGTCCATCTATGCACGTAAAGCCATGTATTGACTTTGAACACATCCATGAATTAATATTTCATTCATTGAGACTCAAATTTCAATAATTAATCCACATCATCGAATCATCCCCGCACTACGTGCCAAGGATATTCATTAAGATCACGACCACAAATTATCCATGCACTACTACCAAAGATAATTGTGTTTTCAATTACTAATTATGATTATGCCGAACAATCCTCGGTCATAATCATACCAAGTCCATCTATGCACGTAAGCCATGTATGACTTTGAACACATCCATGAATTAATATTTCATTCACGAGACTCACCAATAATTAATCCACATCATCGAATCATCCCTCCATACACTAGCCAAGGATATTCATTAAGATCACGACCACAAATTATCCATGCACTACTACCAAAGATAATTGTGTTTTCATTTACTGCTTATGATTATACCGAATAATCCTCGGTCATAATCATACCAAGTCCATCTATGCACGTAAAAGCCACGTATTTACTTTCAACATAATATAAAATACGAGGATAATGATATAAAGAATCAATCAAATGAGATAAAGGATAAATATTAAACATTTATAATATAATTTATCCAGATTCAAGAATATCCCCATGTTATCAATCATTTAATAATCTCATAATCTAATAACATTAATATTATAACAATATTTTAATCACTTCTTAAATTTATAAATAATTTATCTTAATTGTTTACACTTTACCATATAATGCATTTAATCATTCAAAATGTCATACTCATAAGATATCATCACCAATTATCAAATCCTCATCAAAAATATGCATATATACTCTATATAGGATTCTCTAGCCATAAAATCCTATTTTCAACTTTTGTTACTTCACATAACATATTTAATTCATATGTTCAGTAATTAAACTATTTTCATGAAAAATACCAAATCAGCCCCAAAAATATTTCTTTTCTGGGATTTAGCATAATATAGTCCCATAATGAAAATATATTTTTCTCGGAATTTTAAAATTCATTTACTATTTTTAAAAATCAATTTCCACTTAATTCCTTAAGAAATTAGCTACCTCAATTTTAACTCCAAAATTCCCAAATCTTGGCAGGACCTTACACATGTTAACGTGAGCTTCCAGTTTAAATTTCATGGTCATCGGAGTTATAGAACTCCTGTTATAGCGTTTTTCATTTTAAAAACCTAAATATTGAAATAGTCATAACTTGCTCATTTTAAGTCGTAATGAGCTCATTTTTGGACAGGAGGTACTTTATACCATATAATTTCATGTCCCAAAAGGCCAGAATTTTTCTCATAATTTAAGTGGCCGAAATAGCCTCTCTAAAATCATGGCGTAAGCTTTTTTTTGGTTTTTGCAGCTTTGCACCCTTTTGCTAAAATCAGTCCACACAAAAATCTACAACACCTTTTCCAGTAATTCCACTTGGATTAGTTAGGTAACTCATAGATCTAACTCTAGGACTTGACCACATTCAAAAATTCAAAATATAACAGGAGATATGGTCAATTGAATTTCATGTTACGCTTTTCACTAAAATCGATTTTTAACTCTTTGTGATTTCTAAGAAACTTTCATGTTTTCACATAATAACCAACATAACTCATCATAAAACTTACTAATACCTCATATACCCATGATTTTCATTAGTCCTATACTTTTATTATGACTTTCATCATAAACCACGTAAACTGCTCATTTTAGTCAAGAATTATTTGAGGGTTTAAGAAATGGGTTTTGTCTTTCGGGGTCAATACAAAATTCGATTTCACGCCTAGGGTAGGCTAAGAAGTCTTCAAGAATACGCCAAGAAATTTATTAATGATAGAAATATCATTCAAAATCATATACTCTCGTCCAAGACTTGGATAAGACATCACATTGATACCAACTGTGACTTCTATCCCTTAACCTAGATAAGACCTCACAATGATACCTATAAACTTGCCATCTTCATTCACGATGTCGCCGCCACGTAAAGCTCCGCTTTTGCAGCATTCCACACAAGGAAGTTAACAACGAAAGGTTCGGGCTCTTTACTTATGGCTTGATATGACAATGATTAACTTTAGGATTTGGTTACTTTGAATTCGTAATAACAGGTTGTTATAAATATAAAAGCTAACAACCTTACGAAAAGCATGATGAGTAGCTAAACCAATCGACTCAAAAATCACATCAAAGGCAAATATTTTCAAAAAGATAAGATCGACAGTAACGTGAAAATGTTTATTTGAATTAAACAAGATTTAAAAAATAAGAGCGTAACGAAGGCTCCTACTAACGGTTTCAACCAATAAGTCAAAGTTTAACTTCTTCTGAGTCAAATTCAAACGCTGAATGCAACTAGGTGAAATAAAAGAGTGGGTAGAATCGGTATCTAACACGATAGACTTCGCAAGAGCTTACGACTAACTTACCCGTGATAATTTTATTCGTGTTTCCTCGTCACGAGAAAAAAAAACGCCTCTTAAAACTACGGCTTTGGTTTGTCTCGACAACCTTTGGTGCCTCCATCCTAGTTGAATTTGTCTTGATGAAACGACAAAATCGAGCTAAGTGACCTTCTCTTCCACAATTATAACATGCTTTGATTAAGATATGCGCAGTCCCGGGACCGATGTGTCCCTCTCCTCCGTGATTTGAAGCATATAACCGGTGGTCGCTTCTTCTTCCTTTGAAACGGGTGTCGGGTCCGACGCTCTTTCCATCATTGTTGAATCTCCTTTCTTGAAATGTCCATTCTTATTATTTTGGCCCCGATTACCACCGGCGTGGTTACCATATCCGCCCGTTGATTTCCTCCACGCTTGTTGTCACCGCTCGATGACTACTCTCACCGGTATTATAATTTTGCTTTACTTTCTTTTTTTTAGTTGGGTTGACTCGTTATCGCTACCCACTAATTGAGCCCTATTTACAACATCCTAATAAAAACACAGCTTTATGAGAAATAAGATGTCGACGTATCTCCGCTTCAAACCTCTTAAAAACATTCGCCCATTCTCTCTTCATTATCCACCAAGTGGGACGAAATCGTGATAACTCCGCAAATTTTGCCTCGTATCATGACACTGGCCATATTGTTTTGTTCTAACTTGATAAACTCCACCTCCTTCATGTGGCGAATACTTTCGTGAAAGTATTTGTCGTTGAATGCCTCCCCGAACTTCTCCCAAGATATCTTCAAGACAACAGTTGAGTACGCTTTTACCGATTCCCACCAAGAATCCGCCTCTCCTCAAGAACATAAAGGCGGCAAAGGAACCTTTTGCTCCTCGAGCATCCCAAGACATCAAATATCTTGGTAATCTGCTTTATCCATGCTTCCGCCGTAAGTGGTTTTGGCTCTCCCTTAAACTCCTGTGGTCCCAACTCCTTGAATTGTTTAATGCGGTGACCGCCCGAGAGTTTTCCGTGTTTCCACCTACGCTTTGGACAGAGTCGTCGCTTTACCGATGTTGCATGAATTCTAAAACCTCTTAAACGTACTGTCGTTAGTCAATTGATCAAGGTGTTGTTGTTTACAGAGGATTATCGCCATCCGTTGTCAGTATTGTTGTTCGATTATCGATCCGTGGAGAATCAACAGCCTCCGTGTGCTCCATTGCTATTCTCAACATTCTCGATGCCATTTTCAAATACCGCCACAAAATAAGGGTTAATTAACATATCACATATTATCCCTATACTCGATTTCGACCAATTAAATACCAAATAAATTTAGGTAGGTCATACTAACAAGGAATTCCCGCCTCCCTCCTAGTACTATTCTCACATCTTAGCCAGGATCATATCCCTAAGCTCGATACCAACCGCGACGCCCCAAAAATTAGGTATACGCCACCCATCTTGGGTCGCCACTTACATGGTACATAAATTCAAATACAACTTACTAATATAACTGCTGTATAATACGACATATAAACCGTGAGTTTGAATACAAATATTGTCTACTAGATATTATACAAACTCAAAAGGAGTCCTCATTACAACTATTATCACACTATTTCACGTAATAGTGAGGACTACTAAAGCTATCCTCCGGACCATTACTTCGCTCCCCGACTCGTCTCAAATTATGTTCTCATTTCAAGAGAATAAAGAAAGAAAGGGTGAGCTCAACTAGCCCAAGAAGAAATATTATGACTAAGATAATGCGTAATAAATTATCATTAGCCTTCAACAAAGTTGTTAAACCGATAAAATACAATAGACAAACAAGTTTAATCAGCAATGGAATAAGCAATCCATTAAAAGAGTCAAGTAGAGAATAAAGTCTACTATCTTTTAGGTTTTAAAAGTTTTCATTAATTTTTATCACGAGACTCAAATTTTAATAAATAAACCACCACATCTAATCATCCCCGCATCTACTTGGCCAAGGATTTTCATCAAATTATCAATGGTCATGACTATACCGAATCACCCCGGTCATAATCATACCAAAACTATCCATCATCGCATTACAGCCACCGAGGACTTTTGTCACATCATTTATATCAAGTCATGATTATACCGAATGATCCTCGGTCATAATCATACTAAGTTCATCTATGCACGTAAGCCAAAGATAACATAATATAACACGAGGATGATGACAATGACATAATAATTCAATAAAACAAGTTCAAGAATTATTTAATCCATGAATTATTAACGTCCAAATTGTCAACATGATATCGCTTTCAGAGAGTAAAATTCAAGAATGATCGTAAGAATATTTCCATGAAAAGATATCGATGAAACGCAAATATCAAGGATATTCTACTAATTTCATGGAGTATAAGTCAAAGTTTTAACCAACCGGGTATAATAAAGAATGGAATAACAAAAGAAAACACCACGCATGCGAGATTGTGATGAGACAAAGTTATTCCAATGTAATAATAATAACGGAACCAGTCGTGAAATTCACAATCGGCAGATGATGTTCCAATGTAATAATAAAGATGGAACCGCATCCTGTAAAACACACGATAGATATTCCAATGTAATGATAAAGATTTTAACCAGTCCGGTGTAAAACACACGCATGTGATGTTCCAATGTAATAATAAAAATTTTAACTGTGTCCTGTAAAACACACGCATGTGATGTTCCAATGTAATAGTAGAAGAATGTCACCAAGTATAGGTAAACTGGCAGATACAAAGTTATTCCAATGTAATAATAAGCAATGGAATAACATAAGGATTTCACCAAGTATAGGTATGCCAAGATATATACAAAGTTATGTATAGGGTATGCCACTTTTACAAAGTTATTCCAATGTAATAATAATGAATGGAATAATGTAAGTTCTCTTCAAGAAGAAAGAATAACACCCTTACCGTAAAAAGAACCTAATATAGAAGTAGTGAAGTAGCGAGAATACTCTTCTTCTTTCTATAACTTTCTCTCTATAGCTTCTCTCTATAATTTCTCTCTCTGAGTTTCAATGAATTCGTAAGAAAATAATGAAGGAATGAGCTTCTATTTATAGAAAAATGGAATGCATAAGAATTAATCCATGAACGGTCCAGATTGATTTACTTTTAATCTGACGGTCCATATTTAAAGAAAAATCTTTTAAATAAAATATAATATATTCTATTTATATAAAAACATTTTACTATGCAAACACTATGCAATACTATGCAAAACACTATGCAAAAAATACTATGCAACACTATGCATAATAAAATATAATATATTCTATTTATGTAATAACTTTAATAAAGTATTCTATTTTATATAAAGATGTTTCGCTTTTATTACGCTAATAATACTTAAATAAAACAAAACGTCATTATCGCTATAATAATTCATATTATTAATCGACAATAATGGAATCAAACCGAGTGACTTCTCACATAGGCATCAATAATCAATACCGTGTGCTACTATGCAACCACACGTACATCGTATTTTTTACTACCGAAGTAGTTCAACAAAGATCAACAGTAAAACTTCCGCCGTTATTTTAATAAAATATTTTTGTCGCTTTCTCAATCCGACAATAATTTCATTAGGGGTCCACCAATGATTGAGTAGTTGTATTTAATATTCCCTCGCTAAACCGAATATTCCCCACCAATCGAATATAATATAACCACTTGCATACTTTGCAAAATTTTGTAAATACTACCCACAACTATAATATTATCTCAAATTCACACCATAATATTAAAAAATTATTTCACCAAATTTAAATCTTTATTAATAAAATCTGGGTCTCACAATAATATTATTCTTTATAATATGAATTATTGCTTCGATAATAAAAATACTCGTAAATGACAATTATTGAAACAACAACAATATAAAATATCAACGCAACAATTATTGAATCAATAAAATAAAATACTTGAACAAATAATTACTTTAACAATTATTGAGTAATGCCTTCTTACGTAAAAATCAATAATTGGTGCAATACCGCGTGCTCTTCTTGCTCAACAACGCGATTAGTGTTTTTAACCACCGGGTATTCCAACAAGATAATCTGTAATAACTACGCCGTTATTTATAAACAACTTATATTTGTTGTTTTCTTCATCCAATCGCTTTTCGTTATGGGGCCCACAAAAGACTACGCCGTCGTATGAATATTCCCCTACAGTACGAATATTTCATGACCAAACGAATATTCCCCGACAATAATGAATATTTTATAACCACTTGCTTATTCGAAATATTTGCGTATTTTACCCATAACTATCCACATTAATCAATTCAACCCTTACTATTTCAAAATAATAAATAGAGAAAATTAAATTTCATTAATAATAAGTTGGGGTCTTACAAAAGGTTACTCGAATGTAAACACAAAGTAATACGATAAACCGTAATGAATGTTAACTAAACTAATGAATGGTAGTTAATTTTATGAATGAATAGACCGAGAAGAAGGGGAAGATAGGTTAATGACAATACTTGTTGATTGTTTATGACCCAATATGGTATGCTATGTAATCATGTATTGTAGAATCTATAAAGACACAAAATAGAAGTGAATTAACTGTAGAAGACGCCAACGATAAGTGTTATAAACCCTCGTCTATGTTATTATGGACAAGATTTATGATTCATGTATCCTACGAATGAATGGATGTACAAAGAAGTCGAAGCCAATTCTTTCGGCTAGACTTAATGTGTTTTGTGGATTTCCTTATAATTTATCAAAATATTATCAACGTTGCTATCTTTTGCCAACTGTTTTGGGATTTCGAAGAAAGACTGAGTATGAATAAATAAATGTTTTGTCGTCAATCGATGGACACGCTTAGGTTACAAAAACTTAAACGTGAATCGTTTAATGAAGTAGTGTTGTAAAACATGTAGTACTATAATAGTCGATCACCTTGACGTGTTTCAGAAGAAATGCCGGACTTACAGACTTGGTGTCGGGTAGTCCTTTTCAAAGAAAGAATGAAATGCTCAAGGTCTTGGACCAAAATAAATGTTTAACATATGTTGTTCATTGTTTAAACGTTTTAAAGAAAAGGGAAGTGCTATTTTAAATTATTTATAGTACTTCATAACTATTGATTCAGTTATAGAAGATATATATTCATATGATTCAAACATATTGCTCAAATAAAATTGTTACACTTGTTTATTTAGTTATGTTCACCCTTGCTTGAACCATATGAATGCAGCTAAGACCAAACAGACTGAAGGATCCAGTAAGGATAAAGAGAAGGCTAAGGCAAACAAATAAATTATCTGTGACGCCCCCAAAATTAGGTATACATCACCCATCTTGAGTCGCCAGATACATGGTACAAAATTCAAATACAACTTAATAATACAACCGTCAGGTACAATACGACAAAACATAAACGTGAGTTTGAATAAAATATTGTCTACTAGAGAGTATACAAACTCAAAAGGAGTCCTCATTACAATTATTATCACACTATTTCATAGAATAGTGAGGACTACTAATGTACCATCTAGGACCATCACTCCGTTCTCCGACTGCTTCGAATTATATATTTTCATTTCACAAGAGAATGGTGAAAGAAAAGGGTGAGCTCAACTAGCCCAAAGAAGAAATATTATGACTAAGATAATGCGTAATAAATTATCATTAGCCTTAAACAAAGTTAAACCGATACAATATAACAAACATCAAGTTTAATCTGCGGTGAACAAACAATCCATTAAAAGAGTCAAGAGAGAATAAAATCTACTATCTTTTATGATTTAAAAGGTTTTTCATCACTTTTATCGCTGGGACTCAGCTTAATAAATAATCCACATCGTTGAATCACCCCTGCACTATGGCCAAGGATATTCTTTAGTATCACGACCACAATTATCCATGCACTACGGGCCAAAAATATTTGTGTATTCATTAATGGTCATGATCATGCCAACAACTGTCCATCAATGCACTACGGGCCAATGAGGACTTTTACCACATCATTTGTAATATTACGGTCATGATTACACCGAATAATCCCTGGTCATAATCATACCAAGTCCATCTATGCACTACAGGCCACAGATGACTTTCAAAAATATAAATTTGAGGATGATGACAATGATATAAGAATTCAATAAAACAAGTTCAAGAATTAATTTGTCCAATAACCAATAACGTCCAAATTGTCAACATGATACTGCTTTGTAGAGTAAAATTCAAGAATGCTCAGAAGAATATTTTCATGAAAAGATACAAGCGCAATTATCAAGGATATTCCACTAATTTCATGGAGTATAGAAGTCAAAACATTAACCAACTGAGTATAATAAAGAATGGAATAACAAAAGAAATCACCATGCATGCGGTACGGGAAGAGCGTTTGTTGTGACTGGTTAAAATGCGAGGAACCCAAACGAGGTGATCACGGGTAAGCTATTTATAAATTCTTGCGAAGTTTATACCTTACTTGATCGATGCTACCCATTCATTTATCTCTCCGCATGTGCTCAACGCTTTAAACTTGACTCGGAGAAATTAGACTTTGACCTAACTGTGGAAACTCCGTTAGAGAAACTTTCATCACATCCACCGCTTATAAATCTTGTTTGATTCAAGTTGGCACCATCACCTTACCTCATTGACCTTATCTCTTTAAAGATACTTGCTTTTGATGTGATTTTAGGATTGATTGGTTAACTACTCATCATGCCAAAATTGATTATTTTCGTAAGGTTGTTAGTTTTCATATTCCTAACCAACCCGTTGTATGCAATTCAAGCAGCTAAACCATTAAAATCAATCACTATCATATCTAATCATAAAGCTATTCGTTTATTGAAAAACGGATGTCAAGCATTCTTAGCCCATGTTATGGATTTGAATAAAGACACGTCAAATTTGAATAATATTCCCGTTGTTATTGACTTTCTCCTGATTTCTTGAAGAACTTCCGGCCCACCCCGAACGTGAAGTTGAATTCTTTATTGATCTTGAACTCGGTACAAAGCCCATTTCTAAAACCCCATATCGAATGGCTCCTATTGAACTTCAGAGTTAAAGGTCCAACTACGAATTGTTGGACATCGGTTTCATTCGTCTAGTACATCTCCTTGGGGTGCTCTGCTTTATTCGTAAAGAAGAAAGACGGAGTATCGACTTTGTATATTGACTATCTGAATTGAACCATGTCACCATCAAGAATAGGTATCCTCTACCTCGTATTGATGACTTGTTTGACCAAATTGCAGGGCACAATTCTTTTCAAAAATCGATCTTAGTTCGGATATCATCAATGAAGATTAGAATCGAGGATATTCCAAAGACGCCTTGAAACTTCGGTATGGGCATTATGAATTCTTAGTCATGTCTTTCTGGACTAACTAATGCTCCTGCGGCTTTCATGGATATGATGAACCGAGTATTCAAGGAATATTTGGATCAATTCGTTGTTGTCTTTATTGATGACATCCTCATATATTCCAAAAGCCGTGAAGATCATGAGCACCATTTGAAGTTTGGTACTCCAAAGGCTTCGTGAAAACCAACTATATGCCAAATTGAAGAAATGCGAGTTACGGCTCGAGGAAGTAGAATTTCTTGGGCGCGTGGTGTCAAAACATGGAGTATCTGTTGATCCGACGAAGATTGAAGCAATACAAAGTTGGGAGCAACCAAGTCGATGTGATCAAGTCACGTAGTTTTTGGGCTTAAATTGGTTATTATCGGAGATTCATGGAAGGGTTTTCTCAAATCGCTACTCCATTAACCCAGCTAACTCGGAAGGATACAAAATGTCGTTCTCCAATATGTTGGGATGAGGTGGGTGAAGCAACATTGTTGGGACCCGAGTTAGTACGTATGACTACCGAAAAGATTCAAATGATTCGACAACGTATACAAACGGCACAAGATCGACAAAAGTGTTATGTGAATCTTCATCGAAAGGACGTGGAATTTAGTGTAGGGGATCATGTATTGTTGCGAGTTGCTCCATGGAAGGGAGTTACAAGATTTGGGAAGAGAGGAAAGCTCAATCCACGATTTATTGGTCCATTTCAAATTCTTGACCGAGTAGGAAATGTAGCCTATAGACTTGCGTTACCTCCAAGTATGTCTCGTGTTCATAATGTGTTTCACATATCTGTACTTTATAAATATGTGAAAGACCCGAACCACGTTATAGAATTAGAACCCAGACGAAATAGCCAAAGACTTAACGCGTGAGGAGGTACTGTCAAGATCTTGGATAGGAAGGAGCATATCCTACGCCAAGAAAGGTCATACCACAAGTTAAAGTTTTGTGGAGGAATCATGCTATATAGAAATGACTCGGGAATTGGAAGCGAAAATGAAAGCGAGGTATCCTCACCTTTTCAAACACACCGAGTACGTCGTCAATTTCGAGGGACGAAATTTCATAAGGAGGGAGGTTGTAAGACCCCAACTTATTATTAATGAAATTTAATTTTCTCTATTTATTATTTTGAAATAGTAAGGGTTGATGTGATTAATGTGGATAGTTAGGGGTAAAATACGCAAATATTTCAAAATAAGCAGTGGTTATAAAATATTCATTGTTGTTTGAGAATATTCGTTTGGTCGTGGAGTATTAAATCGCTTGTCGGGGAATATTAAATGCAACGACAAGCAGCAATGTGGGGCCCATAACTGAAGCGATTGGATGAAGAAAATGACAAATATAAGTTGGTTAAAAATAACTTGGCGTAGTTGTTACCATTAATCTTGTTAAAATACTCCTATGGTTAAAACACAGTAGCACACGGTATTGCACAAATTATTGATTCTTACGTAAGAAGGCACTACTCAATAATGGTTACGATAATTACTTTATTCAAAGATTTTATTGATTCAATAATTGCTCGTTGATATTTTATATTGATGTTGTTTGATAATTGTCATTACACAATATTTTTTTATTATCGAGCAATAATTCATATTATCTGAATAATATTATTAGATAACATTATTGGCAATGTCTAGAAAGTTCTGTCTAAGGAGAGGTTTGGTCACCTAATTGCGCGCCAGTAAGGAGAAATTCTTATTGGAAAGCCCTCTCTTTCCTGGGAACTGCCTGGTTGTCAATATTGTGATTCTGTAATATTATTTGTGAGTAATTAATTATTGATTCATATGATGAGGAAAATATTGATTTTATGTGGATATAGATGGAGAAAAATTTTAATGTGACAATTGTTGAAAATTGAAATTTTATCTTTTTCTGATAAGATAATGTATTATTATATTTTAATAATATAATAATGGTGATATTTTTACAACGAATGTGGGATATATGAGTATACGATTAGGAAGAGTATTTTTGTTGCAATAAATGTTTAAAACATGTTAAACATGTCGGTGGGACCCCATTTATTGAATCGAAATTTAATTATAAACAGTAAAATCGCCTGGTTTGTGGATTTCGGTCAATTTCGTTTGGAATTTGGAAAAACTTTCTTCTGCAAAGTTGTAGAGAATTGAATTTCCTATAAAAACTCATGAAATTCGAATTTTTGATAAAAGGTTATTTATTATGAATTATTGATGTTCAAATTCTGAATAATTGATTTTTGGAAGTTTTAATTATTTTAAATAATAAAAACGTTTTTGATTTGTTTGGTAGACTTATTTGTTGTCAAGCATGGCTGAATTCAGATCATAGATTGTGTAAGTAGGATTTTATATATAATATATTAATATTATATTAAATTTTCTAACTTTGGTGTTCTAAGCGATTTCCTATAAATAGGGTCTTGGGTTAGAATTGAAAATCACATTAAATGAAGTTTTCTCTCTATATTATCGGCGTATTCTTGTGAGTATTTTGAGTATAATTTGAGTATTGCTATTCGGTCTGAAGTTCAAGTCATAGCTTTATATCCTGGTGTTTAATTAGAAGTCTTGATCTTTCGAGGTAAGAGATATTATTTTTTCAGAATGATATTTTTTCTTCATTATCATTATGTTGAAATATTGATCTGAAGTTTTTATCAAATTTGGAACTTTTGGTGTCGAGTTCTTATTCACGTATACGACTATTCACGATATCTGACACTTATTCACGAATCGATTTATTATTCACCCAAAAATGAAAATTTTTCTTTTCGTCTAAAATATCTATTCTGGATACTAGCTTTGATTGTATCCATGTTTTGATCATTCTTAAATTTTACACCCCTATGATTATTTTTGAGGTATTTTTTGGACGTGGATAAAACAAAAGTCTGAATCCTTAATCCTTAATCCTTGTCATTTTGTTTCAATTGGATTCGTTTCTTTAAAATATTTTCATCATCTTCAGTCTTAAATGATGATATTATGGAATATCTTTGGCTGTAGTGCAAAGATGAATGATTTCTGAAGAATATCTTTGGCCCAGAGTGCAAAGATGAGCAGTGTTTAGATGAACATGACCCGGTGATGAATATCTTTGGCTGTAGTGCAAAGATGAATATGTGATTCCGATATATATTGATTGATGTTACGAGGGATAAAAGATGACGATGAACTTTTAAATTCATACATGGAAGATAGTAGTTTGCATTCTCTACTTAACTCTTCTAATGAATTATTATTTTCATTGCGAATATTGATTTAAAATTTGTTGTCTATTGTATTCTATTAGATTTTTCCTGTTGAAGACTAACGATAATTTGTTGTATATTATCTTAGTCATAATATTCTTTCTTGAGCTAGTTGAGCTCACCCTTTTCCTTTATGTTCCATTTTTCTCGGGAGGCGAGAATATAAGCGACGCAGCTGGGGTATGGAATGAAGGTTCTAGAGAGAGTTGTTTAGTAGTCCTCACCATTTTGTAAAATAATGTATCAATAAATGTGATGAGGATTTATTTGAGTATAAATATTGTCAGAAGATAATATTTGTATTTAAACTCACAGCTTTCTTGTTGTAATAATAAAGTTGTAGTTGTTTACGTACCATGTATTGACAACTCGAATGGGTGATGTATACCTATTTTGGGGGCGTCACGGTTGGTATCGAGCTTAGGGATATGATCTCTGGCGGAGATCGGGGAATAGAACTAAGAGGGGAGAGACGAGTAAATCCTTCGCTAGTGTGTCCTACCTAAGCTTATTTGTTAGTTGGTCAAGATATATAGGGATATTATGTGATATATTGATTTCCTTAATTAACCCTTGTTTTATGACGATGATTTGAGAATGTCGATGAGAATATTAACATTGGAAATGAGGCCGTGGAGACGCTTTAGACTCACCAACGAGGAGAACGTCTGCACAGTGGCAATGTTCTTCCCCGTGAACAACACCATTGAAGCGATGATGAGCGAGGGGATGTTTAGAAGTTTTTGCGATTCATGCAAAAATCGAATTTAGAGACTCGTGTTCAAAATACGAGGAGGAAATGATAGCAATTCACGGGTTGTCACAACCCAAGAGTTCAAAGAGTTGGGACCACGAATTTAAGGAAAGCGGATCCGATCATGGCGGAAACATGGGTCAAGCAAATTACCAAGATATTCGATGTCTTGGGATGCGGAGAGAATGAAGGTTCCATTCGCCACCTTTATGTTCCGTGTGGCGAAGCGGACTCTTGGTGGGAGTCGTGAAGCGTACCCATCCAAATAGCACTTCGGCGTGTCTTGGGAGACGTTTGAAGCTATTTAATGACAAATACTTTCCCGAAAGTGTTAAATCGTATATGAAGGAAGTGGAGTTCATCAGATTGGAACAAAACAACATGGCGGTGTCTCGATGAGAGGCAAAGTTTGCGAGTTATCCGGTTTTGCACCTCATTTGGTGGAGAATGAGGAACATATGACGCAGATGTTTACGAGAGGTTTGAAACCCGCAGATACGACAATATCTCATTTCTCATAAATTTTCTCTCTATTCAGAGATGTTGTTAACGGGCTCAATTATTAGGCGAGATAACGAGTATATTTAACCAGGACCATAACGAGGATCGTACCAGAGATAGCGATCAGCGAGAATAATGATAACCAAATGAGGAGAAAAGCAGACGGACAAAATGGTAACCACTACGGGTGGTAATCATAGCCATGAAAATAGAAGAAGCGAGTCGGGAGGAGATTTTAAAAGAGGAGATTTAACAACGACCATGTGAAGGCGACGGTCTTAAAAATAACCGGGTTACAGGGAGGAGAAACGACCACCCAGTCATATGCTACAAATCGGAAAAGAGGACATATCGGTCAAACGCCTACAACAGATTCAAGGTATGCTATAATTGTGGAAAGGAAGGACATATCGCTTCGAGATTATGCAGTGGCGAAACCTAGTTCAATGAGGGGCGGTGACTCAAAAGACTGTCCCGAAAAAGTCAAAGTCAACGATTAAGGAAGAGCATTTGTTGTGGTTGGTCAAAATCGCGAAAAACCCAAACGAGGTGATCACGTGCACGCTATTTATAAATTCTTGCGAAGTTTATACCTTACTTGATCTGGGTGCTACCCATTCATTTATCTCTCCTGCGTGTGCTTTCAATGTTTAAACTTGACTCCGGGAGAAATTAGACTTTGACCTATCTGTGGAAACTCCGTTAGGAGAAACTTTCATATAATCCACTGTTTATAAATCTTGTTTGATTCAAGTTGGCACCATCACCTTACCTGTTGACCTTATCTCTTTAAAGATACTTGCTTTTGATGTGATTTTAGGGATTGATTGGTTAACTACTCATCATGTCAAAATTGATTATTTTAAATGTAAGGTTGTTAGTTTTCATATTCTAACCAACTTGTTATGCAATTCAAGCAACTAAACCATTAAAATCAATCACTATCATATCTAATCATAAAGCTATTCGTTTATTGAAAAAGCGGATGTCAAGCTTTCTTAGCCCATGTTATGGATTTGAATAAAGACACGTCAAATTTGAATAATATTCTGTTGTTATTGACTTTCTGACGTATTTCTGAGAAGAACTTCCCGGTCTACCCCGAGCGTGAAGTTGAATTCTTTATTGATCTTGAACTGGTACAAAGCCCATTTCTAAAACCCCATATCGAATGGCTCTATTGAACTTCAGGAGTTAAAGGTCCAACTACGAGAATTGTTGGACATCGGTTTCATTCGTCCTAGTACATCTCCTTGGGGTGCTCTGTTTTATTCGTAAAGAAGAAGAGACGGGAGTATGCGACTTTGTATTGACTATCGAAATTGAACCATGTCACCATCAAGAATAGGTATCCTCTACCTCGTATTGATGACTTGTTTGACCAATTACAAGAGGCACAATTCTTTTCAAAATCGATCTTAGTTACGGATATCATCGGTGAAGATTAGAATCGAGGATATTCAAAGACGCCTTGAGAACTTCGGTATGGGCATTATGAATTCTTAGTCATGTCTTTTTGGACTAACTAATGCTCCTGCGGCTTTCATGGATATGATGAACCGAGTATTCAAGGAATATTTGGATCAATTCGTTGTTGTCTTTATTGATGACATCCTCATATATTCCAAAAGTCGTGAAGATCATGAGCACCATTTGAAGTTTGGTACTCCAAAAGGCTTCGTGAAAACCAACTATATGCCAAATTGAAGAAATGCGAGTTACGGCTTGAGGAAGTAGCATTTCTTGGGCACGTGGTGTCAAAACATGGAGTATCTGTTGATCCGACGAAGATTGAAGCAATCTGAAAGTTGGGAGCAACCGAAGTCGGTGGATGAAATGCGTAGTTTTTGGGCTTAAATTGGTTATTATCGGAGATTCATGGAAGGGTTTTCTCAAATCGCTACTCCATTAACCCAGCTAACTCGGAAGGATACAAAATTCGTTTGGAGTGAAGAATGCGAGAAGAGTTTCCAAGAGCTTAAGAGGAGACTTATTTCGGCACCTGTTCTAACAATACCATCTGGTTCGGATGGATTTGTTATCTACAGCGATGCTTCAGGCAAAGGGTTAGGATGTGTTCTCATGCAACGTGGGAAAGTCATAGCCTATGCCTCACGACAACTTAAAGAGTATGAGAGGAATTATCCTACTCATGATCTAGAGTTGGCAGCAGTCGTTTTCACGCTAAAGATATGGAGGCACTATCTATATGGGGAGAAAGTGGAGATATATTCGGACCATAAAAGCCTTAAATATTTCTTCACTCAAAAGAACTCAACATCGCGGCGGTGACGTTGGCTCGAGCTATTGAAAGACTACGACCACACTATTCAATACCATCTGGAAAAGCGAGCGTGGTAGGCGTAGCGTTGAGTAGAAGATCATATCTTGAGGAGCGAGTGCGATGATGTCAAGTATCGCGTAGAGCCAACTTTAATAGAAAAAGTTAAGGTTGCTTTCGAGCACCGAATCTTGAGGCGTGATGCGATGAAGAAGAAAGTTCAAGAAGGAGCTATTCCAAGCGAGAATTGATGAAGAAGGAATACTTGAGTCTACTCTAGACTTTGTGTTCTAACGACTCGATTTGAAGTACAAGATTATGATGGAGGCACACAATACACCATTTGCAATCCATCCGGAAGTATAAAATGTATCGTGATCTTGACATACATTTTGGTGGAACAATATGAAGAGAGATTGCAAAGTTTATCTCGATGTGTTTAACTTGCCAACGTGTAAAGGCGGAGCATCTAGTTCTAAGGGTCCGTTGCAACCACTTGAGATTCCGAAATGGAAGTGGGAACACATTACCATGGATTTCATTCTGGGTCTTCCTACGGTTTCTCAAGGCATCAATGCTATTTGGGTTATTGTTGATAGATTAACCAAGTCCGCTTCATTTCTTGCCGATACGGGAGACTTATTCCTTGAGCGTCTTGCTAGTATGTACGTGAATGAAATTGTGAGGTTGCGTGGCATGCCTCAGTATCCATAGTTTCGGATCGTGACCCAAGATTCACTTCAAGATTTTGGGTTAGCTTGCAAAAAGCTATGGAGCGCAGATTTGCGATTTAGTTGACATACCACCATCCCCAAGCGGATGGACAATCGAGAGGACTATTCAAACTCTTGAAGATTTATTAAGACTACGTGTCCTAGACTTCAGGGACAACGGTTGGGATAAGTATTTACCATTGGTGGAATTCTCCTACAACAACAATTATCGAGTAAAGTATAGGTGTGGCTCCATTCAAGCATTATATGGACGAAAATGTCGTTCTCCATATGTTGGGATGAGGTGGGTGAAGCAACATTGTTGGGACCCGAGAGTTAGTGCGTATGACTCACCGAAAAGATTCAAATGATTCGACAACGTATACAAAGCGGCACAAGATCGAAGCAAAAGATTTATCGCGGATCTTCATCGAAAGGGCGTGGAATTTAGTGTGGGGATCATGTATTGTTGCGAGTTGCTCCATGGAAGGGAGTTACAAGATTTGTGTGACGCCCCCAAAATTAGGTAGACATCACCCATTTTGGGTCGCCACTTACATGGTACGAATTTAAATACAACTTACTAACATAAGCTGTAGGTATGCAATACGACATAAATCGTGAGTTTAAATACAAATATCGTCTACTAGATATTATACAAACTCAAAAAGGAGTCCTCATTATAATTATTATCACACTATTTCACGAATAGTGAGGACTACTAATGCTATCTTGGGACCATCACTTTCGTTTCCCGACTGCGTCCCGGTATATTCTCATTTCTTGAAGAGAACAAAGGTGAAAGAAAGGGTGAGCTCAACTAGCCCGATAAGAAATATTATGACTAAGATAATGCGAGAATAAATTATCAATAGTCTTGATAATGTTAAACCGATAAAATACAATAGACAACCAGGTTTAAGCTGCATGATGAATATCTGATCCATTAAAAGAGTCAAGTAGAAAATAAAGTCTACTATCTTTTAGGTTTTAAAAGGTTTTCATCATCGTTATATTTGAGACTTCAAATTAATAAATATTCCACATCATCGAATCACCCTGCCTTTTCTGACCAAGGATATTCTTTAGTATCACGACCACAATTATTCATGCACTATGGGCCAAGAATATTTGTGTATTCATTAATGGTCATGAACATGCCAACAACTGTCCACCAATGCACTACGACCACTGAGGATTTTTATCACATCATTTATAACATTACGGTCATGATTACACCGAATAGTCTCTGGTCATAATCATACCAAGTCCATCTATGCACTACAGGCCACATATGACTTTCAACATAATATAAACATGAGGATGATGACAATGATATAAGAATTCAATAAAACAAGTTCAAGAATTATTTTATCCAGGAATTATTAACGTCCAAATTATCAACATGATACTGTTTTGTAAAGTAAAATTCAAGAATGATCAGAAGAATATTTCCATGAAAAGATCTTTGGATGAAACGCAAAATATCGAGGATATTCCACTAATTTCATGGAGTATAGAAGTCAAAGTTTTAACCAATTTGGGTATAATAAAGAATAGAATAACAAAAGAAATCACCATGCATGCGATAGGCCTTGAAATGAGTAAGTTATTCCAATGAAATAATAAATAACGGAACCCGGTCCGGCGTAAAACGCATGCATGAGGATGTTCCAACAGAATAATAAAGAATGGAACCGGTCCGGCGTAAACACACAAACAGGATGTTCCAGCGAGAATAATAATAAAGAGCGGAACCAGGTCCTGTAAAACACACTGAGCATGGATGTTCCAACATAATAATAATAAAGGCGGAACCAGTCCCGTGTAAAACACACGAGCAGGATGTTCCAATGAATAATAATAAAGCGGAACCGGTCCTGTGTAAAACACATGAGCGAGGATGTTCCAACGGAAGAATGTCACCAAGTATAGGGTAAACCACGACATCTGAGTTATTCCAATGAGAATAATAAGCAATGGAATAACAACAGTTCTCTTCGTGAATAAGAAAGAATAACACCCTTACTTTTGGTAGGAGATTGAATCTTTACTGACGATGTAGTAACAAAATACTCTTCTTCTTTCTCTCTTATTCTCTCTATACTTTCTCTCTATAGCTTGAATGAATTAAGTGAAAATAATGAAGCCCTAGGCCTCTATTTATAGAAGATTTCTAGCTTAGCACCTTTCTTAGTGTGAAAAGGCAAGTGGCTCGACGATTTGGTTTAGCGCTTTTGTAATGTGAAGCGACAAGTGGTTCGGCGCTTTTGTAATGTGAAAAGCGACAAGTGGTTCGGCGTCTGGTAAAGGTAATTACTATTAACGAAGGTAAATACTATTCACAGGTAATTACTATTGGCGAAGGTAATTACTTATATCTGAAGGTAAATACTATTCACAAGGGTAATTACTATTGTGAAGGTAATTACTATTGGCGAAGGTAAATACTATTCATGAGGGTAATTACTATTGACGAAGAGACTCTTAGATGATGACATATAGAGCCCCCATAAAATAATCAAACTTACCACAAATCATTTTATTTTTCATCAACACATATTTAATCTTTCAACAATTATTAATCATTTATAACTTGTCGTCTCAATTATTGATTTAATACTATAACATATTATCTGAGATGATCTTTGTGACAATAATTGGATCAATAATATAAGAGATATGATCAAACAATTCTTTGTAGCAATAATTGAGCATAGGTGAGTGACTTCTCACGTAAGCATCGATAATCAATCTGAGTGTCTTCTTATGCGACCACGCCAGCATATTCTTTACTTTTACCACTTAGGGTAGTTCAGCGGTTTTAACGGTAACACCTCCGTAGTTATTTTTATAAAATATTTTTGTCGTTTTCTCGATCAAAATAATAATTACATTGTGGGGTCCACTAATGATTGAGTAGTTATACGAATATTCCTAACAAAAGAATATTCCCAGACCAAACGAATATTTTATAACAACTTGCATACTTTGCAAAATTTATAAATATTACCCACAACTATAACATTATATCAAATTTATTCCATAATATTCAAAATAATATTTATAGAAAAATTCATCTTTATTTATAAAAAGCGGGGTCTTACAACCTCCTCTTCTTATGAAATTTAAGCCCTCGAAATTAGAATGCGATACTGGTATGTCGAAGAGGTAAGGATACCTTGATTTCATTTGATTCCAACTCCCAGTCATTTCCTCAACATCGTGGGTTCCTCCACAAAACTTTGACTTGAGGTATAACCTTGGGCGTAGAATATGTTCCTTCTTATCCAAAATTTGAACATGAACCTCTTCATACGTCAAATCTTCCGCTATTTCGTCCGGTTCTAACTCAATAATATGGTTCGGGTCTTTCACATATTTACGTAACATGGATATGTGAAAAGCGTTATGAACACGAGACATATTTGGCGGTAAAAGCGAGTCTATAGGCCCACAGTTCCTACTCGATCGAGGATTAAAATGGGTGATGAATCGAGGATTAAGTTTTCCTCTCTTTTCAAATCTTGTAACTCCTTTCCATGGAGCAACTCTTAACAACACATGATCTCCTATATCGAATTCCACGTCCTTTCGATGAAGATCGGCATAACTCTTTTAATCGATTTTGTGAGGTTTTTATCGTTGTCGGATCGTTTGAATCTTTTTCGTAGTCATACGTACCAACTCCGGTCCCAACAACGTTGCTTCACCCACCTCATCCCAAAGATCTTTGAGAATGACACTTTCTTCCATACAATGCTTGAATGGAGCCATGCCATACTTGCTTGATAACTGTTGTTGTAGGAAAACTTCACCAATGGTAATAACTTGTCCCAACTCCTTGAAATCAAGGACACAGAGTCTTAATAGATCTTCAAGAGTTTGAATAGTCCTCTCCATTGTCCGTCCGTCTGAGGATGATATCTTAGAGCTAAATCGTAAGTCTGTGCCCATAGCTTTTTGCAAACTAACCCAAAATCGTGAAGTGAATCTTGGGTCTCGACCGAAAACTATGGATACTTAGGCATATCATGCGATCTTACAATCTCGTTTATGTATATCTGAGCAAGACGTTCAAGTGTATAAGTTTCTCATATCGGTAAAAAATGAGCAGACTTGGTCAATCTATCAACAATGACCCAAATCGCATCAATGCCTTGAGAAACCTAAGGAAGACCGGTAACGAAATACATGGTAATGTGCTCCCACTTCCATTCTGGAATTTCAAGTGGTTGCAATGGACCTTTTGGTACTTGATGCTCCACTTTAACTCGTTGACAAGTTAGACACCTTGAGATAAATAGCGCTATCTCTCTCTCTTATATGCTCCACCAAAATGTATGGCGAATATCATGATACATTTTGTACTCCCGAGATGGATTGCAAATGGTGTGTTGTGCGCCTCCATCATGATATTATACTTTAAATCGGTGGTCGTTAGGAACACAAAAGTGCAGAGTTGACTCAAGTATTCCTTCTTCATCAATTCTTGCTTCCTAAGTAGCACCTTCTTGCACTTTTTTCCTCATACGCATCGAACTCCGTGTCAGAGCTTGGCTGACTTTAACTTTATCGATTAAAGTCGGTTCTACTCAGATACTCGCTATCATCACATGCGTCCCTGAGTCTTTAACTCTATCTCCATCCTTTGAAAGTCACACAAAAATGGGCCTTTGCGTTGACAATATCGCACTTTCGTGCTTGCATATGATTTTCTACTCAATAAATCGGCTACCACGTTCGCTTTTCGAGGATGGTATTGGATGGTATGATCATAATCTTTCAACAGTTCAATCCAACGTCGTTGTCGCATGTTGAGTTCCTTTTGAGTGAAGAAATATTTGAGGCTTTTATGATCCGTAAAGATCTCCACTTTCTCCCCATACAAGTAATGCCTCCAAATTTTAAGTCTGAAGATAACAAACTTAACTCTAGATCATGAGTAGGATAATTCCTCTCATATTCTTTGAGTTGTCGCGAGGCATAAACTATAACTTTTCCATGTTGCATAAGAACACATCCCAACCCTTTGCAGAAGCATCATTGTAGATGACAAATCCTCTCCGAGCAGATGGTATTGTCGAGCAGTCTTTGAAATAAGTCTCCTCTTGAGTTCTTGAAAACTCTTCTCACATTCTTCGCTCCAACCGAACTTTGTATCTTTCCGAGTCACCGAGTCGATGGAGTAGCGATTAGAGAAAATCCTTCCACGAATCTCAGATAATAACCAAATTAAAACCGAGAAAGCTACGTCTTGATCATCGATTTAGGTTGTTCCCGACTTTGAATAGCTTGATCTTTCTTTGGGTCAACAGATATTCCATGACTTGATACCACGTGCCCAAGGAATGCTACTTCTTCAAGACGAACTCACATTTCTTCAACTTGGCATAAAACTTATATTCACGAAGCTTTTGGAGTGTCGACCTCAAGTGTTGCTCATGATCTTCACGGCTTTTGGAATAAATAAGGATGTCATCAATAAAGGCGACCACAAAGTGATCTAAATATTCCTTGAATACTCGGTTCATCATATCCATGAAGGCGGCGGGGAGCATTAGTCAATCCAAAGGACATGACTAGGAATTTATAATGCCGTCACTCGAGTTACGAAGCCGTCTTTGGAATGTCGGTGGTTCAATCTTCAATTGGTGATATCCGGACGAAGATCAATCTTTGAAAAGAATTTGGCTCCTTACTGCAACTTGTCAAACAGTCATCAATACGTGGCAATGGATACCTATTTTGATGGTGACATGATTCACTCCCGATAATCAATACAAAATCGCATACTCCCATCTTTCTTCTTCACGAATAGAAACAGGGAGCACCCCAAGGAGAAGTACTAGGGGCGAATAAAGCCAATGTCTAACAATTCCTGCGATTTGGGTCTTTAACTCACGAAGTTCAATAGAGAGCCATTCGATATGGGGCTTTGGAAATAGGTTTTGTCTGGGGTTCAAGTCGATACAAAATTCAATTTCACGCTCTGGGGTAGGCGGGAAGTTCTTGAGAATCGTCGAAATTTATTAACAATAGGAATATCGTTTAAAAGCGGCGTATTTTTGTTTAAATCGTGACATGAGCTAAGAAAGCTTGACATCCGTTTTTCAATAAGCGAATAGCTTTATGGCTTGAGATAAACGTGATTGATTTTAATGGTTTGGTCGTTTGAATTAGCATAATAGGTTGATTAGGAATATGAAAGCTAACAACCTTACGAAAATAATCAATTTTGCATGATAAGTAGTTAACCAATCAATCCTAGAATCACGTCAAATCTGAAGTATTTTTAATGAAATAAGATCGACGGTAAATGTGAGGTACCGATTTTAACCAAAACAAGACTTATAAGCGATTGGATGTAATGAAGGTTTCTCCCAACGGAGTTTCCACAGATAAGTCAAAGTCTAATTTCTCGGAGTCAAATTTAATCGATGGCGCAAGTAGGAGAAATAAAAGAATGGGTAGAACCCCAGATCAAATAAAGTATAGACTTCATTAGAGTTTATGATAAGCTTACCCGTGATGACCTCATTCGGTTCCTTGCTCTTTGGGAGGTCACAACAAATGCTCTCCCTTGCACTTCTGGGTTTTGAATTTTTGGGATGGCCTTTGGTGCCTCCATCCTAGCTGAATTTGTCTTGATGGCAACAAAATCGAGCTAAGTGACCTTCTCTTCCACAATTATAACATGCTTTGACTGGCGCATGGCGATTTGGGCGATGTGTCCCTCTCCTCCGCATTTGAAGCATATGATGGGTGGTCTTTCTCCTTCCTTAACAATGGGTCTTTGGTCTTGGACGTCTTTCCATCATTGTTGAATCTCCGTTTCTTGAAATGTCCATTCTTATTGTTTTGTACACGATTACCACCGAAGTGGTTACCATATCTCGGCTTTGTTGATTCCCTCCACGCTTGTTGTCACCGCCGATGACTACTCTCATTTGGTATTATAATTTTGTCAATTTGCTTTCTATTTTAGTTGCGTTGACTCATTATCGCGTTCCACTAATCGAGCACTATTTACAACATCCTCGAATACAAACACGGTTTATGAGAAATAAGATGTTGGCGTATCTCCCGACTTCAAACCTCTTAAAAACATTCGCCATTCTCTCTTCATTATCCACCAAGTGGGGCCTTGGCCGTGATAACTCATAATTTTGCCTCGTATTGCGACACGGTCATATTATTTTGTTCCAACTTGATAAACTCCACCTCCTTCATGTGGGCGAATACTTTCGGGAAAGTATTTGTCGTTGAAACGACTCTGGAACTTCTCCCAAGATATCTTGATCTGAAAGAAGTTGAGTACGTTTTTCCGATTCCCACCAAATGTCACTTTCTCCGCCTTGAACATAAAAGCGTGAAAGGGAACCTTTGCTCTCTCGGAGCATCCCAAGACATCAAATATTTTGGTAATCTGCTTTATCCATGCTTCCGCCAAGTGGTTTTGGCTCTCCCTTAAACTCCGGTGGTCCCAGCTCCTTGAATTGTTTAGCGGTGACCACCGAGAGTTTTCCGTGTTTCCACCTACGTTTTGGATGTGAGTCGCTCTACTTTCTTTGTTGCATAAATTTCATAAAGCCTCACGAACATTTGATCATTCATCATTTGGTCGGTGTTGTTGTTGTTCATGAGGATTGTCGCCTTCGATGCACATTATCCTGATTATGGATATGTGGTGAATCAACGATCGCCTGCGCTCCATTGCCATTCTCAACATTCTCGGATGTCATTTTCGGATACTACTACAAAACAAAAGGTTAATTGACATGTAAAAATTATCCCTATCTTCGACCAACCAATAAAATAAAGACATAAACTTAGGTAGGTCATACTTAGCGAAGGTATTCCCGTCTCTCCCCTCCTAGTACTATTCTCACATCTTAGCAGGATCATATCCTAAGCTCGATACCAACCGTGGCGCCCCAAAATTAGGTATACATCACCCATCTTGGGTTGCCACTTACATGGTATGCAATTTAAATACAACTTACTAACATAACTGCGTGGGTATACAATCGACATAAACGTGAGTTTAAATACAAATATCGCTCTACTAGATATTATACAAACTCAAAAAGAGTCCTCATTATAATTATTATCACACTATTTCACGAATAGTGAGGACTACTAATGCTATCTTCGAGGACCATCACTTTCGTTTCCCCGACTCGTCCCAAATATATTCTCATTTCACGAAGAAAGCAGGTGAAAGAAAGGGTGAGCTCAACTAGCCAAAGAAGAAATATTATGACTAAGATAATGCGAAATAAATTATCAATAGTCTTCAACAATGTTAAACCGATAAAATACAATAGACAACCGGTTTAAGCTGCGGTGAATATCGCAATCCATTAAAAGAGTCAGTAGAAAATAAAATTCTACTATCTTTTAGGTTTAAAAGGTTTTTCATCATTTGTTATAAATGAGACTCGACAATAAATATTCCACATCATCGAATCACCCCGCACTTACTACGGCCAAGGATATTCTTTAGTATCACGACCACAATTATTCATGCACTATGGGCGAAGAATATTTGTGTATTCATTAATGGTCATGATCATGCCAACAATCGTCCACCAATGCACTCTTTGAAAGTAGTATGCACACAAGCCAATCATGTTTGATGATAAAGCATATACTTTGTAACAATCTTATTCATTTATTAATAAAAAGTATTAATTTATTAAAGGCTTTTAATTATCTACATGATCTTTGTTTTATAATATGTGATAAACCCATAGTTTTAAGCAATGCTTTTAGAATAATGATGATGATCATTCTAATGAGATCTAAATTCTTAGAAAGCTTAAAACTAAAATAGTTCCCAATCATTGGATTACTAAATTAGGGATTAGTGAATCCGGATAGATTGGTACATCGTTCTTGCTTCATTGGATGAGGATGATTGATCTCATGATCATTTGTGTGGAGACACTAAAGCAAGTATGTAGGTGCTTATTAGAGAATAAGTTCATTTGAGCGTTGGCTCGCTAAGGAATACCTAATGGAGTTTTATTTGCTGTCGATAGGAATTCTGTAGTGATAGTAGTACAAGTAATCCTTGGACTTGAGATCATCATAGTATCTTGTGTATGATGAGTTATACTTTGACTTATTCCTTAAGACCCTTAGGGTATATCAAAGGGTATGCTTGGGTATAATAAGTTGTACATGGAGATAATGTATGATCAATAAAGAATCTACCACTTCAATAAAGAAGAGAAATGTCTATGTGATTCGATAAATGACAACCCAAGAGTCCTTGGCGAAAGCAGAATGAAATTAGAAAGGAGTTTCTAATTTGCATTATTTGGAGTTGTGCATTTAAGGATCGAAATACATATAATTAAATAAAATAAGACTTGACATGAATTACATGTCTTATATTTAATTGGGACATTGTATGGTGGAAGGATTGAATTGTGCGGTAACTATTTACTCAAAGGTTCTTTAATGATTAATGTTGAAATCTATATTATCCGGAAAGTCGTTGATCATTGGGGGAGGCTTATCCCTATTGTAGAATAAATATTATTTAAATAAATTAATTATTTAATTTATTTATTTAAATAAGATTAAATTGTTCTAATTGATTTATTCACAACAGGTTTAATATGGAGAACCTAAAGGGTCACACCATAAAAGGAAGAATAATTATTTAAGAAGTAAATGGCATAATCGTAATAATATGTTATGTATATTTAATTTAATCTATGGTGATAGAATAAATTAAATAGCTTAATATTTATTATTTAATATTTTAGAAATATTAAATATAAATTAATAGGAGGAGTCTTATTAATATTATTACAATTATTATTATTTTAATTTCTAAAAGAGTTTAGGAATTAATTTAATATAAGTACTCTCATTTATTCCTAATTGGATTAGGAAGGAAAATTAGTTAAAGGAGTTTAATTAATTATCCCTAATAAGATTAGGAGCTTAATTAATTAAAAGAATTAATTAATTAAAACCCAATTCCTTAATTGTTAAGGTGGGTTGCCCACATCTATAAATAAGAGGAGTCTTATTATGGGTGGTATGGGTTGTTGACTTTAAAAAGTACGTAATAATTCCAAGTTGTTGGGAGTATGCTTTTTCTATAGAGATAGAAAACTAGGGTTAGCCATAACACCCATCTTCTTGAATTTTATTCTTCCTTGGTGGATCACCTCTGAGAGGCCAAACACACGGGTGGCTAACGTTGATCGAAGGAAGGAACCAAACCCGGTGGATTCAAGATTGAGCGAAAGGATTTGGAGGTGAACTTGTACTGAGGAAGCTCGATCTTGAGGGTATGATTTTATTCTTTATCTTTTCGTTTAATTAATAATTGTGCATAAAGGGTGATCCGGGTATATGGTTTGTAAATTTTTTAAACTCTGATTTTACACGCTTCCGCATTAATTTTGCAATTTGATTGCGTTATGAATATTACAAATCTAACAATGGTATCAAAGCCAAACCTTTATGTAAATTATTAATTGTTTTAATTTAATATGTATATTGATATGTGTTTAGAACAATTTTATTGGGCATAATTAGGTGTATAAAATTTATTTAAAAAAAAAAAATTCTTATCAACGTGCATCACGTTGATATCATATCAAATTTATCATATTAACGGTATGATTCACATTTGATAATATATAATTTGCATAATATTATATTATTATGGTTTAGCTCTTATTATAAGGAATTAATGGGAATGTTATTTCATGTGCACGGAATAAACAAGGAAAGCATTCTGAGTAAATAACGCACGCAAACCAAGGAATTAATGGGAATGTTAATTTTCCGGATTGCATGGAACAGTTTTTTTTTTTGAAAAGGAACTTACGGATATATATATATATATATATATAATAGTTATATATATATATATATATATTATTCTTAATTATTATATAATTAAAATAAAAAGTTTATTTTAATTTTAAAATAAAAGGTTTATTTCAATATTAAAATATAAAGTTTTATTTTAATATTTTAATAATTTTATAATTAAAATAAAAAATTTATTTTAATTTAAAATAAAAAGTTTATTTTAATTTTAAAATAATAGGTTTGTTTTAATTTTAAAATTAGAATTTCATGCTAACTAATTGGGAGTTAAAATTGGATTGCCTAATTTCCTTAAATAAAGGAGTTTATTTAGATATGAAATAGATTTCATATTATTCAAAATAAAAGAGTTTATTTGTGAATAGGAAAAGAAAATTCATGTTTCCTTAAATAAAGGAGTTTATTTAAATATGGAATAAGATTTCATATTATTCAAAATAAAGGAGTTTATTTGTGAATAGGAAAAAGAATATCCCAGTGTTTCCTTTAATAAAGATTTTTTGGAATTAGATTCCACAATTAATTAAAATAAAAGAGTTTATTTTAATTAAAGATTTTTTTATTACATGGAATTGGATTCCATAATTAATTAAAATAAAGGAGTTTATTTTGATTAAAGATTTTGATTAAAATAAAATAGTTTATTTTATTCAAAATTGGATAAATTAAAATAAAATAGTTTTATTTTGATTTAAAGTTGGATTAAAATAAAGGAGTTTATTTTGATTCAAAGTTAGATTTTATACTTAACTAAATTTGCCCATTAAATGATATCAATATATATATTAAATGTTTATTATTCATAAGATGAATGTTATTTATTGATGCGTATGGTGATGTGTATGATAATAAATGGGATTGATTATGAATTTATTGACCCGAACGCGATTGGATTTTATTTTAGTTGGATGCATGAATGTATGGGTTTTATTAAATGGGAATTCTGCGTCACCTCGCTTCTCTAATTTTTCTTAATGTAAATTCTATTCCCTCCTATGTACTTCCTTTTGATTCACGATCAAGGTTTCTATTTATTTTAAATAGTTTTGTAATAGGAATAGTTAGAATTAATTTTGAAGAATTAGAGATCGAGGAAGCGAGGCAATTGAAGACCCATTTGTAATGGAGCCCGGGTTTAAATGTAATAGTTATATTTAAATATTATTTCTTGCACTGTAAGACCCTCAAATTTTTTTTAAATAAAAGGAATTTTCTTTATTTATTATTTTGAAATAGTAAGGGTTGATTTGATTAATGTGGATAGTTAAGGGTTAAATATGCAAATATTTCAAATTAAGCAAGTGGTTATAAAATATTCATTGTTGTTGGGAATATTCGTTTGGTCGTGGAATATTAAATGCGATTCGAGAATATTAAATGCGACGGCAGCGACCATGTGGAGCCCATGCTTGGAAAGTGATTGGATGAAGAAAGCGAAAATATAAGTTGTTTTTAAATAACGGCGTAGTTATTACCAGATTATCTTGTTGGAATACCCGGTGGTTAAAACACACTAATACGCGTTGTTGAAACAAGAAGACTTTCGGTATTGCACCAATTATTGATTCTTACGTGAAGAAGGCACTACTCAATAATGGTTACGATAATTCTTGCTCAATGATTTTATTGAGTTAATAATTCTTTGCGTTGATATTTTATATTCTTTGTTGTTTCAATAATTGTCATTACACAATTCTTTCATTATCGAAGCAATAATTCATATTATCTGAATAATATTATTAGATAACATTATTGGCAATGTCTAGAAAGTTACATACAAGGAGAGGTTTGGTCACCTAATTGCGGCAAGAAGATGAAGAAATTCTTATTGGAAAGCCCCTCTTCCTGAAGGCGCTGCGGTTGTCAATATTGTGATTCTGTAATATTATTTGTGAATAATTAATTATTGATTTATATGATGAGGAAAATATTGATTTTATGTGGATATAGATGGAGAAAATTTTTAAAATGACAATTGTTGAAAATTAATATTTTATCTTTTTCTGATAAAATAATTCATTTAAATATATTATTTTAATAATATATTAACGGTGATATTTTTACAACGAATGTGGGATATATGAGTATACGAGGAGGAAGAGTATTTTTATTGCAATAAATGTTTAAAACATGTTAAACATGTCGGTGGACCCCCATTTATTAGATCGAAATTTGATTATAACACAAAATTGCCCGTTTGTGGATTTCGGTCAATTTTGATTGGAATTTGGAAAAACTTTCTTCTGCAAAGTTGTAGAGAATTGAATTTCCTATAAAAACTCATGAGATTCGAATTTTCTAATGAAAGGGCTATTTATTATGAATTATTGAAGTTCGAAGCTCAAAATAATTAATTTTTGTAAGTTTTAATTATTTATTTTATGAAAAACGTTTTTATCATTTCTTTCTAGAAGGTGGCATGTGGGAAATGCTAGGATCTGAATTCTAAGGTTGGTATGAATTTGATATATATATATATATATATATATATATTAATTTATTAAATTTTCTATAACTTTTGGTGTTAGCATTTTCCTATAAATAGGGTGCTTAGGTTAGAATTGAAAATCACACCGAAATCGAAGTTTTCTCTCTATATTATCGGCGTATTCTTGTGAGTATTTTGAGTATACTTTGAGTATTGCTATACGGTGCAAGTCAAGTCATAGCTTATATCCTGTTTTAATTAGAAATCTTGATCTTTCGAGGTAAGGGATATTTTTTTTTTAATGATATTATTTCTTCAATATCATTATCTTTGAAATGTTGATCTGAAGTTTTTATCAAATTTGGAACTTTTTCATGTCGGGGTTACTTATTCATGGGTTACTATTCATGAGTTACTATTCACGAGTTACTTATTCAGCGAGTTCTTATTCACGAAGTTACTATTCACGAGTACTATTCATGAAGCGTGAAGATGTTTTTGTGGAATTTCTATCTTTTGGTGTCGAGTTCTGAGTTACTTATTCACGATACTACACTATTCACGATATCTGATCTTATTCAATTAAAAAATAAAATTTCTTCTTTTCGTCTAAAACATCTATTCGGATACTAACTCGATTGTATCCATGTTTTGATCATTCTTGAATTTTACACCACTATGATTATTTTTGAGGTATTTTTGGGGCGTGGATAAAACCAAGTACGAATCCTTAATCCTTAATCCTTGTCATTTTGTTTCAATTTGGATTCGTTTCTTTAAAAATATTTTTCATCATCCTCGGTCTTAAATGATGATATTATTGAATATCTTTGGCCCAGAGTCAAAGATGAATGATTTCTGAAGAATATCTTTGGCACATAGTGCAAAGATGAATGAGTGTTGAGATGAACATGACCGATTAATTAATATCTTTGGCACAGAGTGCAAAGATGAACAGTGTTTAAATGAATACGACCAATCGATGAATATCTTTGGCTCAGTAGTGCAAAGATGAATGTTTGATTCGAGATGTATATTGATTGATGTTACGGGGATAAAATATTGATGATGGACCGTTAAATTCATAGATTATAGTAGATTTCATTCTCTACGTAACTCTTCTATGAATTATTATTTCAACTTGCGAATATTGATCTCGAAACTTGTTGTCTATTGTATTATATCGATTTTTCCTGTTGAAGACTAACGATAATTTGTTGTATATTATCTTAGTCATAATATTCTTTCTTGGGCTAGTTGAGCTCACCCTTTTTTCCTTGTTGTTCCATTTTTCTTCTCGGGAGGCGAGAATGTAAATGTAGTACTAGTCGGGGTATGGAATGAAGGTTCTAGAGAGAGTTGTTTAGTAGTCCTCACCATTTTGTAAAATAATGAATCAATAATTATGATGGGGATTTATTTGCGTGTGGATATTGTCTGAAGACAATATTATATTTAAACTCATTATATATATATTGTCGTATTTCACACGACATTTGTATTATTGAAGTTGTAGTTTGCTTTTTGTACCATGTATTTGGCGAATCAGAATGGGTGTTGTGTATACCTATTTTGGGGGCGTCACAGCACCCCTAGGGTTTGACCATTTGGTTCACTTGGTGGCTCTAGTGAACCAAACTAGAATAAAAGTTCATAATCAATCCGGGTAGAACATAGTATTCTATATGTGCATGCTATACTATATATATATATATATATATTATTATGCAAACATGCTTCAGATGTTCATTAATATACGCGTATTTTATATATATATTTGCATGCTACGCGCTAAACAAGATGAGACAAATTAATAACAAACCCTCAATTATATATATTAAGTCCTAAGCGTTCAAAGATATTTGGAATATCGAACGTCAGCCTTCTAGCATGATAAAATTAATAGAGTATTAAATATTTAATATGAGTTTGTTGTGTCACCACAAGGCAAGTATTAAGTATTTAAGATGTTAATTTATCACATTTGATGCTTATAAAGAAAATTGAACAATATTATTTTGTTGTGTCACCACAAGGATGATATTTTTCTTTTTGAATATATGGAGTGCTAGGTTGGACTTAACTTGGATAATTTTGATTCGGATGTGCCACCACTGATCAAAATAATCTAAGAGGCAAAATACAAGGAGTTGCATAGTTGATGTAATTGACAAAAGTTGTCTACCTATTTATTTATATATAGTTTGTTGTGTCACCACAAGGCTATATACATTTGAAATGGGATCCTTATTCTCACTAGCAAATCTTTAATTAGATTTTGCCAACTATATAAGTGAGGTAATATAGTTTGAAGAAAATAGTGGGAGATACCAAATTAAAAGAAGACCTAAATTATTTTGGTAATTAATAATAGAATGTATGTTAAAATGTTGTTAATTACAAATTCATTTACAGAATTTTACAACGTCTAAAATTACTATCACTGCGAAGCATATTAAATGCTAAATTAACTGGAATCAATTAAACGGATTGGTTAAGGAATTTGAGAATAGTTCTCATAGTTGAAAAGCTATCTTATGTCCTTAATACGCTTATCCTCGCAATGGTTGCGAGATAATGCCTCGAGGAAGAGATTGCTACGCTTAGAAAGTAGCAAGATGATGCACACATTGGCTCGATGCACCATGCTCGCATCCATGAAAGAACGAGCTTCAGCCACGGCGATGAAACTATGGATGCTTCTACTATATTCTGCACATCAAGTAGTTGATGGTGAGGAAAGTAGGACCGATAGATATCGAGATATCTAAGGAGCTCTTCCGATCTAGAATGACCGATGACACTACAAAGATGCATAAAAAAGTTCTTAACATAATCAATTTGATTGATCAATTAGGACAACCGGTTTTGTCATGGATGGATAGTTGAGCCAAGATTTGATCTTGCACTCACTCCGGACTCCTTTCACAATTGTTGTAAATTTTTCATATGAACAAGCTAGATATCAACTTCGCTGATTTGCTTAACATGTTGAAAAATGTTGAGAGTCACTTTCCAACCAAGAAAAATCATGTCTTACTGGTAGGGGCCAAAGGATCTTCTGAAAAGAAGAACGATTCAAAGAAGGTATATAGAAAAGGCAAAAAGAAAGGATAATAAGAACAAAAGCGATATGGATAGCAAAGGAGTTTGCTTCCACCGCAATAAGCTTTGACAATTGGAAAGAAATCTGCGAAAGCATCTTGCAAAGGTTAACCAAAAGAAGCTTAGTGAAATTTCTACATAATACGCTTTTTGTTCATGATTGAAATAATTTTTTTAAGTCAAGGTTCTACTTGGGTATTGGATACCGACTTTGGTTATCATAAATATAGATTTATGAAGGACCAAACAGTAAGAAAAGCTAAACAAATATAAGTAATCCTATGTATGGAAATGTAGCAAAGGTTGCCATATTAGCCATAGAAACTTGTAGTTTAGCAATGCCTACGAGGCAAATCTATTAAGTCAATAAGTTGTTATTGTATTCCAGCTTTTTGTTAAAAATATTATTTCCATTTTATTGTTGGACAATGAAATCTTTGGTATTATAATTAAGAACAATTGTTGTTCTATTTATAATAATAATGTTTTGTATAAATGGAATATTACTTAATGGATTTTGTATACTTGACTTACGTGAAAAATATATTTTGCAAATTGAACAAACTAGTATAAGAAAAGAGATGATCATTCAAAGAGTTGAATGTGTGTATTTGAAATAAATAAGAAGTGTGAATTATTTAAAAGGTTCAAAGAATTCAAAAGTGAAACAAATTGGCAAAGTATTAGGATTCTTTGATCGGATCAATGAAGGAATACTTGTGCAATAAGTTTCTAGATCATCTCAAATGGTTTTCTCATTAATGGACGCCTCGATACGCAATAATTGATTGATGTATCCGAATGAAAAATCGTACCTTGTTGGACATGGTGCGGTCCATAATGATTTTACCGACATTCCAAAGTATCCTTCCGGGATAATGTCCTAGAAATGGTCTGCATATCTACTGAAAATGGTAACCTCAAAATCCCCCAAGACTCCATAAAAGTTATGGATGGGGAGGATTCCTAATCTTAAGTATGTTAAGATAAGGGTTGTCCAACTTATGTGAAAAAGTTTCAAAGGATAAGCTTGGGACAAGATTTGACATGTATGATTTATGGGACATCCTAAAGTAAGTTTAGGGTATGTGTTCTATAATCCTACTTAGCAAAAGGTGTTTGTTGCGAAACACACTACCTTCTAAGATAAAGGTGTTTATCATTGAAAGGGCTAGTGGGAGGATAATAGATCTTGAAGAGTTCAAGAACCACAAAATACTATAAGTCAAATAAGGGGAACCTCAGAGATAGACCTATTATTACCACAACCAATTGTAAATCGAATAGTACCATCAAGATACACGGGAGGTATGGATTCATCATGGATGATGATGATGAGGTACACATCATGTAAGATGATGATCCGATTACATACGATGAGGTAAGAGTTCTAGTGTGTACAAAAGGTCATTCGGGAGAATCGTGACATTCCTAATATTATATGTTGATATACTACGGATAAGGAATGACATACTAATGCTACAATCAAGAAAGATAAAGTTGTCTAAACATTCCTCCATGAATGGTTTGGGAAGAGTATCTTAATTGGGGATAAAATCTATATAGATAGATACAACAGGATGCTCGACTTAACCCAAGAAACGTATATTCATTTGATGCTAAAATCGTTTAGAATGGCAAACTCCAAGAGATGTCTCATGTTGATGAGCCATGGAGTGTATCTCTCTTAATAGTCCCCATAGACTCCAAAGAAGAGAGATCGCATGAGTGGACAATCATGTATGCAATGAAATATACGAGACCGATGTTGATCGGTCATATTACGGAAGATCACCGTAAGATGTGAAAAATATCTTAAAGTTCTTAACCCAAGCACTAAGGATGTGATCATATTCATGGTGGGTCTAAATTAAAACTAGAGGGCTTAATGCACTCAAGTTTTTCGACATGCACCAAGATGATGAAAAAAATCCACTTTAAGGTAAAGGGTTACCTTGAACAAAGGTGCGAAGAATTGAAAAGGTTCCAAACAAAGAAAGAGTTCTTTGGTTTAGTGATAAAGACAAAGTATATAGCTATAAATGAAGGCGCAAGTTGATTGTTTGGATTAAAAGTTCATTACGTAACTAGGAATGGTTCCTAAGTCTCATCTTGGATCTAAACATGTGTTGTGGCACTTTCAATTGATTATTAGAATCATTGAAAGATGGGAAATCACTATAGAGATAGTGGACTCTCATGAACAACATTACATATCCATTAACTAAAGCTTATCCAACAAAGGGATAATCGCCACTTAGAGAAGAAGAGTATAAGATACCATGATTGGCTTTAGTACAAGTGGGAGATTGAAAGTAGTATGCACACAAGCCAATCATGTTTGATGATAAAGCATATACTTTGTAACAATCTTATTCATTTATTAATAAAAAGTATTAATTTATTAAAGGCTTTTAATTATCTACATGATCTTTGTTTTATAATATGTGATAAACCCATAGTTTTAAGCAATGCTTTTAGAATAATGATGATGATCATTCTAATGAGATCTAAATTCTTAGAAAGCTTAAAACTAAAATAGTTCCCAATCATTGGATTACTAAATTGGGGATTAGTGAATCCGGATAGATTGGTACATACGTTAACTTGCTCATTGGATGAGGATGATTGATCTCATGATCATTTGTGTGGAGACACTAAAGCAAATATGTAGGTGCTTATTAGAGAATAAGTTCAATTGAACGTTGGCTCGCTAAGGAATACCTAATGGAGTTTTATTTGCTCATCAATAGGAATTCTGTAGTGATAGTAAGACAAGTAATCCTTGGACTTGAGATCATCATAGTATCTTGTGTATGATGAGTTATACTTTGACTTATTCCTTAAGACCCTTAGGGTATATCAAAGGGTATGCTTGGGTATAATAAGTTATATATGGAGATAATGTATGATCAATAAAGAATCTACCACTTCTAATAAAAGAAGAGAAATGTCCTATGTGATTCGATAAATGACAACCCAAAGAGTCCTTGGCGGCGCAGAATGAAATTAGAAAGGAGTTTCTAATTTGCATTATTTGAGTTGTGCATTTAAGGATCGAAATACATATAATTAAATAAAATAAGACTTGACAAAGAATTCCATGTCTTATATTTAATTGGGACATTGTATGGTGGAAGGATTGAATTGTATGCAGTAACTATTTACTCAAAGGTTCTTTAATGATTAATGTTGAAATCTATATTATCCGGAAAGTCGTTGATCGCTAGGGAGGCTTATCCTATTGTAGAATAAATATTATTTAAATAAATTAATTATTTAATTTATTTATTTAAATAAGATTAGAATTGTTCTAATTGATTTATTCACAACCGGTTTAATATGGAGAACCTAAAGGGTCACACCATAAAAGGAAGAATAATTATTTAAGAAGTAAATGGCATAATCGTAATAATATATTATGTATATTTAATTTAATCTATGGTGATAGAATAAATTAAATAGCTTAATATTTATTATTTAATATTTTAGAAATATTAAATATAAATTAATAAGAGGAGTCTTATTAATATTATTAAAATTATTATTATTTTAATTTCTAAAAGAGTTTAGGAATTAATTTAATATAAGTACTCTCATTTATTCCTAATTGGATTAGGAAGGAAAATTAGTTAAAGGAGTTTAATTAATTATTCCTAATAAGATTAGGGAGCTTAATTAATTAAAAGAATTAATTAATTAAAACCCAATTCCTTAATTGTTAAGGTGGGTTGCCCACATCTATAAATAAGAGGAGTCTTATTATGGGTGGTATAGGTTGTTGACTTTAAAAAGTACGTAATAATTCCAAGTTGTTGGGAGTATGCCTTTTCTATAGAGATAGAAAACTAGGGTTAGGCATAACACCCATCTTCTTGAATTTTATTCTTCCTCGGTGGATCACCTCTGAGGCCAAACACACGGGTGGCTAACGTTGATCAAAGGAAGGAACCAAACCCGTGGATTCAAGATTGAACGAAAAAAGGATTTGGAGGTGAACTTGTACTTCGGTGGAAGCTCGATCTTCAAGGGTATGATTTTATTCTTTATCTTTTCGTTTAATTAATAATTGTGCATAAAGGGTGATCCGGGTATATGGTTTGTAAATTTTTTAAACTCTGATTTTACACGCTTCCGCATTAATTTTGCAATTTGATTGCGTTATGAATATTACAAATCTAACAACTACGACCACTGAGGATTTTTATCACATCATTTATAACATTACGGTCATGATTACACCGAATAGTCTCTGGTCATAATCATACCAAGTCCATCTATACACTACAGGCCACATATGACTTTCAACATAATATAAACATGAGGATGATGACAATGATATAAGAATTCAATAAAACAAGTTCAAGAATTATTTTATCCAGAATTATTAACGTCCCAAATTATCAACATGACATCTTTTTTTGTAAAGTAAAATTCAAGAATGATCGGAAGAATATTTCCATGAAAAGATATCGGATGAAACGCAAATATCAAGGATATTCCACTAATTTCATGGAGTATAGAAGTCAAAGTTTTAACTAACCGGGTATAATAAAGAATAGAATAACAAAAGAAATCACCACGCATGCGATAGATCGATGTGCGAGTTATTCCAACAGAATAATAAATAACGGAATTCAGTCCGCCAGAAAAACGCATGCATGTGATGTTCCAATGAATAATAAAGAATGGAACCAGTCCCACAGAAACACACATGCAGACATGTGATGTTCCAAATGTAATAATAATAAAGATTTTAAACACGTCCTGTAAAACACATACGCATGATGTTCCAAATGTAATAATAATAAAGATTTTAACCAGTCCCAGTGTAAAACACACGCATGTGATGTTCTAACGTAATAATAATAAAGATTTTAACCAGTGTCCGGTAAAACACATGCATGTGATGTTCCAACGTAAGAATGTCACCAAGTATAGGGTAAACCACGATACAAAGTTATTCCAATGTAATAATAAGCAATGGAATAACAACAGCTTCTCTTCATGAATAAGAAAGAATAACACCCCTTACTTTTGGTAGGAGATTGAATACTCGCAGCAGCAGGTGTAGTAACAAAATACTCTTCTTCTTTCTCTTATTCTCTCTATACTTTCTCTCTCTATAGCTTGAATGAATTAAGTGAAAATAATGAAGCCCTAGGCCTCTATTTATAGAAGATTTCTAGCTTAGCACCGCCGTGTGAAAAAGGAAAGTGGCTCGACGAATCGGTTTGACGCCTTTTGTAATGTAAAAACGACAAGTGGTTCGACGCTTTGAATGTGAAACGACAAGTGGTTCGACTTCCGGTAAAGGTAATTACTATTAACGAAGGTAAATACTATCGACGAAGGTAAATACTATTCAAAAGGGTAATTACTATCGACGAAGGTAATTACTATCGACGAAGGTAAATACTATTCACAAGGGTAATTACTATTGATGAAGGTAATTACTATCGACGAAGGTAAATACTATTCACAAGGGTAATTACTATCGACGAAGAGACTCTTAGATGATGACAAATGAGCCCCCATAAAATAATCAAACTTACCACAAATCATTTTATTTTTCATCAACACATATTTAATCTTTCAACAATTATTAATCATTTATAACTTGTCGTCTCAATTATTGATATAATACTATAACATATTATACGATGATAATCTGTGACAATAATTGGATCAATAATATAAGAGATATGATGCAAAGAATTATCTTAAAGCAATAATTGAGCATAAATGAGTGACTTCTCACGTAAGCATCAATAATCAATACCGCAGTGCTACTTACGCAACCACGCCAGACATCGCATTTTTTTACCACCGGGTAGTTCAACAGTTTTAACCAGAACACCTCCGCCGTTATTTTTATAAAATATTTTTGTCGCTTTCTCAATCCGACAATAATTTCATTGTGGGGTCCACCAATGATTGAGTAGTTGTATTTAATATTCCCTAACAAAAAAGAATATTCCCAGACCAAACGAATATTTTATAACAACTTGCATACTTTGCAAAATTTAAAATATTACCCACAACTATAACATTATATCAAATTTATTCCATAATATTCAAAAATAATATTTATAGAAAATTCATCTTTATTTATAAAACCTGGGTCTTACAATTTGGGAAGAGAGGAAAGCTCAATCCACGATTTATTGGTCCATTTCAAATTCTCGACCGAGTAGTAGAATGTAGCCTATAGACTTGCGTTACCTCCAGTATGTATCGTGTTCATAATGTGTTTCACATATCAGTATTTCATAAATATGTGAAAGACCCAACCACGTTATAGAATTAGAACCTGATTTAAATAGCCAAGACTTAACGTATGAGGAGGTACTTCGCCAAGATCTTGGATAGGAAGGAGCATGTCCTACGCCAAGAAAGGTCATACCACAAGTTAAAGTTTTGTGGAGGAATCATGCTATAGAGGAAATGACACGGAATTGGAAACGGAAATGAAAGCGAGGTATCCTCACCTTTTGAAACACACCAGTACGTGACGTCAATTTCGAGGACGAAATTTCATAAGGAGGGAGGTTGTAAGACCCCAACTTATTATTAATGAAATTTAATTTTCTCTATTTATTATTTTGAAATAGTAAGGGTTGATGTGATTAATGTGGATAGTTAGGGTAAAATACGCAAATATTTCAAAATAAGCAAGTGGTTATAAAATATTCATTGTTGTCGGGAATATTCGTTTCGTCGTGGAATATTCGTGCTGTCGAGAATAATCGTCTGACGGCCCCCATGTATGTGTGGGCCCCATAACTTGAAAAGCGATTGGATGAAGAAAACGACAAATATAAGTTGGTTAAAAAATAACCAGCGTAGTTATTACCATTAATAATACCGTTAAAATACTCTATGGTTAAAACACAAGAAGATTACGGTATTGCACCAATTATTGATTCTTACGTAAAGAAGGCACTACTCAATAATGGTTACAGATAATTACTGCTCAAGATTTTATTGATTCAATAATTGCTGCGTTGATATTTTATATTCAACATTGTTGTTTGATAATTGTCATTACACAATATTTTTCATTATCGAAGCAATAATTCATATTATCTCGAATAATATTATTAGATAACATTATTGGCAATGTCTAGAAAGTTCTGCCTAAGGAGAGGTTTGGTCACCTAATTGCATGGCCAAGAAGGAGAAATTCTTATTGAAAGCCCTCTTTCTTGGGAACCGCACGGTTGTCAATATTGTGATTCTCGTAATATTATTTGTGAGTAATTAATTATTGATTCATATGATGAGGAAAATATTGATTTTATGTGGATATAGATGGAGAAAAATTTTAATGTGACAATTGTTGAAAATTGAAATTTTATCTTTTTCGATAAGATAATGTATTATTATATTTTAATAATATAATAATGGTGATATTTTTACAACGAATGTGGGATATATGAGTATACGAGGAGGAAGAGTATTTTTGTTGCAATAAATGTTTAAAACATGTTAAACATGTCTCAATGGACCCCATTTATTGACCGAAATTTGATTATAAATTGTAAAATCGCCTGGTTTGTGGATTTCAAGTTAATTTCTGCTTTGGAATTTGGAAAAACTTCTTCTTCTGCAAAGTTGTAGAAATTGAATTTCCTATAAAAACTCGCGAGATTCAATTTTCTGATAAAAGGGTTATTTATTATGAATTATTGATGTTCAAATTCTGAATAATTGATTTTTGGAAGTTTTAATTATTTTAAATAATAAAAACGTTTTTGATTTGTTTGGTAGACTTATTTGTTGTCAAGCATGGCTGAATTCAGATCATAGATTGTGTGCGTAGGAATTTATATATAATATATTAATATTATATTAAATTTTCTCTTTTTCGTGTTCTAAGCAATTTCTATAAATAGGGTGCTTAGGTTAGAATTGAAAATCACACCGTAAACTCCAAGTTTTCTCTCTATTTATCGAGCGTATTCTTGTGAGTATTTTGAGTATAATTTGAGTATTGCTATTCTATTGCAAGTTCAAGTCATAGCTTTATATCCTGTTTCAATTTAGAAAGATCGATCTTTCGAGGTAAGGGATATTATTTTTTTGTAATGATATTATTTCTTCAATATCATTATGTTGAAATATTGATCTGAAGTTTTATCAAATTTGGAACTTTTGGTGTCGAGTTACTATTCACGTGATCTGGCAAGACTATTCACGATATCGACACTATTCACGAATCACGACACTATTCATCAAAAAATGAAAATTTTTCTTTTCGTCTAAAATATCTATTCGGATACTAGCTTTGATTGTATCCATGTTTTGATCATTCTTGAATTTTGCACCACCGCGATTATTTTTGAGGTATTTTTGGGCGTGAATAAAACAAAGTACGAATCCTTAATCCTTAATCCTTGTCATTTTGTTTCACTTTGGATTCGCTTTTTAAAAAATATTTTTCATCATCTTCAGTCTTAAATGATGATATTATGGAATATCTTTGGCCTGTAGTGCAAAGATGAATGATTTCTGAAGAATATCTTTGGCCTGTAGTGCAAAGATGAACAGGTGTTTAGATGAACATGACCAACTGATGAATATCTTTGGCAGTAGTGCAAAGATGAATATGTGATTCCGTATATATATTGATTGATGTTACAGGGATAAAAAGATAAACGATGAACTTTTAAATTCATACATGGAAGATAGTAGTTTGCATTCTCTACTTAACTCTTCTAATGAATTATTATTTTCATTGCGAATATTGATTTAAAATTTGTTGTCTATTGTATTCTATTAGATTTTCCCTGTTGAAGACTAACGGTAATTTGTTGTATATTATCTTAGTCATAATATTCTTTATCGAGCTAGTTGAGCTCACCCTTTTCCTTTTTGTTCCATTTTTCTCGTGGAGGCGAGAATATAAGCGAAACGCAGCCTGGGTATGGAATGAAGGTTCTAGAGAGAGTTGTTTAGTAGTCCTCACCATTTTTGTAAAATAATGTATCAATAAATGTGATGAGGATTTATTTGAGTATAGATATTGTCTAGAAGATAATATTTGTATTTAAACTCACAGCTTTTCTCTGTTGTAATAATAAAGTTGTAGTTGTTTCGCACCATGTATTGACAACTCAGAATGGGTGATGTATACGTATTTTGGGGGCGTCACATAACACCCCATACGAGTACAACAAATAACATTCCCTACCTTAAGAAGAAGAGTAATTGATATATAAGTAGTGTGAAGTAGCGAATACTTTCTTCTTTCTCTATAGTTTATCTCTAGAGTTTCAAATTCGTAAGAAAATAATGAAGGAATGAGTTTCTATTTATAGGAAAATGGAAAGGATACTATGCAATAAAGTATTCTTATAAAATAAAAACTTTTAAATAATATATATATTGTATATTATATATATATATACAACGTGCCAGCTGATAACTCACGGGTTGTCACCCCCGTGAGTATCCTCCTTGCCAAACCTCAAATTATAACCTGTATATATATATATATATATAATAATAATAATAACCACACTTGAACTTCCTGCCAAAAAATTTCAACTCAATTCATATATATATATATATATATATATATATATATAACCCATGTATAACCCCCCCTAATCCGTGAATCCTATATATATATATTATAAATATATTACTTATATATATATACTGAATAACTTCCTACCGATTATTTTGAAAAATGGGTAAATGGGGGGGGTCCATAAATTCAACAAATACTATAGCAATAATTGAACAAAACTGAGTGACTTCTCACGTAAGCATCAATAATCAATACCGCAATAGCTACTATGCAACCACGCCAGACATCGTATTTTTTTAACACCGGGTGTTTCAATAGTTAACGGTAAAACTTCCGTCGTTATTTTCATAAAAAGATATTTTTATCGTTTTCTCAATCCGACAATAATTCCGTTGTGGGGTCCACCAATGATTGTGCCGCCGTACGAATATTTCCTGTTAAAACGAATATTCCCCGACCAAACGAATATTATATAACAACTTGCGTACTTTGCAAAATTTATAAATATTACCTACAACTATAACATTATATCAATTTCATTCCATAATATTTAAAAATGATATTTATAGAAAATTCATTTTTATTTCTAAAAGTTGGGGTCTTACATTATCTTTGTAATATCATAGTATGAATTTGTATGTATTTGATACTATGACGAAGAACATATGTAATGGTTACAAAGAACCTGGGAAGGGAAATATTATTTTGTAATATATAGAAGACATACTCACTCTTTTGAGGTATTTCAATTGAATGTATGTGTGAACTGTAGCACCGTAGCACCATCTGTCGGGTTGGAAGATACCCGAATTTGGGGGCGTCACATTGTAGATTATAAATATGTTGAGATTTATCTTGAGCATGATTGTGAAGGGGGTAAACAGGCTATACATGCTAAACATGCTAGGGATAGTGATAAACAGACTAAGAAGGTTATGTTAGTTCCTAGTAGGCACACAATAGATCTAGAAAGGGGGGTTGAATAAATCCTTTTTATTTTCAAATACTTTTCTGGTTTATTTTATATTGCTAATGATTTAGCATATGATAAACATAAGAATCTTTTCAAGCACAACAGAATAAGTAAAAGATCCCCTTCATTGATATATTCATAATCATACATAAATTGTTCTTAGAGTTAGTGATAACAGTTAGGTACATAATGTAAATGATATAAAATAAAAGACAAGGGATTTTAAATGGTTCAGAGACTCAAGCTCCTAATCCACTCTTCTGGTTTCAACTAGCAGGATTTCTACTAAGGAAGGGCAGCACCCTGAATCACTAAGATTCCTTCAAGGCCAACAGCCTTGGAACTTCAGTTCACTAAGAAATCTTCAAGGCCAGCAGCCTTGGAACTCCTTTAGTTCCCTAGAAACTCTTCAAGCCCAGCAGGCTTGGAACTTCATTTAGTCCCTCCGGACAAGGACCCCTCAGGCTGTGGCTTCTTGTTATTGTTGATGTTGTTGTTGTTGGTGTTGAGCTACTAAGATGTTTTTAAGCTTGAACATCTTTTGTACTTAACAGCTTGGTGTGGTCCTCTTTGTATTCTGCTTCGAGTCTGGACCACATCTTATTTGGTGCAGCTGATCTTCATTCTATTCTGCTCATCTTCATCTATTGTCAGCTATGCACCATCACCATTTGGGTCTGCTAAGTGGTTTAGCTTTTGATAGACTTTGTCTGACACTTAGCATTCCATGAACCCTTCTTGACTGTTTGGCAGGCATGGTTTTGCACTTGTTCTGGTTCAACTTTAGGTTCTTGGTGATTCGTAGAGTGGCTCTCTGGATCTTCTCTATGCTCTGTCACTCTTCTGAATGCTATCTTCTTGTCCTTCTCGGCTCTCAGCTTAGCTGCCATCTTCAGTGGAATTCTCATCTTTGTTGAGTGAAGCTTTAGTCTGTTCAAGTCCTTCTTCAAAGCTGCTTCACTTCCATCTTTGTAGTCTCACTGTCACTGAGACTTGTTCTGTTAAGCTCTGGTGGAACTCGTAAAGTCAACAATAACATTCTAATAACTCAATGATTCTGCAACTTAGCAATCATCAGCAACTTTTGATCTTTGAAGTTCTGGTTGATTTATACTCCTTCCCAATCTTCCCGTTGGTATATAGCCGTTGAAATCTATTTGAATTGCTTCGTATATCTCGAGTAATTTGGTGTAGACTGCAGATGTGACATGACATCTCCTTTATGACTTTCTCGACATCGCGAGCTTCTTCGTTTCACCTACCCCACGAGATGTCACTTTGATGTCTTGGGCAGGTAATCAACTTTATTTCCTCCTTCTGATTTCTAGATCAGAGGTTGTCCTTTTGCATCGATGTTCTCAATAAGCTCTGTTCGAATATTAATCTTTAGATTGAACCGTTGCCAATACTTCAACCTTCAGATGACCGAACTCTACGATTCTGATGCATATCTTCTTGGACCTGATCGTAGTGTCTTATTGAATGTTGCTCATTGACGAGTAGAGACAACACTACAATCTTGAAGAGTGTTTATTGGATCTTCAATGTAGAACACTTTTCCTTCTCTTGTGCAGTGCTTCAACACTTCTGTCTGCCTTGACTGTTCTTAGGAACTGACAACTTGACTCCTTGTTCTGGTCTCTTCTGAATAGCAAGACACTTCAGATTTGTGGCATGCCCAGCTCACTTTCTCCTTGTGATCTCCCGTTCACTTATCATCAATGGACTGACCCAATGCTTACTCATTTTAGCCTTGTTCTTCAGAAGCTGACCAATATCTTTGTGTACACTTCATCAGTTCTTATTTTGTTTGGCAAACACTACTATCCTGGTTACTTCCAAAATCGTTGTCTTCTGTTCACTTGACAACTACTGCACTTGCTGACTTTCCTTAGTCAGTTACTTTGATTGAAGTCTTCTTCTGATCAACTTATGGAAGACTTCAACTTGTATGGCTTCACAACTCAATCTGAATGCTGATTGGGTTGGTGCTTAGATCTTCTGTTAGATTGCATGCCATTCGTTGAGTGCTCTCTGATTTCATTCAGGTTGGATGTAACTTTGCAACTTAGACCAAAGGCTTCATACTTTGAATATTCTGGGAGTGCTCATTTGTTAAGAATCATGTTTGCTATACGATTCTGCCTTGGCGTTGTGAGCACATCTGTTGAGGCCTTAGTTCTGCACTCTACGATTCAGCTTCGGCTGTGCAAACAATACGACTCTGAGATCAAATCTTGACACTCTATGATTTCTGTCTTTATGTTAGTTGCCTTCATCTGATCTTGCTCGACTACGATCTCTGCCTCTAATATGATCAGTAGACTCTACGACCCCGAGTGTAGTCTACGATTCTGGACTTGGATTCGGCAGATGCTCGGTTGGCTCGTAGATAGGCTGTCTCTAGGATTCTGAACATAACTTTCTCAGGAGACTACGGCTCCGAGGAAGTTCTTTTCGACACACTATGATCCTTCCTCATCTCTTCTGGCAGTCGACGAACTCCGAGATCTACTATCTTGCAAAGTTTAAACTACGATTCCGCCTTGATAGCTCTCGAGTTTTCCTTATCTCTCCTGACAGATTACGATTTCTGGTGCAGTGCTCGACGATCAGACAAGCCTATTTATTACATTATAAGATCAACCTAACAAGCTTGATCTTTCTATATTTATAGTCCTTGTACATCATTTCTTTTTAAGGACTTTACAAAGCTGTTTTGCTTATGTAGGATCAACCTAACACATTTGATCAATTCATTCTAAGTCCTTGTACATATGTTCCAATTATCTATAAAAGGACTTTACAGCTTTTTTTAATGCAAGCATACTTGCATATTCATTCATATATATCATAATCAAATCATATATAAATAGGAATATCATTCACATGCTTATTCCTGACAGGTTAGTTTGTTGATGAGTGCATATTATTCATTTATTTTGATTCCTTTATGTTTAGTTTTATTCCATGTTTCATGTGTATATGAGCTTATTAATGTGTTTAATGATTTCAGGAAGAATTGGAGCTCAAATTAGGAAAAAGAGAAAATTGCAGAGTTTTTAGCATTAAGTTGGATGTATGGTCTAGGTTTGGGACTTTAATTTTATTATAGATCTCTTCTTTAGCTTTTCAGAACATCTTGAATCGTCCCAATCGAAGTTCATATGAAAAAGTTATGATCTTTTTACTAAACAGACGTTGAACCTCAAAGTTTGGAAGTTGCAATTTACACAACAGTCACTTGGAGCCTTATTTCTACCTTGATGCATCCAGAATTTGTCAATTCTCAAAGAATAAAAGTTGTAGATCTCGTCGATATCTTCGTTTTGATAGGTAGCAGGCCCCGTAAATCTTCCAGAACCAAAAGTTATGATTGTTTTACCAAAGGACATCGCAGTAGGAAATGGAAATTCGCCCCAGCGAATTTGAGCGGGAAAATTGAGAAATCTTGGATTTTTGGAAAGTTTCTAAATGCAGATTTTTGCAGACTTCTACATGGAATTGGATTGATATTTCTATTAGCTTTAGGATTTCCTTTAGACTAAGATTTATTTCCAAATTAGATTCTATTTCTTTATGGAAACTAGTTTTGATTTGTAATTTTTTTTAGGATTTGGATTTCTACTTCCTATAGGATTTAGGACTTTGTCTATCACTATAAATAGAGGATGCTAGTCAATGTTTTATTGATTTAATTATCTACTACATTCTCTTATCTACAACATTGGATGATTGAAGACATGAGCTAAGTTCTTTTTATTCAGTTCTAAGGGATGTTGAACCTTATTTATAATTAATGGTTAATTTAGTATTCATCATTTATTCCTTCTTCTGATTTAATTTATGAATGCTATTTGGCTTAACTGATTTGATTTCTGCAGGATTGAGTTGGTTAACAAATATCATATGCTAGATCAAGGAATAATATTACGTGTAATTGATATTGTTTCTAATCACAAGTAGTAATTAGTAATATCTGATTGTGGACAAGCTTTTGAGTATTGCTATGATTATCAGAAGACAAGTTAAACAATCCGAGCTTATATGTTTGTTGCTTGAAATAGTCTAATTCTCTAGTTCTTAATGCTGCTATTATATTAAATCTAGAGAGCTTATTCTAGGTTATATAATAGTTAGAATTTTGTGAAAAGCTTGTTTCAATGAGTGACAATCTGAGGGGAGTTTCGGGTAGCAGAGCTTGTTGTTACCTAGGGCTATTAGTTTCATTGAAGGGTAAATACTGTTACACTTGATTAATCTATTATTGTAAAAAGGTGATACTTGAATCAAGAATCAAGCTTTTATTCATTGTTTATTCTTATTAGTTTATTCTTGTTAATTTAATTAATTAATTCAAAATCCCCTTTTCATTAGAAATCATAAGATAAATATAAAACAAATCACTCTCTGTGGGATCGATCCTTACTTACTACTATGCTAATTGTTTAAATTTGTAAAGTGAAAGTGAGGTTAATTTAGTAGTGTAAACGACAGCTCCCATTTGTTAACAGATATTAGTCATGATGGTAATGTGGTGGTGGAAGAAAATAACTAGGAGGACTTGAGTTCTTCTAGTGATAATGATATTCTTGATGAGGAGGAAGAATAAATGTTTCTAACTGATGATGAAGAAATAATCGAGACAAGAAAAAAAAAACTAGAGAATATAAAGAACAGAAGAAGAAAATAAAACAACCAACTGTTGAGGGTGACAATACTGTTGAGGTAGAAGAACAAGGTCGTGAGAATGATGATGATTATTCTAATGACAGTGAAACATATAATGATAATACTGAAGATTATGACTTTGATCAAGTAGAAAATGAAAACCCTGAGGAAGTCGACTCTGAGGATGATACACTTGTGTGGAAGCAAAACCCTTACACAGTGTATAAACCCAACACCAAATCATGGAGACAAAGTTAGAGTTAGGTATGTTATTTGTAAACAGGAAAGAATTCAAGAGTGCAGTAATTAATTGGTCATTAACAAAAGGTTTTGATTTAAAATTTATGAAAAATGTAAAACATAGGGTCAACGGGAGGTGTATGAATAACAAAAATTGTCCTATGAAAGTATGGGGAAGTAAAGTTCAGTTTCAACCAACATTACAACTTAGAATAATGAGGAAAAGACACAAATGTTCAAAAACTTTAGTGAATAGGTAGGTTAATGCTAAGTGGCTAGCAAAGAATCTGAATACAGAACTTAAAGAATTTAGGAATTAGAGAGTGGTTGATATTCAAGGTAATGTGAAGAAAACTTTTCTAGTTAATGTGTCAATAGAAAAATGTTATAGTGCTTTACAAGAGTTGATGGTGAATAGAAAAATGTTATAGGGCTAGATATATTGAGGAGTTAAGAAGGTAAAATTTTGGGATTACAATTGACTTGTAACAAGTATTTCATTTTGGTGCACCTGAATTCAGAAGACTTTATATTGGATTTAAGGCTTTTAGAGTTAGTATGCTAGCTGGTTGTAGGAAAATAATTGGACTGGATGGTTGCTTTCTAAAAGGCTGTTGTGGTGGGCAGCTTTTAAGTGTTGTAGCTAGAGATGGAAATAACCAAATGTTTCCAATCTCTTGAGCAGTTATAGAGGGAGAAAATAAAGACTCGTGGGAGTGGTTTCTGGGCTTGCTAAAAGATGACCTGAAGTTAGAAGATGGTGAAGGGTGGACCTTCATTAGTGATAAACAAAAGGTAAATATCAACTTGTTATTTGTTATACATGTTATACTTCAACTTATTTGTTAAAACTAATACATGTGATATATTATCATATTATTTTGTGTTTGTATTGCAGGGATTAAAGGGTGCATTAGCTTGGCTATTTCCTTTCTCAGAAACTAGAAACTGTGCAAGGCATATTTATGCCAATCTGAGAAAGAGGTATAGCTTTGAAGAAATTTTTTTGGAGGGCTGCAAAATCCACAACTAACATTGATTTTGAGGATGAGATGGAAAGAATTAAGGAGTTAGATGAAGGGGCTTATGATTTCTTGATAGCTAGGAATCCTAGGAAATGGTGCAAGACATTTTTCAAGATTGATACAAAGTGTGACATTGTGGACAACAACCTATATGAGTATTTCAATGGATACATAATTCAATCAAGAGGCAAGCCATTGATTGAATTATTGGAAGATATCAGACAACTGTTTTCAAGCTACAACAGAAGAGAGATATAACCATCAACAAGCAATGGGACATTAATTTTTCCGAGACCAAAAAAAATTATTGACAAGAACATTGATGAATGCTTCCAGTACGTTGTGTTATACAATGGAGATCTTCACTTTGAGGTGACATCTAAGATTGCACCTGATGAGTACACAGTGGATTTGAAACTTTGCACATGTGCTTGTAAGGCTTGGGATCTCAGTGGAATTCCTTGTGCATATACATGTGCAACTATGTTCTACATGAGATACAATCATGTAGATTATGTGTCACATTGGTTTAGGGTACAAACATATATGAGATCATATTCATAAATGTTGAGGGTGGTTAGAGGGGGGAGATTTTGGCCAAGAGTTAATGTCACTCCACCATTACCCCTTCTATTAAAGACACCAAGAGAAAGGTCGCAAAAGATAAGAAGAAGGGATATGCGCGAGGAGTCAAGTGTTGTAAGTCAAAATAATACGAAAAAACTAAGCCATACAAATTATCGAGGAAAGGCAGAATCATGGTATGCAGTACTTGCAAGACAACTAGCCACAATCGTCTCACATGAAAGTTACTTACATAAATTAACAACATAATCAAATGTAAGTTTTATGTTATCATATGAAAGTTATCATTATAATTGTATTGACTGTACTGTTGCAAATGGTAATAAATGTTATGGAATTATTAATTATTAAAATCTGTTGTTTTAATTTTGTAGAAACAAGTTGGACAAGATAAAGGTGAAAGTGGCAAGAAGAGAAAACAAAGAAGGAAAGAGGAATAAGATAATATTACTGTTTTAGTTTTGTTAATTTAAATGTAAAAATTTTGTTAATTTAAATGACTTAATGTGAGTGTGCAATCAATTCCATTGACTTAATTTTTATTTTTTTATTTTTCAGGAATAAGTTGGACAAGATAAAGGAGAAAGTGGAAATAAGAGAAAACAAAGTAGCAATAAGGAAAATGACAAGGTTCTGTCAGCATGTTCTGTTTTTTTCATGTTTTAGTTCACATACTTTTGTTAATTTAAATGACTAAATAATTACTTGGTACATTTTAGGATCCACTAACACAAGAATTGGGAGAGAGTAGAAAGAAGACTAAACAAGGGAACAAAGGAGTGGAGGTATGTCCCTTATATGTTTTTTTCATGTTCAGTTACAATTGTTATTCTAGCTAAACATATGCTACCAATTTCAGGAACAAGTTAGAAAAGATAAAACTGATATGGGAAATAAAGGAGATAGTGGAGTTGATACCTTTTCAAGTCACAAACAGGTGGTTTGGTTTAATTTTTTATTAATGTTACATTTGTGTTAACTAGTAGGGCTTGATGTTTTGGTTTTATAAAAAAATATGGCAGATAAAAATGACAAAGGTAAAGTTGTTAGATAAAAACTACAAATTAAAAGAAATCATGTAAGAAGAGAATGGGTCATTCATGATGTTGGCTGTTTTATATCCCCAAACACTGGCAACACTTATATTTCAATAAGTATATGTGAATTAAAATTATTGTATTGTTTCAGTACAAGGAATAATTAATGAAATTTTCTAGTTTTGGTTGTTTAAGTTATATTCCCAGTTTTGTAAATTTTGTGTGTATGATATATGATGTAGAGCACACCTGAGAGATGTTACTTAATCGAGTCGGCCCAAAGACCGCACTACCCGCTTCTTCAGAAAAATGTTGCACCAAATGGGAATGAGCAGGGTAAAGGGAAGATGAGTGTTGTACCAATTAGAACTGAGAAAGGAAAAGAAAGGGCAAAGACAACTACAACTGAACCCAAAAAACGGGTAAATAATAAGAATAAGGCCACAAAATTGATGTATAGTGCTATGAAAGTGGCAACTGCACATAATGGAGAAACTGAAATAGAGGATCAGTTGATGACTCAAACCTTGTATAACAGCTTGAGGGAGGCTAGAGGGGGAGGAAGACCAGAGGGTGAGGGGCAGTCAAGTGGAATGATAATCAACTTAAACAAAACTGGTGGAACTCAAGAAAGTGTGAACAAGGAGTATAATCTATATTATCCATATATATTTGACTTTTATTTATGGTATTTTGGTGTTTGTATTATCTCAAACATAAACTGATACAAATGGGAATTTTTGGTTTTAATAAACCTGATAATTGGTTTTTTGTGTGTTTGTAATCTTGAACAATGGTTTTTTTTTTGCGTGTTTGTAATCCTGAACAATGGTGTTACTAATTCAATCTAAAAAGCACGTTTTGAGTTCTTGGTACAACATTTTGTACAAATGTCTGGAACCCTCATTGTTTGTACCTCATCCAGTTTTTTTGCAGCATTCGCACTGTTTTGTACCCCTCCAGTTTTGAAATGGGACAAATGCTCTATTTTGCTTATTAACAATTTTAAGAAACTGGGATGTCCCAATCTATTATCAATGCTTTGTTTTGCTTATTAACAGTTCAAAGAAACTGGGATGTCCCTAACCATTCAATGCTCTGTTTTGCTTATTAACAATTCAAAGAAACACATTTATCCAAGATCATGAGTCTATATTAACACAATCATTCAAATAATATAATTATCCAATTAAACATCATTAGCCTACATTAACACAATCATCCAAATAATACAATTATCCAAACACTTAGTTTATATTAACACAATCATCTAAAACATCACGACTTATATATCAATTTTTTCTAAACATTAAAACAACTAAAACTATATCATGATTTTTAACATGCTCAAACACAAAACAAAAAGCAACCCAATTACAAGTATCAACCACTTCTCCCTAGTTTGTAAATTCCTTATTTCTTCTTTTAAACACTTCAAATTATTCTTCAATTTGAATTTATTTTTTTTTATTTTCAATACTTGCACTTCCAAGTCATGAGCTTTGTCCTTCATCATCTATAGGTCAATTTTAATGTTCCTCAAATTCAACAGACCCAAAGAATTCTCAGCATCTTCTAACATGTGGATAAAGTCAATCCATTGAAAAAAGCCACAAAATGATTGCGTTTGTAGAAAATTAAACTAACAATTATCACGATTGTATGTAAATAATTAAAATTTTATATCATGGTAAATACAAGAACTTACACCATAATTTGAACAACAATAAGACTTTCTCCTTACACTGTTTCCCTTTGACGATGTACAAATTCTTAGTCGTATCCCACATCCATAATACCTTGGTGATGAAATTCCACTGACTCTAGTGGATATTGAACCGTCCCCAACTTTTTGGTTGCTATTTTTTTTAGGTTGCTTTCCCCTTTTCATTCCCAACAAATTTCTGAGATGAAAAGCCATTGAACGCGATAGATGAGAGCGTGCGAGAGATAGAGAGAGACGACTATTAATGGAACCCTAACTTTTCGCCTCAATTTACCGAACACTGGATTTTGGGTATCTGAATTTTATGAGCTTTAGATGAGAGAAAGAGACGACAATAGAAAATCGAATCAAATGATTTGTTTTGTCTTTTAATTTAGGGTTAAGTTCAGATGACCACCTGGGGTTTGGGTGGTTTTTCACTTAACCACCTGTAGTCAGTAAAGCTACATTTAAACACCCGACCTTTTGAGTTAAAGTGAAAACGTTATTTTTTTCATCCAAATTAACCGTACGTGCATATCAAACGTCAAAAACACGTGAAAAGATGTAACAGTAAAAATAAACTAGAAAATATCTAAACTACCTTTATTCTCTTTATCCTGCTAAAGAGAGGCTTCTTTTGTTCTCTTCCTCCCTCTCTAATACACACCGGCAACTCCATGAAAGGAGTATCCTTTTCTCTCTCATCCTCAAAGAATTCATCCAAGAAGACTAGTACCCTTAAACCCACACAAGAATTCAAAAGCGATGAGAAAACCCCAACACAACCCGACAAAGAATTCCTCACTGAGTTCGACCCTTCCAAATCCCTAATTTCCCGATCCAAAACCCTCGTAATCCCACCAAAACCCAATGAAGTTCCAAAACCCACGCAGGTTTGTGCTGTTTCAATTGAGGAAGTTGGGTATTTTGTTGGTTGGTTTGAACAAATCAATTGGGAAGAGATAAAATTAGGTTTTTCTTTCACCAAAATATTGGTGAGTGTAGTAGAGGTGGAGAGTTTTGAGTTTAGAGGGTGGAGCTTGGATGAAGATGATATTCAAATACTGGGTTCTTGAAAAATGTCTGGGAGTCTCTAGCAATTATGACTGTGATGCAACTTTATAGCTTTGAGAGGAGGCAAAGCAAGTATACAGTAACTGAAGATCCAACTCCATTGCAATTTGGAACGCTTGGGTTTATCAGACGACTTCTAATTTGGCACGGTCAAAAGTTATTGTTTGTTGCTTTGTTCTATGACGCGTCAAAGATATGGCTTACTTGGGATGCAATATATATTCATATAAGCTGCTTTGTTATGGCTTAAGGAGATTAATATAATCTTTAGTCTTCTGAGCTTTAATTTTTATTGTCAAAGGTTCACGTGCTCTGTTTTCTTAATAATGTTCTTGGGAGTGGAGAGGAATTCTTTTTGCCTTCATATATTAGCCCGTCCTCTATGAAGCAACTTGTGCTGATTGTATTTCTGCTTTTTTTGTTGTTGTTGTTCCTTCTTTCCTCAGTTGAAAAGATTAGAGCTAAAGCTAAAGCAGTTAGCAGAAGTGGAGACCATGTTAATGAAAGAATGTGAACAAGTCGAAAGGGTGAAGCAGAGAATGGCTACTGAGCGTGCTCTTACGGTCGCAGCCCAGTTTGGACTTGTTCAAAACAATGCCGGAAATACTCGGCAGCAAGTTGTCCCACCAACCAATCCTTCTATAAACCCATCTCTTCTATAAACCCATCCTCCTCGGCTTCTGCTAACGTTAATACGCCTCGTGCGATGTTGAGATCTGGTTTAGACTAACAGAAAAAAGCAATTCAGCATTGGAATTGCTTGGCTTATACCAATCTTCCCATGATGCGTCCTTTAATAAAGGAAGCTCTGCAAGTAGTAGCTCTACACAGTATTCATTTGGTTATAACTGTCTGTGCAATTAATATCATCATCTCCAGATCATTTTCATGGACCACGTCTTTTCTATATATACATGTTAAATTGAGTAGCCATGTCTTTTTTATATATACACGTTCTGTTTCTTTGGTAGGATCGTCGTTTTCAATATATATATATATATGAAGGGTAATTATGTCTTTAACCAGCTCAAGTAACGGTGTTAAGATAGAAAGTATTTTTTTACTTCAACTCAAAAGGTCGGGTGTTTAAATGTAACTTTACTGACTAGAGGTGGTTAAGTGGGAAACCGCCCAAACCCCTGAACTTAACTCTTTAATTTATTTGGGGGAAAGAAATTGTTTGGTTATATAGGTTAATCCTTGCGAAACATTTATAGTTAGGCATGTGATGTTTGGGTGGTCATGTGGCCAAGGTTTTAAATTGGGGGTTTTGAGTTCGAATCCTGCACGCAACTGGACGTATTTTTCAGAAAAAGTAGAGCATACAACATCAACAAAATCCAAATTGGCAACATATGCATTTTAGCGCAATTTTTATATATATTTTTGCAAAAGATGAGATGTTCATGTGTAATTATGTCTAATTCTGTTTTGGAGTACATTTTTTATTGTAATTTTAACATTTCGAAGTTAAGTTCGTAACATAATTAAATGTTAAAAACACAACTCATTGACTCTGGATTGTGAAATTAAGTTCATTCAATTTCTTTTTTTAACAAATCTAATTGAAATTGCAGAGAAAAAATGATCTGAAGTTTATACAGATTTATAGTTGAATGTACCAAGTATTTAGTTTGAATTTTTGTTTTTAGTTGAAATTGCAGGGTTAGGAAGATTTCATTGATGAATCAGTATCCTTGGTCTGATGATTTCACTTCATCCTCATATTTTGTAAATCCCCTCCAATCTTCTCTCAATTTCAACGATTCCTTTTTTGGTCTTCCTCTCCACTTCAGATTTTCGCCCCTAGACTCTGATGTTCAATTTACTAACTTATGTTCCTTCGATTGTCTTTCCGTCATCAGCTACACAGAAATTTCCCTCACATTTGTCGCTTGGTGAGGTGAGAAAAACAAATAGGGGTTTTTGTTTTAGAAGGAAGAGAGAGAAAAATACTAATATTTTAGCCCTCAACGAAGCTGCTGCTTTGTTGGCTATCGTTGTCAACTTGGCTATTACTTCTCTCAATTCTAGGAAGAGAAATCGGAAGAAGGTCTCCAATCCTCTAATGTGTGTTTTTTAGTCTTCAATACTTAAAAGTGCATCTAATTGATGGAAGTGTATCTCTGTTTGTTCATTTATTTTCTTTTATTACCTTAAAAATCAATTTATTTGTTTATTTCAGTGTTTGTTTGAAAGTGTTAATATGAGTCTGACAGAATTGTTTGTTTTGTTTAATTTTAATTTTTTAGATCTTAAGGGCTTAAATGTAAACCTATTTTTGACTATCCCATTTTAGTTCTAAAATGGTGTGAGCATTCTTAATGTATATTGCACGTTCCTACCCTATTAGCCGTCCCACAATTTCAAAGTAATTCTTTAATATCCTTATTTAATTTTCTACCTCTTTTGTGAAGACAACTTTTATCGTCCCTCAGTTCCACAAAAAAGTCCTGTTTGAAAATTTACAATTATTAAGGATGTTTTTTGTTCCATGTTTACTCTAAAAAATAACAAGTTGGTAATTTAACAGTGTTGCGGTGATTATGTAATTATGACGTCAAACTTGAGAACATTGTGTCATTCTTTATTATTGCCAATAAAAAGAGGAATCGTTTTGTGGATTTTTTTTTCCTTTCAAAAAATAGGAATCTTTTTTTGAAATAGAGGGAGTATTTTGCGTATCAAAAACATATTTATTTTGTGCTAAACCTCTTCATGTATGGTATGAAATATATGGGTTTCGTGTTTTCAGTTTTGATTGCTTTGACGGTTATTATCTACATTTAAGATCACTTGGGATTTTGATAGAGTAATGTAATGACAATGCAATCATCCAATGCTTTTATGGACTGTAGTTCAATTTTTACTACATTCTTACTTGCGCCTGATGTTTCCTACTTACTTTGGGAGTTTGAGTTGCCCTTTACTGATGAATGATTGAGTTGCTTTTGTTTGGAGTTTGAAATGATAAAAACATTCTTCATTTTATTGGGCAATGAATTTATTATCCATTTTGTGGTTGTTTAGGTTTGATAGATTTTCAAAAGGCTGATAGTCAGCCTATAATTATAGATGTAGCCAATGTAACGACCTCAAAATAAGTCCATTCCATCCAACCCATTCTGAGTCGCTAAATATATGGTACGAAAAACAACTACAACTTTATTACAACAATTGTCGTGCAAAATACAACAACACATATGCTATGAGTTTGGATACAAATATATACCAATCAGAAGACGTCACAATGACACCTTATATAAAGGTATAGTCAAAAACCTGCTTTTAGAAATTAGAATCTTTGGGAAGTGCTCATGAAACCTTCATACATGGGAGGCCATGCTTTTAGGTTATGGTAGATATCATATGGCCACGAATTATCCTTGGTTGACCCAATAAACCCCAAAGAAAAACGAGAAGATTACTATCATATTCTTCCCAATGGTGAGTCTTCTCTCGACATATCATTATCTCCACTGCTCTCTAATTGGGTATTATACTCCAAACAAACACCAAGATTATATAGGTAGTGCTTGTAAATATACTCAAAGAAGTGGATGAGCACAACCATGTCTTATGATGACACGAGTCAGTATGTCATTAGACATCTTGTATGATAGTGGCAAAACACCCTTCCAAGTTAAATTCACTTCACCCTCAACATCTATAGACCACCATTCTATTCCATCGCTATCCCCCGCTCGACCCAGCTACACTTTTATTACCTGAAAGGAATTGTGAAACAAAAGGGTGAGCACAACTAGCTCAAGAAAGAATATTATGACTAAAGATAAATAAATTATCAATAGTCTTCATCAAGAATAAATCGAGATTTAGAACATATGGTAGATGATAAAACTTTTCAACCATAGTTAAGCAATGGAATGAGCAATCCTTTAGAAGAGTCAAATAGACCATAAAATCTATTATCTTCTCCATGTTAAAAGTCCACCAACAATGTTTTATCCTCAGTAACATCACTCAACAATTCCTCATCCCACAATCACATGTATAACTCATAATCATAATTGTAGTTCTAAATTCTCTTCTCATCCGTGACGAAGATAATCTCATCACCGCCTTTACCGATACATCAAAAATCATGGTTATACCAAATCACGCCTCTGCTCATAATCATACTAATAAATTCATCTTTGCACCACGGCCAAAGATATTCATCAACAGTTCATCTTTGCACTACATGCCAAAGATATTCAACAACAAGTCATCTTTGCACTACGAGCCAAAGATATTCAACAATAGGTCATCTTTGCACTACGGGCCAAAGATATTCAACAATAATTCATCTTTGCACTACAGGCTAAGATATTTATCAACAAGTCATCTTTGCACTACGAGCCAAAGATATTCATATATCAAAGAAATACATAATCATTTCAGAAGTTATATAACAATAATTATAACCATGTTGATCAATTCACCTTTGCACTTAAGCTAAAAATATTCAATTGTAAATTCAATTGTCATCATCATACCAGTCAACAATTCAACTTTTGCACTACTGGCCAAAGAGAACCTATAGTCACGATCATACCAATAATCTACCCATCTTTACACTCAAGTCAAAGAGAAATATCATCATTAGGGTTATAAGAATGTTATATAAAAACAATATAATCAAAACATGGTTTTAATTTCAAGAGTAAGATTCATAAATCAACGATAATTTGGTCAGAGAAGAAACCAATTTGTCGTGAATAGTGAAAGTAGTATGCACACAAGCCAATCATGTTTGATGATAAAGCATATACTTTGTAACAATCTTATTCATTTATTAATAAAAAGTATTAATTTATTAAAGGCTTTTAATTATCTACACGATCTTTGTTTTATAATATGTGATAAACCCATAGTTTTAAGCAATGCTTTTAGAATAATGATGATGATCATTCTAATGAGATCTAAATTCTTAGAAAGCTTAAAACTAAAATAGTTCCCAATCATTGGATTACTAAATTGGGGATTAGTGAATCCGGATAGATTGGGTACATACGTTGTTTGCTCATTGGATGAGGATGATTGATCTCATGATCATTTGTTAGTGGAGACACTAAAGCAAGTATGTAGGTGCTTATTAGAGAATAAGTTCACCGAACGTGGCTCGCTAAGGAATACCTAATGGAGTTTTATTTGCTGTCAATAGAATTCTGTAGTGATAGTAAGACAAGTAATCCTTGGACTTGAGATCATCATAGTATCTTGTGTATGATGAGTTATACTTTGACTTATTCCTTAAGACCCTTAGGTATATCAAAGGGTATGCTTGGGTATAATAAGTTGTACATGGAGATAATGTATGATCAATAAAGAATCTACCACTTCTAATAAAAGAAGAGAAATGTCCTATGTGATTTGATAAATGACAACCCAAAGAGTCCTTGGCGGCGAAGGCGTAATGAAATTAGAAAGGAGTTTCTAATTTGCATTATTTGAGTTGTGCATTTAAGGATCGAAATACATATAATTAAATAAAATAAGACTTGACAAGAATTCCATGTCTTATATTTAATTGGGACATCAGATGGTGGAAGGATTGAATTGTCACGAACTATTTACTCAAAGGTTCTTTAATGATTAATGTTGAAATCTATATTATCCGGAAAGTCGTTGATCGCTAGGAGGCTTATCCTATTGTAGAATAAATATTATTTAAATAAATTAATTGTTTAATTTATTTATTTAAATAAGATTAGAATTGTTCTAATTGATTTATTCACAACCTAGGTTTAATATGGAGAACCTAAAGGGTCACACCATAAAAGGAAGAATAATTATTTAAGAAGTTAATGACATAATCGTAATAATATAGTAAGTATATTTAATTTAATCTATGGTGATAGAATAAATTAAATAGCTTAATATTTATTATTTAATATTTTAGAAATATTAAATATAAATTAATAAGAGGAGTCTTATTAATATTATTACAATTATTATTATTTTAATTTCTAAAAGAGTTTAGGAATTAATTTAATATAAGTACTCTCATTTATTCCTAATAAGATTAGAGGTTAAATTAATTAAAAGAGTTTAATTAATTATCCCTAATAAGATTAGGGAGCCCGATTAATTAAAGAATTTAATTAATTAAATAAAACCCAATTCCTTAATTGTTAAGATGGGTTGCCCACATCTATAAATAAGAGGAGTCTTATTATGGGTACATGTATGGGTTGTTGACTTTTTACTAAGACGTAATAATTCCAATTGTTGGGAGAGTACACCTTTTCTATAGAGATAGAAAACTAGGGTTTAAGCCAAATACCCATCTTCTTGAATTTTATTCTTCCTTGGTGGATCACCTCTAGAGGCCAAACATTTGGGTGGCTAACGTTGATCAAAGGAAGGAACCAAACCCGGTGGATTCAAGATTGAACGCGAAAGGATTTGGAGGTGAACTTGTACTGAGGAAGCTCGATCTTCAAGGTATGATTTATTCTTTATCTTTTTCGCTTAATTAATAATTATGCATAAAGGATGATCCGGGTATATGGTTTGTAAAATTTTTTTAAACTCTGATTTTACACGCTTCCGATTAATTATGCAATTTGATTGCGTTATGAATATTACAAACCTAACAGTGGTATCAGAGCCAAACTTTTATGCGAATTATTAATTGTTCAGATTTGATATGTATGTTGATATGTGTTTAGAACAATTTAATTGGGCATATTTTTATTGTATAAAATGTTAACAGTTTTTTTTTTAATGGGCATATGCCTGCCGAACATATCCACATAAAAAAAAAAAAAAGTCATCTTTATAGAAAAAGCTTAACAATCACTTGTCAATAAATGAATTAAAGAAAAAAAAAACTAAATACAAATGTTCAAGTGTTTTTTCGGTGAATCAAAAGCAAAGGTATACGGAATGATTAAAAAAAAAAAAAAAACGGAAAACATGAAATTTGGGGCAGCGCACGCAAATTAAGGAATGGTTTTCCTATTAAGTTGGCAAAAAGGACGGTTGTATATATATATATATATAATATATATATTACGAATATATATATAAATATATATATTCTTAATTATTATATAATTAAAATAAAAGTTTATTTTAATTTTAAAATAAAAGGTTTATTTTAATATTAAAATATAAAGTTTTATTTTAATTTTAAATAATTTTATAATTAAAATAAAAGGTTTATTTTAATCTTAAAATAAAAGGTTTATTTTAATATTAAAATAAAAGATTTATTTTAATTTTAAAATTAAATTTCATGCTAACTAATTAGAGTTGGAATTGGATTCCATGATAACTAATTGGAGTTGAAATTGGATTTTATTTTTCCTTAAATAAAGGAGTTTATTTTGATATGAAATAGGATTTCATATTATTCAAAAATAAAAGAGTTTATTTATGAATAGGGAAGTAAATCCATCTTTCCTTAAATAAAGGAGTTTATTTAAATATGGAATAAGATTTCATATTATTCAAAATAAAGGAGTTTATTTGTGAATAGGAAAGAATATCCGTGTTTCCTTTAATAAAAGATTTTTTTTTACATGGAATTGGATTCCATAATTAATTAAAATAAAAGAGTTTATTTTAATTAAAGATTTTTTATGGAATTGGATTCCATAATTAATTAAAATAAAGGAGTTTATTTTAATTAAAGATTTTGATTAAAATAAAATAGTTTATTTTATTCAAAATTAGATAAATTAAAATAAAATAGTTTTATTTTGATTTAAATTTGGATTTAAATAAAGGAGTTTATTTTATTCAAAATTAGATTTTATACTAACTAAATTTGCCCATTAAATGATATCAATATATATATTAAATGTTAATTATTAATGAGATGAATGTTATTTATCATGCATATGGTGATGTGTATGATAATAAATGGGATTGATTATGGATTATCGACCAATATGATTGGATTTTATTTTAGTTGGATGCATGAATGTATGGGTTTTATTAAATGGGGTCTGCAGACTGCCTTCTCTAATTTTTCTTAATGTAAATTCTATCTCCTCCTATGTACTTCCCTCGATCACGATCAAGGTTTCTATTTATTTTAAATAGTTTTGTAATAGGAATAGTTAGAATTAATTTTGAAAAATTGAGATCAAAGGAGCAAGGAGCGCGTGAAGACCCATTTGTAATGGAGCCCTAGTTTAAATGTAATAGTTATATTTAAATATTATTTCTTGCACCCCAGAGAGTTTGACCTTTTTGGTTCACTTGGTGGCTCTAGTGAACCAAACTAGAATAAAAGTCCATAATCAATCCGGGTAGAATATAGTATTCTATATGTGCATGCTTATACTATATATATATATATATTATATAAAAACATGCTTCGCATGTTCATTAATATGACGCGTATTTTATATATATATATATAAATGCGCATAAACAAGATGAGACAAATTAATAACAAACCCCTCAATTTTTATATTAAGTCCTAAGCGTTCAAAGATATCCGAATATCGAACGTCAGCTTTCTAGCATGATAAAATTAATAGAGTATTAAATATTTAATATGAGTTTGTTGTGTCACCACAAGGCAAGTATTAAGTATTTAAGATGTTAATTTATCACATTTGATGCTTATAAAGAAAATTGAACAATATTGTTTTGTTGTGTCACCACAAGGATGATATTTTTCTTTTTGAATATATGGAGTGCTAGGTTGGACTTAACTTGGATAATTTTGATTCGGATGTGCCACCACTGATCAAAATAATCTAAGAGGCAAAATACAAGGAGTCAGCATAGTTGATGTAATTGACAAAAGTTGTCTACCTATTTATTTATATATAGTTTGTTGTGTCACCACAAGGCTATATACATTTGAAATGGGATCCTTATTCTCACTAGCAAATCTTTAATTAGATTTTGCTTAAACTATATAAGTGAGGTAATATAGTTTGAAGAAAATAGTGGGAGATACCAATTTAAAACAAGACCTAAATTATTTTGGTAATTAATAAAAGAATGTATGTTAAAATGTTGTTAATTACAAATTCATTTACGTAATTTTACAATGTCTAAAATTACTATCATCACGAAGCATATTAGATGCTAAATTAATCGGGCCAATTAAACGGATTGGTTAAGGAATTTGAGAATAGTTCTCATAATGAAAAAGCTATCTTATGTCCTTAATACGCCTATCCCTCGCAATGGTTGCGCATAATGCCTCGAGGAAGAGATTGCTACTTTTAGAAAGTGGCAAGATGATGCATAGTTGGCTCAATGCATCATGCTCGCATCCACGAGTAACGAGCTTCAAATCAAGATGAAACTATGGATGCTCCTACTATATTCCCGCACATCAAGTAGTTGATGGTGAGGAAAGTAGGACCGATAGATATCGACATATCTAAGGAGCTCTTCCGATCTAGAATGGCCAATGGCACTATAAGATGCATAAAAAGTTCTTAACATAATCAATTTGATTAATCAATCAGACAACTGGTTTTGTCATGGATGGAGAGTTGAGTCAAGATTTGATCTTGCACTCACTCCCGGACTCCTTTCACAATTGTTGTGAATTTTTCATATGAACAAGCTAGATATCAGTCTCACTGATTTGCTTAACATGTTGAAAAATGTTGAGAGTCACTTTCCAACCAAGAAAGACCAAGTCTTACTGGTAGGGGCCAAAGGATCTTCTGAAAAGAAGAACGATTCAAAGAAGGTATATAGAAAGGCATAAACAAAGGATAATAAGAACAAAACTGATATGGATGGCAAAGGAGTTTGCTACCACTACAATAAGCCTGGACACTGGGAAGAAACTGCGAGAAGCATCTTACAAAGGTTAACCAAAGAAGCTTAGTGAAGTTTCGGTTACAATATAGTTTTTGTTCATGATTGAAATAAATTTTTCTTTAAGTCAAGGTTCTACTTGGGTATTGGATATCGACTTTGGTTATCATAAATATAGATTTATGAAGGACCAAGCAGTAAGTAAAAAGCTAAACAAATATAAGTAATCCTATGTGTGGAAAATGTAGCAAAGGTTGTCATATTAGCCATAGAAACTTATAGTTTAGCGATGCCTCTGACGGCAAATCTATTAAGTCAATAAGTTGTTCATTGTATTCCGCCTTGTTAAAAATATTATTTCCATTTTATTGTTGGACAATAAAATTTTTGGTATTATAATTAAGAACAATTGTTGTTCTATTTATAATAATAATGTTTTGTATAGAACTGGAATGTTACTTAATGGATTTTGTATACTTGACTTACGTGAAAATAATTTTACAAATTGAACAAACTAGTATAAGAAAAGGAGATGATCATTCAAAGAGTTGAATGTGTGTATTTTCTAAAATACAAGTGTGAATTATTTGAAAGGTTCAAAGAATTCAGAAGTGAAACAAATTGGCAAAGTATTAAGATTCTTTGATTAGATCAAGGGATAAATACTTGTGCAATAAGTTTCTAGATCATCTCAAATAGTTTTCTCATAATGGACACATCCTGATATGCAATAATTGATTGATGTATCTGAATGAAAAATCGTACCTTGTTGGACATGGTGCGGTCCATAATGATTTTACTGACATTCCAGTATCCTTCTGGGATAATGTCTTAGAAATGGCTGCATATCTACGAAAATGGTAACCTCAAAATCCGGCCCCAAGACTCCATAAAAGTTATGGATAGGGAGGATTATTAATCTTAAGTATGTTAAGATAAGGGGTTCCAACTTATGTGAAAAAGGTTTCAAAAGGATAAGCTTGGGACAAGATTTGACAAGTGTCGATTTGTGGGACATCCTAAAGTAAGTTTAGGGTATATGTTCTATAATTCTACTTAGCAAAAGGTGTTTGTTACGAAACACGCCTTTTCTAAGATAAAGGCGTTTATCATTGAAAGGGCTAGTGGGAGGATAATAGATCTTGAAGAGTTCAAGAACCACAAAACACTATAAGTCAAATAAGAGGAACCTATAGATAGACCTATTGTAACACAACCAATCAGAAATCTGAATAAGTATCAAGATGCCTGGAGGTATGGATTCATCATGGATGATGATGATGAGGTACACATCATAGAAGATGATGATCCATTACATACGATGAGGTAAAGTTATGACACTCTCAAATGGAACATTCGTTTTGATGAGGCAATCAAAAGAGTTTGATTTTATCAAAATAAGAATGAACCTAGTGTGTACAAAAGGGTCGATGGGAAGCGTCGTGAAATTTCTAGTATTATATGTTGATATACTACTGGATGAGGAATTACATACCAATGCTACAATCGATAAAAAGATAAAGTTGTCTAAACAATCCTCCATGAATGATTTGGAAGAGTATCTTAATTGGGGATATAAATCTATATAGATAGATTTAAAAGGATGCTCAACTTAACCCAAGGAATGTATATTCATTTGATGCTAAAGTCGTTTAGCATGGCAAACTCCAAGAGATGTCTCATGTTGATGAGCCATGGAGTGTATCTGTGACGCCCCCAAAATTAGGTATACATCACCCATCTTGGGTCGCCACTTACATGGTACAGAATTTAAATACAATTTATTAACATATCTGTCGTGTACAATACGACATAAATCGTGAGTTTAAATACAAATATCGCTCTACTAGATATTATACAAACTCAAACAAAAAGTCCTCATTACAATTATTATCACACTATTTCACGTAATAGTGAGGACTACTAATGCTATCTTCGTGACCATCACTGCTTCCCGACTCGTCCCCAATATATTCTCATTTCCTCAAGAGAATAAAGGAAAGAAAGGGTGAGCTCAACTAGCCCAAGAAGAAATATTATGACTAAGATAATGCAAAATAAATTATCAATAGTCTTCAACAATGTTAAACCGATAAAATACAATAGACAACCAAATTTAATCAAGCAATGAATATGCAATCCATTAAAAGAGTCAAGTAGAAAATAAAATCTACTATCTTTATGATTTTAAAAGGTTTTTCATCATCAAGTATAAATTTGAGACTCACTTTTAATAAATAATCCACATCATCGAATCACCCCGCGCACTACTACCAAGGATATTTTTTAGTATCACGATCACAATTATTCCCGCACTACTACTAAGAATAGTTGTGTATTCATTAATGGTCATGATCATGCCAACAATCGTCCATCAATGCACTACTACCATCGAGGATTTTTTTTTTTTTACCACATCATTTGTAACATTACTACCATGATTACAATCAATAATCCCTCGTCATAATCATACCAAGTCCATCCATGCTCTACAAAATACACGATGACTTTAAAAAATATAAAAATGAGGATGATGACAATGATATAAGAATTCAATAAAACAAGTTCAAGAATTATTTTATCCAGAATTTTTAACGTCCAAACTGTCAACACGATACTTCTTTGTAGAGTAAAATTCAAGAATGATCGTAAGAATATTTCCATGAAAAGATATCGATGAACGCAAAATATCAAGGATATTCTACTAATTTCATGGAGTATAGAAGTCAAAGTTTTAACCAACCGGGTATAATAAAGAATGGAATAACAAAAGAAATCACCACGCATGCGGCAGATTGCATGTATAAAGTTATTCCAATGTAATAATAATAACTTAACCAGTCGTGAAATTCACACCGATGTGATGTTCCAATGTAATAATAAAGATGGAACCGCATCCGTGTAAAACACACATGATAGATATTCCAATGTAATGATAAAGATTTTAACCAGTCCCAGTAAAACACACGCATGTGATGTTCCAATGTAATAATAATAAAAAATCTAATCCAGTCCTGTAAAACACACATGCATGTGATGTTCCAAATAATAATAATAAAAGATTTTAACCAGTCCTGTAAAACACACACGCATGTGATGTTCCAATGTAATAATAAAGAATGTCACCAAGTATAGGGTAGTATCACAGATACAAAGTTATTCCAATGTAATAATAAGCAATGGAATAACATAAGGATTTCACCAAGTATAGGTATACCGCGATACAAAAGTTATGTATAGTAGGTATGCCACTTTTATAAAGTTATTCCAATGTAATAATAATGAATGGAATAATGTAAGTCTCTCTTCAAGAAGAAAGAATAACACCCTCACCGTAAAAGAACCTAATATAGAAGTAATGAAGTAGCAGTAATACTCTTCTTCTTTCTATAACTTTCTCTATAGCTTTCTCTCTATAATTCTCTCTGTAGTTTCAATGAATTGTAAGAAAATAATGAAGGAATGAGCTTCTATTTATAGAAAATGGAATGCATAAGAATTAATCCATGAACTATCCAGATTGATTTACTTTAATCTGACGGTCCATGTTTAAAGAAAAATCTTTTAAATAAAATATAATATATTCTATTTATATAAAAACATTTTACTATGCAAACACTATGCAAAAAAACACTACGCAAAACACTATGCATAATAAAATATAATATATTTTATTTATAAAATAACTTTAATAAAGTATTCTGCTTTATATAAAAAGATGTTTCGCTTTTATTACGTTAATAATACTAATAAAACAAAACGTCATTATCGCTATAATAATTCATATTATTAATCGACAATAATGGAATCAAACTGAGTGACTTCTCACATAAGATCAATAATCAATACCGTATGCTACTATGCAACCACACGACATCGCATTTTTACTACTGAGTAGTTCAACAAGATTAACCAGAAAACTTCCGCCGTTATTTCAATAAAATATTTTTGTCGCTTTTCTCAATCCGACAATAATTTCGCTAGGTCCACCAATGATTGAGCTGTTGTGCATTTAATATTCCCCGCTAAACCGAATATTCCCCACCAATCGAATATAATATAACCACTTGATACTTTGCAAAATTTATAAATATTACCCACAACTATAATATTATATCAAATTATTCCATAATATTAAAAAATAATATTTATAGAAAATTAAATCTTTATTTATAAAAACGGGGGTCTTACAACCTCCCCTCCTTATGAAATTTCGCCTCGAAATTAGGGTACGACTGGTATGTCAAGAGGTAAGGATACCTTGATTTCATTTCGATTCTAACTCCCAAGTCATTTCCTCAACATCGTGGTTCCTCCACAAAACTTTGACTTGAGGTATAACTCGGAGCGTAGAATATGTTCCTTCTTATCCAAAATTTGAACAGAACCTCTTCATACGCCAAATCTTCCGCTATTTCGTCCTGGCTCTAACTCAATAATATGGTTCGGTCTTTCACATATTTACGTAATATGGATATGTGAAAAACGCGTTATGAACACGAGACATATTTCACAGAAAGTCGAGTCTATAGGCCACGCCTCCTACTCGATCGAGGATTAAAATGGACCGATGAATCGAGGATTAAGTTTCCTCTTTTCCAAATCTTGTAACTCCTTTCCATGGAGCAACTTTTAACAACACACGATCTCCTATATCAATTCCACGCCCTTTCGATGAAGATCAAGATAACTCTTTTGTCGATTTTGTGAGGTTTTTATACGTTGTTTGATCGTTTGAATCTTTTCCGTAGTCATACGCATCAACTCCGGCCCCAACAACGCTGCTTCACCCACCTCATCCCAAAGATACCGAGAACGACACTTTCTTCCATACAACGCTCGAATGGAGCCATGCCAATACTTGCTTGATAACCGCTTGTTGTAGGAAAACTCCACCAATGGTAAAAACTTGTCCCAACTCCCTTGAAATCAAGAACACAGTAGTCTTAATAGATCTTCAAGAGTTTGAATAGTCCTCTCCGATCGTCCGTCTGGCCTCGAGGATGATATGCCGAAGCTAAATCGTAAGTCCGCGCTCATAGCTTTTTGCAAACTAACCCAAAATCTTGAAGTGAATCTTGGGTCTCGATCGAAACTATGGATACCGCAAGATACCATGCGCCTTACAATCTCGCTTATGTACATACGAGCAAGACGCTCAAGTGTATAAGTTTCTCGATTCAGAAGAAATGAGCAGACTTGGTCAATCTATCAACAATGACCCAAATCGCATCAATGCCTTGAGAAACCTTAGGAAGACCCCAGAACGAAATCCATGGTAATGTGCTCCTACTTCCATTCCGAATTTCAAGTGGTTGCAATGGACCTTTTGGTACTTGATGCTCCGCTTTAACTCGCTGACAAGTTAGACACCTTGAGATAAACAAATATTATCTCTCTTTCATATTGCTCCACCAAAATGTATGATTTAATATCATGATACATTTTGGTACTCCTGTGATGGATTGCAAATGGTGTGTTGTGCGCCCCATCATGATATTATACTTTAAATCGTGGTCGTTAGAACACAAAGTCCGGAGTCGACTCAAGTATTCCTTCTTCATCGATTCTTGCTTCCCAGATAGCACCTCTCTTTGCACTTTCTTTTTCATACGATCGCCTCCGTGTCCGTAGCTTGAAAGCAGCCTTTTAACTTTATCGATTAAAGTCTGCTTCTACTCAGATATTTGCTATCATCATCACGCGTCCCCTGAGTCTTTAACTCTATCTCCATCCTTTGCAAGTCACACAAAATGGGCTTTCAGGTTGACAATAACGCACTCAGATTTCAGCATACGATCTTCTACTCAATGCATCACCTACCACGCTCGCTTTTCCGTGATGGTATCGATGGTATGATCATAATCTTTCAATGCTTCAAGCCAACGCCGTTGTCGCATGTTGAGTTCCTTTTGAGTGAAGAAATATTTGAGGCTTTTATGATCCGTAAAGATCTCCACTTTCTCCCCATACAAGTAATGCCTCCAAATTTTAAGTGCAAGATAATAAATGCTAACCCGCATCACGAGTAGGATAATTCCTCTCATATTCTTTTGAGTTGTCGCGAGGCATAGGCTATAACTTTTCCATGTTGCATAAGAACACATCCCAACCCTTTGCTCAAGCATCATCAGAGATGACAAATCCTCCGAGCCAAATGGTATCACGTAACAGTCTAAATAAATAAGTCTCTTCTTGAGTTCTTGAAAACTCTTCTCACATTCTTCGCTTCCAACCGAACTTTGATCTTTTCGAGTCACCGAAATATCGGAGTAGCGATTCGAGAAAATCCTTCCACGAATCTCCGATAATAACCAAATTAAAACCGAGAAAGCTACGATTTTAACATTAATCGATTTAGGTTGTTCCCAACTTTGAATAGCTTCAATCTTTGCCGGGTCAATGATATTCCATGACTTGATACCACGTGCCCAAGGAATGCTACTTCTTCAAGCCGAACTCGATTTCTTCAACTTGGCATAAAGCTTATATTCACGGCTTTTGGAGTGTCACCTCAAGTGTTGCTTTCATGATCTTCACTACTTTTGGAATAAATAAGGATGTCATCAATAAAGACGACCACAAAGTGATCTAAATATTCCTCAATACTCTGGTTCATCATATCCATGAAGGCGTTAGAGCATTAGTCAATCCAAAGGACACGACTAGAATTCATAATGCCCGCATCGAGTTCCGAAAGCCGCCTTTGGAATGTCACGGGTTCTAATCTTCAATTGGTGATATCCTAACGAAGATCAATCTTTGAAAAGAATTTGCTCTCAGAATCGGGTCAAACAGTCATCAATACGCGGCAATGGATACCTATTTTTGATGGTGACATGATTCAACTCCCGATAATCAATACAAAGTCGCATACTCCCATCTTTCTTCTTCACGAATAGTAACAGAGCACCCCAAGGAGAAGTACTAGGACTAATAAAGCCAATGTCTAACAATTCCTGCGCAGCTGGTCTTTAATTCCTCAAGTTCAATAGAGCCATTCGATATGGGGCTTTGGAAATAGGTTTTGTGTACCGTGTTCAAGGTCGATACAAAATTCAATTTCACGCCTGGGGTAGGCCAGAAGTTCTTCTGAATACGTCAGAAATTTATTAACAATAGAAATATCGCTCAAAACCGACGATTTTTGTTTAAATCAGTGATATGAGCTAAGAAAGCTTGACATCCATTTTTCAATAAACGAATAGCTTTATGGCTTGAGATGACCGTGATTGATTTTAATGGTTTGGTCGTTTGAATTCAGCATAATAGGTTGATTAGGAATATGAAAGCTAACAACCTTACGAAAACAATCAATTTTTGCATGATAAGTAGTTAACCAATCAATCCTTTGAATCACGCCAAATGCAAGTATTTTTAATGAAATAAGATCGACAGTAATGTGAGGGTACCGATTTGAACCAAACAAGACTTATAAACAAAAGGATGTAATGAAGGTTTCTCCCAACGGAGTTTCCACAGATAAGTCAAAGTCTAATTTCTCCTGAGTCAAATTTAATCGATGAGCGCAAGTAGGAGAAATAAAAGAATGGGTAGAACCCAGATCAAATAAAGTGTAGACTTCATTAGAGTTTATGATAAGCTTACCCGTGATGACCTCATTCGGTTCCTTGCTCTCCGGAGGTCACAACAAACGCCTCCCTCAGACTATCGGTTTTGACTTTTCTCCGACTACTTTGGTGCCTCCATCCTAGTTGAATTTGTCTTCTCAGAACGACAAAATCGAGCTAAGTGACCTTCTCTTCCACAATTATAACATGCTTTGACTAAGATGGCACAGCCTTCGATCGATGTGTCCCTCTTCTCCGCATTTGAAGCATATGATAGTGGTCTTTCTCCTTCCTTAACAACGGGTGCTTCTGGTCGACGCCTTTCCATCATTGTTGAATCTCCGCTTTCTTGAAATGTCCATTCTTATTGTTTTGGCCCGATTACCACCGGCGTGTGGTACCATATCCGCCCGCTGATTCCTCCACGCTTGTTGTCACCGCTCACGACTACTCTCACCGGTATTATAACTTTGCTTACCGCTTCTTTTAGTCAAGGCTGACTCGTTATCGCTACCCACTAATCGAGCCCTATTTACAACATCTCAATACAAACACAGCTTTATGAGAAATAAGATGTCGACGTATTCCGACTTCAAACCTCTTAAAAACATTCGCGCCATTCTCTCTTCATTATCCACCAAGTGGGACGAAACCGTGATAACTCCGCAAATTTTGCCTCGTATCATGACACTACCATATTGTTTTGTTCCAACTTGATAAACTCCACCTCCTTCATGTGGCGAATACTTTCGTGAAAGTATTTGTCGTTGAATGTACCTCCCGAACTTCTCCCAAGATATCTTCAAGATAAAGAGGTTGAGTAATGCTTTTACCGATTCCCACCAAGAATCAGCCTCCCGCACAACATAAAGGCGTTAGAAGGGAACCTTTTGCTCCTCCTGAGCATCCCAAGACATCAAATATCTTGGTAATCTTTATCCATGCTTCCGTAAGTGGTTTTGCTCTCCCTTAAACTCCGGTGGTCCCAAATTTGAATTGTTTAGCGGCGACCGCCCGAGAGTTTTCCGTGTTTCCACCTACGCTTTGGGATGAGTCGCTCGCTCATCATTGCAGATAAATTGCATATAAAGCCTCCGAACATTTGATCATTCATCATTTGGTCAAGGTGTTGTTGTTTGTATGAGGATTGTCGCCTTCCCGATGCACATTATCCTCGATTATCGATATGTGGTGAATCAACGATCGCTGTGGCTCCATTGCTATTCTCAACATTCTCGATGTCATTTTCAGACATCGCCACAAAACAAAAGATTAATTGACATTTAACAATTATCTTTATATTCTCGATTCCACCAATAAAATAACAAAAAACTTGGTAGGTCATACTAACGAAGGTATTCCCGCCTCCCCTCCTAGTACTTTTTCACATCTTAGCCAGGATCATATCCCTTAGCTTTGATATTAACCGTGACGCCCCAAAATTAGGTATACATCACCCATCTTGGGTCGCCACTTACATGGTATGTAATTTAAATACAATTTATTAACATATCCATGTCATAACAATACGACATAAATCGTGAGTTTAAATACAAATATCGCCTACTAGATATTATACAAACTCAAACAAAAGTCCTCATTACAATTATTATCACACTATTTCACGTAATAGTGAGGACTACTAATGCTATCTTCGTGACCATCACTGCTTCCCCGACTCGTCCCAAATATATTCTCATTTCAAGAGAATAAAGGAAAAGAAAGGGTGAGCTCAACTAGCCCAAGAAGAAATATTATGACTAAGATAATGCAAAATAAATTATCAATAGTCTTCAACAATGTTAAACCGATAAAATACAATAGACAACCAGCTTTAATCATAATGAATATGCAATCCATTAAAAGAGTCAAGTAGAAAATAAAATCTACTATCTTTTATGATTTTAAAAGGTTTTCATCATCATTATAGCCGAGACTCACTTTTAATAAATAATCCACATCATCGAATCACCCCGCACACTACTACCAAGGATATTCTTTAGTATCACGATCACAATTATTCCCGCACTACGGCCAAGAATAGTTGTGTATTCATTAATGGTCATGATCATGCCAACAATCGGCCCATCAATGCACTACTACTAATCGAGGATTTTTTTTTTTTACCACATCATTTGTAACATTACGGCCATGATTACAATCAATAATCCCTCGGTCATAATCATACCAAGTCCATCCATGCTCTACAAAGCCACAGATGACTTTTAAAAATATAAAAATGAGGATGATGACAATGATATAAGAATTCAATAAAACAAGTTCAAGAATTATTTTATCCAGAATTTTTAACGTCCAAACTCACAACACGATACTTCTTTGTAGAGTAAAATTCAAGAATGATCGTAAGAATATTTCCATGAAAAGATATCGATGAAACGCAAATATCAAGGATATTCTACTAATTTCATGGAGTATAAAGTCAAAGTTTTAACCAACCGGGTATAATAAAGAATGGAATAACAAAAGAAATCACCATGCATGCGGTAGATTGCAGATGTACAAAGTTATTCCAATGTAATAATAATAACTAACCAGTCGTGAAATTCACACCGACGTGATGTTCCAATGTAATAATAAAGATGGAACTGATCCGGTGTAAAACACATGATAGGATATTCCAATGTAATGATAAAGATTTTAACCAGTCCTGTAAAACACACGCATGTGATGTTCCAACAGTAATAATAATAAAAATCTAACCGTGTCCTGTAAAACACATGCATGTGATGTTCCAATGTAATAATAATAAAGATTTTAACCAGTCCTGTAAAACACATGCATGTGATGTTCCAATGTAATAATAGAAGAATGTCACCAAGTATAGGGTGTATCACAGATACAAAGTTATTCCAATGTAATAATAAGCAATGGAATAACATAAGGATTTCACCAAGTATAGGTATACCGCGATATAAAAGTTATGATAGGGTATGCCACTTTTATAGGTTTATTCCAATGTAATAATAATGAATGGAATAATGTAAGTTCTCTTCAAGAAGAAAGAATAACACCCTTACCGTAAAAAAAGAACCTAATATGAAGTAATGAAGTAGCAGTTATACTCTTCTTCTTTCTATAACTTTCTCTCTATAGCTTCTCTCTATAATTCTCTCTGTAGTTTCAAATGAATTCGTAAGAAAATAATGAAGGAATGAGCTTCTATTTATAGGAAAATGGAATGCATAAGAATTAATCCATGAACTATCCGTATTGATTTACTTTAATCGACGGTCCATGTTTAAAGAAAAATCTTTTAAATAAAATATAATATATTCTATTTATATAAAAACATTTTACTATGCAAACACTATGCAAAACACTATGCAAAACACTATGCATAATAAAATATAATATATTTTATTTATAAAATAACTTTAATAAAGTATTCTGCTTTTATATAAAAGATGTTTCGCTTTTATTACGTTAATAATACGAATAAAACAAAACGCCATTATCGCTATAATAATTCATATTATTAATCGACAATAATGGAATCAAACCGAGTGACTTCTCACATAAGCATCAATAATCAATACCGCAAGTGCTACTATGCAACCACACGACATCGTATTTTTTTTACTACCGAGTAGTTCAACAAAGATCAACCAGTAAAACTTCCGCCGTTATTTCAATAAAATATTTTTGTCGTTTTCTCAATCCGATAATAATTTCATTAGGGTCCACCAATGATTGAGCTGTTGTACGAATATTCCCTCGCTAAACCGAATATTCCCCACCAATCGAATATAATATAACCACTTGCATACTTTGCAAAATTTATAAATACTACCCACAACTATAATATTATCTCAAATTCACACCATAATATTAAAAAATTATTTCACCAAATTTAAATCTTTATTAATAAAATCTGGTCTCACAAAGATCTCTCTTAATAGTCCCCATAGACTCCGATGAAGAGAGATTGCATGAGTGACAATCATGTATGCAATGAAATATACGAGACCATGTTGATCGGTCATATTACGAGAAGATCAACGTAAGATAGTGAAAAACATCTTAAAGTTCTTAACCCAAGCACTAAGGATGTGAGCATACATGGTGGGTCCGAATTAAAACTAGAGGGCTTTATAGACTCAAGTTTTTCGCATGCACTCAAGACGACCGAAAATCCACTTTAAGGTAAAGTGTTACCTTGAACAAAGAAGGTGTAGTGAATTGAAAGGTTCCAAACAAAGAAGAGTTCTTTGGTTTAGTGATAAAGACAAAGTATATAGCTATAAATGAAGTCGCAAGTTGATTGTTTGGATTAAAATTCATTACGTAACTAGGAATAGTTCATAAGTCTCATCTTGGATCTAAACATGTGTTGTGGCACTTTCATTTGATTATTAGAATCATTGAAAGATGGGAAATCACTATAGAGATAGTGGACTCTCAAGAACAACATTACATATCCATTAACTAAAGCTTATCCAACAAAGCAGGATAATCGCCACTTAGAGAAGAAGAGTATGAGTTACAATGACGATTGGCTTTTAGTGCAAGTGGGAGATTGAAAGTAGTATGCACACAAGCCAATCATGTTTGATGATAAAGCATATACTTTGTAATAATCTTATTCATTTATTAATAAAAAGTATTAATTTATTAAAGGCTTTTAATTATCTACATGATGTTTGTTTTATAATATGTGATAAACCCATAGTTTTAAGCAATGCTTTTAGAATAATGATGATGATCATTCTAATGAGATCTAAATTCTTAGAAAGCTTAAAACTAAAATAGTTCCCAATCATTGGATTACTAAATCGGGGATTAGTGAATCCGGATAGATTGGTACATACGTTGTTCTTTTCATTGGATGAGGATGATTGATCTCACGATCATTTGTGTGGAGACACTAAAGCAAGTATGTAGGTGCTTATTAGAGAATAAGTTCACCGAACGTGGCTCGCTAAGGAATACCTAATGGAGTTTTATTTGCATCGTCAATAGGAATTCTCAGTAGTGATAGTAGTCAAGTAATCCTTGGACTTGAGATCATCATAGTATCTTGTGTATGATGAGTTATACTTTGACTTATTCCTTAAGACCCTTAGGGTATATCAAAGGGTATGCTTGGGTATAATAAGTTGTACATGGAGATAATGTATGATCAATAAAGAATCTACCACTTAAATAAAAGAAGAGAAATGTCCTATGTGATTTGATAAATGACAACCCAAAGAGTCCTTGGCAATGGCGAATGAAATTAGAAAGGAGTTTCTAATTTGCATTATTTGAGTTGTGCATTTAAGGATCGAAATACATATAATTAAATAAAATAAGACTTGACAAGAATTCCATGTCTTATATTTAATTGGGACATCAGTATGGTGGAAGGATTGAATTGTGCGGTAACTATTTACTCAAAGGTTCTTTAATGATTAATGTTGAAATCTATATTATCCGGAAAGTCGCTGATCGCTAGGAGGCTTATCCTATTGTAGAATAAATATTATTTAAATAAATTAATTGTTTAATTTATTTATTTAAATAAGATTAGAATTGTTCTAATTGATTTATTCACAACCTATTTAATATGGAGAACCTAAAGGGTCACACCATAAAAGGAAGAATAATTATTTAAGAAGTTAATGACATAATCGTAATAATATGTTAAGTATATTTAATTTAATCTATGGTGATAGAATAAATTAAATAGCTTAATATTTATTATTTAATATTTTAGAAATATTAAATATAAATTAATAAGAGGAGTCTTATTAATATTATTACAATTATTATTATTTTAATTTCTAAAAGAGTTTAGGAATTAATTTAATATAAGTACTCTCATTTATTCCTAATAAGATTAGGAGGTTAAATTAATTAAAAGAGTTTAATTAATTATCCCTAATAAGATTAGGGAGCCTGATTAATTAAAGAATTTAATTAATTAAATAAAACCCAATTCCTTAATTGTTAAGATGGGTTGCCCACATCTATAAATAAGAGGAGTCTTATTATGGCTGTATGGGTTGTTGACTTTTACTAGTACGTAATAATTCCAATTGTTGGGAGAGTACACCTTTTTCTATAGAGATAGAAAACTAGGGTTTGAGCCAAATACCCATCTTCTTGAATTTTATTCTTCCTTGGTGGATCACCTCTAGAGGCCAAACATTTGGGTGGCTAACGTTGATCAAAGGAAGGAACCAAACCCGGTGGATTCAAGATTGAACGCGAAAGGATTTGGAGGTGAACTTGTACTGAGGAAGCTCGATCTTCAAGGGGTATGATTTATTCTTTATCTTTTCGCTTAATTAATAATTATGCATAAAGGATGATCCGTATATGGTTTGTAAAATTTTTTAAACTCGATTTTACACGCTTAGATTAATTATGCAATTTGATTGCGTTATGAATATTACAAACCTAACAAATAAGTACCCCGTGATTCGCATATAAGTACTGTATACCACTGCATAAGAATCCTCGACACTAAAAAGATAAAGTTTCATAATAAAATTCATATCAATATTTATAACACCTTAATCAAAATGTTATAAATCACTTAGAAATCTCATAATCTAATATTATTAATATTATAATAATATTTTAATCATTTCTTAAACTTATAAATAATTAAATCCAATTATTTACACTTTAATAATTAATGCATTTAATCATCTAAAAATGCCAACCTCATAAGATTTCATCATCATTAACCAAAACCCTCATAAAAATCTTCATATACCTCATATATGATTCTCAAGCCAATAAATCATATTTTACAATTTTCTTACTTCACATAACATATTTAATTCATTTACTCATAACTAGAACATTTTCATGAAAAATACCAAATCAGTTCCAAAAATATTTCTTTTCTGGGATTTAGCATAACATAGTCCCATATTGAACATATATTTTTCTCAAAATTTTAAAAATTCATTTACTATTTTTCATATGGCCAAAACCACCGAATATTTAAACATTTATCATAAATTATACTTTTATCCAAAAATTCTGAATTTTACACGGTATACTGATATTATATAGATGTACTCCCAATAAAAATTTCATCAATTTTGGAGTTAATCACAAGGAGTTATAAATAGTTACTTTTAAAATAGTATTTTCTCATAAAATTCATAACTCCTAATCTATATATCCAAAAATCGCCATTTTTGGACACAATCTACAAAATTCATCAAAATATCATTTCAAATTTTTCCAGAATTTTTGAAGGTCCGGAAAAATACAAAACTGAAAAAAACATAATCACCCTTAAAAATTCCTTACTATCCCTTACCTCAAAAGAGCAATACTGGAATGTCGGATATAACGTTGAACGAACTTGCACTGTATAGCAATACTCAAAGTATACTCGAAATACTCACAAGAATACGCTCGATAATATAAAGAGAAAAAACTTCAGTTTCTGGTGTGATTTTCAATTCTAACCTAAGCACCCTATTTATAGGAAAATGCTTAGAACACCAAAGCAGAAAATTTAATAAAATATTAATATATATTTATTAAATTCTTACGCACACTTTTTATCAACTGAATTCAACATTCAACACAAGTAGCCCACCTCACAAAACTTTTAAAAAACGTTTTTCTTATTTAACATAATTAAAACTTCAAAAATTAACTATTTCGGAGCTTTAGAACTTTAATAATTCATAATAAATAGCCCTTTTGTCAGAAAATTTGAATCTCTCGATTTATTATAGGAAATTTAATTCTCTACAACTTTACAGAAGAAAGTTTTTCCAAATTCCAAACAGAAATTGACCAAAATCCATAAACGGACGATTTTATAGGCTATAATCAAATTTCAGTCAAGAAATGGGGTCCACCGACACACAAAACATGTGTTAATCATTTAATGCCACAAAAAATACTCTTCCTCCTCATATACTCACACATCTTACATTCATTATAAAATATCACCGTTAATATATTATTAAAATAATATATTTAAATGAATTATTTTATCGTAAAAAAGATAAAATATTAATTTTCAACAATTGTCACTTTAAAAATTTTCTCCATCTATATCCACATAAAATGAATATTTTCCTTATCATATTAATTAATAATTAATTATTCACAAATAATATTACGTAATCACAATAATGATAACCAGCAGGTTCCTGTGAAAAGTGGGGCTTTCCAATAAAGATTTCTCTCATCAAGTGCAATTAGGTGACCAAACCTCTCCTTAGATGTAACTTTCTAGACATTGCCAATAATGTTATCAAATAATATTATTCGGATAATATGAATTATTGCTTCGATAATGGAAAATACTGTGTAGTGACAATTATTAAAACAACAGTAATATAAAATATCAACGCAGTAATTATTGAATCAATAAAATATAATATTGAATAAGAATTACCGTAACAATTATTGAGTAGTGCTTTCTTACATAAGATTCAATAATTGGTGCAATACTGCAAATACATCGTGTGTTTTAACCAATCGAGTATTTTAACAAGATAATCTGAATAACTACGCCATCCATTTATAAACAACTTATATTTATCGCTTTTCTTCATCCAATCGCTTTCCGTTTATGGGGCCCACAAAAGATCAAGGCTGTCAGTATTTAATATTCCCCGACAAGCATTTAATATTCCACGACTAAACGAATATTCCCCGACGATAATGAATATTTTATAACCACTTGCTTATTTTGAAAAAATTATATATATCACCCTTAACTTTAACTTTTATCAATTTAACCATTTACTGATAGTAATTATAAGAAAAATTGAATACTTTTATTTCATAAAATTCGGGGCCTTACAGCCTAGGTCCTGGATTACAAGATGAATCAACTAAATTGACCCTAGACATTAACAAAGTAGCAGTTTGCTTGAGGTGGTTGCTATTGCAGAATATTGAGCATGGATGGTAAATCCACCAAACGTTACTTGGAAAAGGACCACATTGCCGATAAAAATTAGTAGGGAATTCTTACGAATAATGCTCAGATCCTGGATTACAAGTTGAATCAAATAAATTGACCTTGTACATTAACAAAGTAGCAGTTTGCCTGAGATAGTTGCTATTGTAAAATATTGAGCATGGATGGCAACTCAAACTACCAAAGTAACCAGGAAACATCATATGCAAGTAGGAATGCAGTAAAAATTGAACATAAAAGTAGTGGCTGCTTTCATTACATTACTCTATCAAAAATTCGACCTTTACTGATAAATGATTGAGTTGCTTTTGTTTGGAGTTTGAAATGATTGAACATTCTTCATTTTGTTGAGCAATGAATTTATTATCTATTTTGTGGTTGTTTAGGTTTGGTGTAAATTATTATTTAGTTTAGTTACTATTTTTTAGTCTTAGCACATCTCATATTGTGCAACAACAAATTGTGTGATGATGACGCTTTGGTTACAGGTGTTGCCACAGAGAGTAGGAGGACGTGTAATTAGATTAATTTACAAAATTCAAATTTTTATAAGGGCATAATTGTACACCTCCCAAATAATTTGAATACTTAATAACAACGGATCACTAAATAATTTTTTGTTTGTTGCAGCTACAAGCAGTAGGGTACTAAATATAGGCTATCTAGAACGAGTTTGTCGCTACTGCCAAGCGGTTATGTGGGAGCATGAACACATTATCAACCAACAACAAAACAGATTGTTGGGCTTTTCTTTCAGGTCTTTTAAGGGCAAAGTTCAAATCTACCACCTTCATGTGAGACACCAATTGAGTTATTACAAATTGCTGAAGCGGAGAGGGTCAATAATTAATGCATTTCGTACAAACATAGGCTTTATAATAATATTTTACTTTTACATCGATAGGTGGAACAATTAATAAAAACTTGAACAATGATGGAGGTCCTTACTTCCGATTACATGAACAAACCTTCCATCGGCTGGGCTTCCAGAATTCATAATTTGAGTGAAATCTTAAAATTTTTCAGAATTATTTATATAGCATTGATACTTAATTCGGTTGGTTAGTGCATTTCAAGTTTTTGATGAAATAAAATTGAGAGAATGCTCTAATTGCTTTAATGAATGTAAAAATACAGTGACACTCCCTCTAGATAATTATAATAACACTCACCTCCTCTCTAGTTTCTTAAGTAACAGTTAGTACCCCTGCAAGTTTTTAGGGTTATCTAAATAGATAAAGTTACATATTTACCCTTGTATTTTTATCAAATTTTAATTACTAAATAATATATATATATATATATATATATATGTGTGTGTGTGTGTGTGTTTAATTATCCTTTTTTTAATACAAGACATTTTAATTATAATTTTATTTGTAATTAAAACTATCTCATTTAAATTGTTGGTAACTTATAAAAAACTAATTTAGTTTAATTAACACATATTTTTGGATAAGTGATACAAATATTAAAAAAATTTAATTAAATTATTAATGAAGCTATTCTAATTAGAGTGATTGAGTATATTGATAGTTTAGTTTTTGGTGCTTAACAACAAAAAATATTATTTGAATTTTAGTTTCATATTATAATTTTTATATGTTAAATTTTATTGAGTATATATAAAAAATTGGGATATTTATGATTTTGATTACATTTTTTAGTATACTGATTGACATTGTTTTTATGCAATGTTAAATAAAAAAAAATATAATTATATTTATCACTACCTCTATCTTGTAAAAAAATTCTTTTAATATATTTTTTCTTTTTTTTTGAGTAACAACATTTGTCATTTTTATCAGTAAATATTTATGTTTAAGTGTGACTTATGTTTAGTTTAATATATGAAAAAATAATTAATATAATTTTTAATACTTTTTTATATGAGTAATAAGATTCGCTTAAATTGTAATAATAAGTTTGTTTTACGTAAATTTTAATATTTGAAAAAAATAATTATTATTTTATTCCGTTAATTTATAATTTTTATGGGTATTAACATTATACTTTTTAATTACAAAAAAATATATTTGAATATATATCACGTAAATTTTAATATTTGAAAATTTTAATTAGTAAAAATTATATGACTTTATTTTCCCGATAAAATGAATATTTATTATTTTTGACTTTTATGTTATTTATTGCGAAATTTCATAATTTAATTAATTAGAACAAGTAAAGTAAAAATTATGATATACAAATTTATATTTAGTGGAGAAATTAAACATTATAACTTAAAAGGTGTATTAGACATTATATTAAAAATATTTTTAAATATTAGGTGGTCAAGCACACTAGGGGTAGTGAATGTTACATATTGTAGGGGTACTGACTATTACTGAAAAAACTAGAAGGGTGGTGAGTGTTATTATAATTATCTACAGGGAGTGTCAGTGTATTTTACTCTTTTTTTTTGTTAGATATATTCAGATTTAGGTTAGTAAATCTATTATAATAAACTATTAAACCAGCATCTTTTGATAAATGGAGATATAGTGACACAAGCTTACAAACAAATTTGTGCAAACACACTATTAAAGTGATACCATATCAATTATTACTGTACAAGTTTATGGATGCATCACATCTTAGGGCCTAATGGAATTTGGGACAAAAACTTTTAAGAGAAATTTACCTAATTCATGCCGCGGTTTAGTTAATTTTAAAATTTTCTGGATTGTGTTAAAAGTGTACTTCTAATGATAAGTTGTCCGTTTTTTACGTCTCCCGTCAAGTTATCCGATTTTAATGAGATTATGTATTCAGTTCACCTAAGAAAAACTTACCCAAGTTGATTGAAGTGGAATGCGATCATTTCGATGGAGATTATCCGTATGAAAACCAATGTGATTTAAGCATACCTTTATTGTCCGTATGAAAGCCAATGTGATTTAAGCATACCTTTTTGCAAATTGTCTCAAGAAAATAGAGAATTTTGAATGATCGACATATAACCAACCAAAATGATTTAGTTGAATTATAAAATTACTATTATTGTAATAAGATCTATTAATGTCTTGTCATATATAGTTATTGATTATTTATAGTATTTTTGCTAAAGACGATTTAAATACATCAATGAAAATGTCACGATAGCGAGATCGGTTTCGTAAAAAATTAGTCATTAGATGTAGTATAACCATTAAATATTAATAACAATTTTCAATCGTTTAAATTGTATACATATTTATATTTTTTAGAATAGTACAAATAAAATTAGCACCTGTCATTTAATTCACCTTATTCATCTATCCACCACAGGGCAGAGAGTTGGGTAGCTTGCTTTTAGACTTGTTGGTAAAACTAGTCGCACCATTTTAAGTATCCTGATACATCATCATCACCACCAAAATCTTTCATAAATATTCATCACCATCAATCATTGTGATGGAAAGTGACCAACAGTTGGAAAACTATACCGTCGGGGCATATATATCTTTCACAAATTTATTTCTACCAATTGTAAGAGTGTCACACAATCAATACACCCAAGTCTCCAACAGGGTGGTACACACAATTGAAATTAAAATCAATCAAAAGACTTCATCATCTTACTCTAGGGAAGCATCACTACCGTAAAAATGTCAACAATAATACAAGTTAAACAGCACTGTCAGTTTCCCACAGCATAATATGGTACTGCACATAAATACAAGCACAATATCAGAGTTGGCCAAAACTAAGATACAGCAGTCAGCAGATGTACGCAAGATCGTCAAAACAAAACTGAAAATCACAATGGGAAAACTTTTAACTTCTTATTTTTACATGTTTGAAAAATAATATCAAACTTCTTATTTTTTCGTGTAAGGGGGTTGTTTATCCCCTTCACAGTAGCGGATTATTGTTTGAGGCCCTGACCAATTGTTGTATGCAGGATCATTAGAATGAATGTGGGTGAGGAATGATCATTACGTGATATGCTTATATATCCATTTAGTATTCGTAAAATAAGAGAGAAATCAACAGTTCAATCATCATAACATCCTGAAGAGTAATTTATGTTCCCAAACAGAGTAATTTATGTTCCCAAACAGAGCTTGATTCAACTCATAAAGGGAATCTCCTATCAATCTTCTCAAATAGGGTTGGGTCTTCCAATATCAATAGGTTGATTATTTCGCTCTGCTTTGTTCCTTATTGAACTCATTCCTCTATATAAACAAACTTCTCTGAAGTAACGCCTTCAGGGTCGATGCCAAACCAAAACATACAACTCTGATAACAAATAACAAATCAAGTAAAATATTAAGGAACACTTGTACCATAAATATCTCCAAGTCTAATAACAGATAAGATTATAGCATTCAAGTACAACTCTAAGAGATAACCGTAGACAAATATATGTTCATATTGGTAAAGAAATTGGAATCTTTTATTTGATCCTTGTAATTATATAGAAGATATTTAACTGAATACTAATAAAGTAAAACCCTTATTTAGGAATACTCTATATAAGAATAACATCTACAATATTATAAAAAATTGGTCCCAAACCTCTAAATTGTAATATGTTATATACTTTTCAAGTCCCGTATTAAGAAACTATACCTCTATATAGTAATAATTTCATATATATATATATATATATGAGAGATACAATATTAATTTTAAAAGACTACATTTTTTATAAAAGACTATATTTCTTATAAAGAACTACATTTCCTATAAAAGACTACATTTCCTATAAAAGACCACATTTTCTTATAAAAGACTACTTTGCATAAATATTTTTTGAATAATAATCATTAAGGAGTTCTTATTGATATTTTTGTTAAAGTGGATAATTTTGGGTGTTCGAAAAATATTTTGTACCAATACCTCTATTTAGTAATAACCTCTCAATTAGAATACAAATAGTTTGGTCCAAATTAGAAAATTATAAGTTAGCAACAAACCAACATCAAATTTTACCATAGAGACAGAGACAATTTTATATATTTTTACAGATAAAAGACTATTTCTTATAAAGAATTACATTTTCCTATAAAAGACTACATTTCCTATAAATGACTACATTTTCCTATAAAAGGCTACATTTTCCTATAAAAGACTACTTTGCATAAATATTTTTTGAATAATAATCATTAGGGAGTTCTTATTGATATTTTTGTTAAAGTGGATAATTTTGGGTGTTCGAAAAATATTTTGTACCAATACCTCTATTTAGTAATAACCTCTCAATTAGAATACAAATAGTTTGGTCCCAATTAGGAAATTATAAGTTAGCAACAAACCAACATCAAATTTTACCTTAGAGACAGACAAAATTTTATATATTTTTACAGATATACATATATGGATCTAGCACCTATCATAAAGCATGTAGAAGTAAGTATCCGATACATAACCAGAACTGCCGGTGGAGTGTCGGTGTTCGACACGTGTCCATGCTCCATAAACTGAACATAATGTGTCCCAAAATAAAGGTCTAATTGACAATCTAATTGTTCTGAACAAACAAGTTACAATGAAAATCCCCTTATCTCAAAAGAGAATGCAGAATACATCTACAAAGTCCATGATAGATGTATCTCTATCTCAGCTCATAAGAAAAGCTAATGACGTGTGTATCTCGCGTGTTAAAAGGCTTCCCAATTTTGTTGCACCAAATTAATTGTCAACTCTTTCCTCCCGCTTTATAATATAGATTAGATGCCTGCCCGAGCTTTGCTCAACATTCTAGGAGATGACAATACAGAGAGTTTACACAGCCAACTCAAAAGGCAGAATAGATAATTAAATCAAAATATTCTCATAGTTCAAAACTGGAGACTCAAAAAGCAAACTGTTGACAAGAAATTATTTTATTCCTTGTTTTTTTTAGAAAAGACAGTTTTATTAGAAAGAAGAAAGAGTTGAAATTAGAGAAAAACTCATGAGGTGGTGAATGAAGAGATTTCTTTGCCCTTCCCCTCCCCAATGTCCTGTTAGACTGAACCACCAATAAGTAATAACAATAAAATACTAGTACCACCAAAAAGGCGATTTATATTCTAATCACTTGAATCAGATCTGCTAGAAAGGGGGAAATGAAGCATTTCCATTTTCTTTTGCCCAAACCAATCGATTTATACAAATATCCAAATCTCTGAGTTACAAAAAGATGTTATAGGACGAGAATGGAATACCTTAGAGGGGTTACATTTAGATGGAATCAGTGTCCCCCATGATCCTTGGCATGTTGCTGGTTCTCGAGGTGGCGACGCTCTTCAGGAAGAGCAAGGAGGTAAAAGAAGATCATGCCGCTGAAACAGACGTGATAGAGCTGATCAATGGAGCTCGTCTGGATACATTTACCTGGTAAGTATCCAATCCTCTTTTCACCAATCCCTTTACGTAATCAATCGATTCTTATCGGGGAGTTGATAAACAAATTCCTGTGGATGTATATTTGCCGGGCAACCCACCTAAACAAGAGGAAGTTCTAGATGCTATAATGAAACTTCGTAAGAAGGTTCGTGAACATCGACTTCAGGTGACCGGCAGTTCCCTCACCTTCATCCCCTTAATCTCGTTGTACAAATTCCTCATCGCCATAAGATTGAATCTAAAACCCTAACTCACCTATCTCAAAGACACTTTCAGTTCTTCCCTGCATGACTCTTGATTCTTTGTTGTGCTTTAGCTAAAGTTTTTGTTGAAAATTTCCGTTTGTTGCTGCTTTTCTGCAAGAATATCCTCTACTACTGCAATGTTGGTACCAAATGTTATTGAAATGCTCAAGTGTATTGATAAATGGATTTTATATCCACGAATCGGTTCCTAATCCAAGCTTAATCGGTGTTAATTCCTCGCGTTTATGTTTTATTTTACTTGTTTATTGTTATTTAATGTGTAGGTGTGGTGGTGTGGCGTTTGAGCATAAAAAGGAGTACAATTGTGGTGACAATGTGGCAAGCAAAGAAGAAAACAGAAATCAGTTGAAAAAGCCTACCCCCAATGGGGCGGGCCTATTTAAACTTTACACCCCCACCGGGGCGTGGGGTCTTCAACTCACGAGACAGGAGCTAAGCCCGCCGGGGAGGGCCATTTACATATATATACTCCCGCCGGGGCGGGGGGTGCCGAAACCTGACAGTCCTGGCTTGTTTCAAACTCTGCTGGAACGTGGATTTTAGTGCGTGAAATGCGTTTGGACTCTAAATGACACGGGACTTCGACTAAAACTCATGTATTGGATATATATTGAACAATGAACAACAAGATCATCATCACACAAAGCAATAAAAGAGAGCATATATAGATTAGATTAGGAGGATTTCATTAGATTAGATTAGAGTAGAATAGGATAAAAACACTAGTTCTTATGAGATTTGGAGATTGAAGCAACTTGGAGACCATTGAAGATTCAAAGTAGGAGCAAGGAGAGAGCATCAAATCTACAGACAACCGATTCTATCTTCTCATCTTTTTCTATCTGTGTCTTTTTTTGTTTATTCAATTGTGGATTCTTAGTTTTAATTCAATAATCATGAACTAATTCTTTGTTTAAGATTACAATGGATCTTATTGTGTAGTTTATTTTAATATGCTTCGCTATCAATTATTATGTTCTATTGTGAGGATTGTCTATTGTGATTTAAACTTAATTATTTAATTGATTGGCCATCAATTACCGTGATAATCTATATGAACTCGAGAGATGAAGTATAGATTTAGATCTGATCATGATAGCATGTGTTTGTGATTTCTGCATAGATGAAATTCATGATTCGTGTTTAGGATAGAGATATGCCTTTACGTCATATGTAATCTTATAGAAAACTTGTGTTTTAAATCCTTTTTAATTGTAAGTCACATAGAGAAATAGTGGATTAGTTAATTAGGATGTCTTGCTTAATTCTATCATCTGTGGATTTAAGTAAATATGAGTATTATGCATCGAGAGGTGGTTTTATCTGCTTTAGTGTTCTTGATTAACAATTCAGGATATAAAATAATTGATGAGAAGTGTGTTAACTTAAATGAAGCAATAAATGAAGTGATCTTAAATCACCAAGTACTAATTCGTAACCAACTCAATCTTATTTAAAAATAAGATGATAAGCCCTGGTACCTGAGTAGCTCCCAACTCCTTTCTCATGGAGTTGCGTCCTCAGCTTCCCTTGAAATCCTATCACCCACCTTCCTATATACTTGAGCAGTCCATAGAGTAATCAAATTCATTAGGCCCCATTTTGGTAGCTGATAACACAGCTATAACCTGAGAAACATTTTCATCTTTCTCGTGACTTTAAATAATCTGTGACATCCAAGTTGGTTGAGCAATGGTCAAGTAATTGAAGTTTACATACTTTCAGAGAACTGAGGTTTTGGAAGTTTTTCTCTCCATTTATCTGTATTATATTCCCTCTATGTAAAACTAATAAGGAGGTTGTGGTAATCCATATGCACTTCTCCTAACTGTTTTAGCCATGTAGTTCCCAGTATAGCATCATAAGACTACATATTGATAATCCGTACTGGTGTATCGAAGGTGTGATTGTTAATGGACCAAGAGAACTCAAGGCACCATGTGTTTCTCTGGATTTGCTCATCATTAGGGAGACTAATGATGATCAGATAAATGGGGTGTAGGGAACAGTTTAGTGTCCTCGCAGCTTCCTTAGGAAATTTACTCCCACTATCCACTAACATCTTATTTTCTTTCACTTTTCCCTTTGAGAACTAGTGCATGATTCCCAATTTTTTCTCCTTTAAGCGCTGCAGGTTACACAAGGCAACTTTCTCTTTTGGATTTTCATGATTCCTTCCTCAGCATGTTCAGGTTCTTCATCAAATTGTAGAGGTCCAGTGTATTCTTCACAGCCTTGTGTCTCTTCACGGGTAATGATAAAATTTTGAGGGGCCTTGCATTGTGATACATGGTGTACTTCTCTTCACAATAAAACAAAGGTCCTTAGCCTTCCTTTCATATCTCCAGGCCGCTGTAATAGGTTAATGTTTGTTAGTCTTTTTTAGGATAGCTGAGCAGTGGTATTTTGGTTGTAAGAGGTGCAGGGAAGTCCTTTTTGTTGGGTGCCAGTGGACTAGTACGAGCATTTGGGTCTTTGGGACAACTGGTAGGTTTTTGTATGGGGCTCTCATAGAATTTAGCTATCTTTAAGGCTTGCGAGAGTGTCTCAGGGTCAAGCAATTTCACCATCTTCTAGCTTCATCCTTAAGTCCACCCACAAAGTTTCCTACAAAGAAGATCAGTTAAGTGAGGTAACTTTTCAGGCAGTGTTCCCTTATGCCTCTCAAACTCATCACAGTTCCCACATGCTTCAACAATTTGGATTGCTCATAGATGTTCTCCACAACAGCCTCTGTGAACCTCACAATGAAGTTATCTGCAAATTCCCTCTTGTCATTGATGTAGTATACCAAAACTTTGGAGAGCCATGGAGGTGCATCCCAGCTATGGCAATCCTCCTCAGGGAGTTGATTACATAGATTCCAAAACACTCCTCACAATCCAGTATCCATCTTTTGCATCATCACCCCTCACTAATGGAAAAACCAACTTGAGATGCTTTAATTCTATCCCCTCTTCATCAACTTCTTATTTTTGGTTTCTCCTCCATTCAGTATCATCTTCATTTCTCCTAGTTCGTTCTTGCTCAGCAAGCCTAGGGTCTCTAAAGAAGCCCCTATCGCTTTTCTCACATATGAACATGCCTCTTGCCCCTTGCATTATCTCCAAAAGGATTCTCAAATATAGAACAAAGTTTAAATTCAACTAACTACTGCTTATTTGAATTTTTAGGAGTAAATGAGCACACAAATAAGCACAAGCACCAAAGGATCAAAACTAAATACTAGTTACCAAAGTAGTAACATGCAGTAATACTAGCTATATAAGCCGAAACTATTTAATATTTGAACAGAAAAAACAACTGAAAATTGATAACTATATTTTTGGGTTTTTGAATGATTAAACTAATGTTAGATGGGCTAAACACAGTGAATTAAATCACTTCAACCAAAAACAGAAGCAGATTAAACCAGATTATATCATAAAATATGGAAATTTTTGCCGACCAAAAATAAACAACAATTTATGGATTGAAAAATGCTTGGGTGTTGTTTTATGAGAATTATAGTTTGGGCTGTGTAAATGACTGAAACGAGTGGGTTTGAGGAGTTTAATACCTGAAACAAGTTACTTAACACTAGAATTTTCTGAGTTGCAGGTGTTCGCAGAAATAGAGCTTCCGAAGTCCTTTTTCAGTTGCTTGCTTGTTGTGATACTAAGTTGTTGCTGAAATTGGGTTGAGATTAGAGAGTTTTAGAAATATAGAAGAGAGTAGAAGAGAGTAGAACTTGGATTGGTTTTGTAGAAGAGAAGAAATTAGAGGTTGAAGATAGAAGAAAACATAGGATTTAGAAGGAAGAAGATGATGAATATGGATAGAACCTAGAGCTCTGATACCAATTTGTTAACCCCAGCTTGTAGCTTAACCAGAAAATAATAGAGAAACAAAGATTGATAGAGATATTAGAGAGAAAAACAAAGAGAATAAAGGAGGAACAAGGAGAACTCAGTGTTCTTGTTGAAAATAATAAACTCACACGCACTAAAGAAAATGGAGAAGATGTTATCACAAAGGAAATCTTATATTTCTTGCTTGCTTCAAACGAGTTGAGTACATAAGGAATCTCCATACATGTATAAACCCAAATACATGAAAGAACACTTAATAAAATAACAACTCCCTATACACCTTTTCAACTAGCTACATGAACCTTCACACACATGAACCAACAAGTACATAAATATTAATTAAAAAATAAAACATGCTAAATAAAAATACTTAATTATTTTTGGGACAAGTTTACTTTCCAACAACCCATCTTAAACTTGTCGCACCAAGTGAGCTACGCAATTTGCAAAATAATTCGACTTTGAGTGGTTTCGTGAAAATATCGACAATTTGGTCTCGAGTCTTCACAAATACAAGTTCAACTTCTTTCTTTGCAACACATTCTCTTATAAAATGATACCTCGTATCAATGTGTTTGCTTCGGTCACGAAACACCGAATTCTTGGCCAATGCAATTGCAGACTTGTTTTCGATATAAATCTCCATTGGCCTCTCTTGTTGCAAATTAAGATCTCTTAAAAGATTTTGAAGACAACAAATCCGGTTGTACTCTTTCTACAAGATGTAGCTACAACATATTCCGCTTCACAAGTAGAGAGGGTCACAATAGGTTGTTCTTTGAGGACCATGTAAATGTCGAATTCCCCATAAAGAAAACAAATCCGATTGTACTCTTTCTCTCATCATCTCTGCCCCAATCACTATCACAATATCCCTCGAGCTTGAAATTATTTGAAATTGAATAAAATAAGCCAAAATCAAGAGTACCTTTGATGTAACGGAGAATTCGTTTAACAACCTTCAAATGAATCATGGTGGGGGTTTCCATGTAATGACTAACTAGTCTAAGGTTGTGTTTGATAAAATTAGTTGTTAAGATCTGAATAGTTTAGACATCTGAATAATAAAATATCTAAATACAATTGTATCTGAATAAAAAAATGTTGTTTGATAATATTGAAGATTTGATCTGGTGGTGGTGGTCTAGTAATATTGAAAATTGATAATATTGAAGAGGGTATTTGTATCTAAAAAATAACAAAGTCATTAAGAGGCATGTCTGAATAATTTAGATTTGATTTTAAACAAACAGCACCCAACTCCATATACAATATCCGGCCTTGTGGATGTTAAGTATTGCAAACTTCCAACAAGAGTCTAGAAAAACATTGGATCCCCTATATCTCCTTCATGCTTTGACAATTTAATTCCACATTCAATGGGTGTGTTCAATGGCTTACAATCAAGCATTTTAAATTTCTTAAGGTCTTTAGCATATCCTTCTTGAGAAATAAAAATTCATTCTTTGCTTTGCTTCACTTCATGGCCAAGGTAGTAATCCATGAGAGCCATATCTATCATCTCGAATTCACGTGTCATAGCCTTCTTAAATTCTTCAAACATGCTTGGATTAGTTCCGATAAAAATCAAATCATCAACATACAAGCACACAATAAAATATCGCCATTCTTTCCGACCTTCGAATAAACGGCATGTTCAAACAGGCATCTTTTGAAATCATCGTCTTGGAAATATTTATCAATTCGGCTATTCCAAGCTCTTGGCGCTTGCTTCAATCCGTGTAACGCCTTCTTCAATTTCAAAACTTTATCTTCTTCTCCTTTTTGACAATGTAGCCAAGCGGTTGTTCCACATACACCTCTTTTTCAAGAAATCCATTTAAAAATGTGGACTTCACATCCATTTGGTAAATCAACTAATCATTTTGAGCCGCCAATGATACAAGCAATTTTACAGTTTCCAAACGAGCAAGAGGGCAAATACTTCATCATAGTGAATACTGGATCTTTCATTGTACCCTTTGGCTATACTAATCTTGCTTTGTATTTCTCCACTTCACCCTTTGCATTCTTCTTTGTCTTGTACATTCATTTCACCCCAATTGGTTTTTGGCCTTTTGGAAGTGTAGTAAGTTCCCATATCTCATTCTTCACAATGGCTTTGATTTCTTCATTCATAGCACTTCTCCATTTCTTGTCTTTGGATGCTTCTTCAAACCCCATAGGTTCACAATCCGCAAAAAGATGAAATAAATACAAATAATCAATATTTACCTCCTCCGTAGTATCAAGAATTTTTTACACACTTCTCATCTTTTGAGGTCGCTCACTTGAACTTGATTGAGATGAAGGTGGACTAGATTGCTCATTGGATGGTGGTGGAGATGGAGAAATAGGATTCCCTGTGATCACTTCTCTTTCTTGCGCTTTCTCGTCAATGAAAGGAAAAAAATTATAATTTTCCTCCAAAATGTTCCAATCCCACGAGCTTTCTTTATCAAATTTCACATCTCTACTTACCACAATTTAGTCGTTGCTCAGATTGTACAATTTGTAACCTTTGGATCTTGCATCATAGCCGATGAAAATAAGTTTCACACTTTTATCATCTAACTTCGACCTCTTCTCATCCGGTACATGCATATAAGCAAAACTTCCAAAAACACGCAAATGAGAAACACTTGGTTTTCTCCCATTCCATGCTTCTTGGGGTGTCATGTCTTCAACACTTCTAGTCGGGCAACGGTTTGACAAATAGCCACAATCAATAGCTTCGGCCCAAAAATCTCTTGGCATTTTCTTGCTCTTGAACATACTTCGAGCCATGTAAAGGATGCTTCTATTTTTTCTCTCTGCCACCCCATTTTGTTGTGGCGATCTTGCAACCGTTAAAGGATGATGAATTCCATTTTCTTCACAAAATAATTTAAATTCATTTGATGTGAACTCGCCCCCTCTATCGGATCTAACGGCCTTGATATTATACGCGCTATGCTTTTCCACAAAAACCATGAATTTTTTAAAAGCTCCAAACACCTCCGATTTTTCTGTGAGAAAATACACCCATGTCTTCCTACTAAAATCATCGATAAAGAGGAGAAAATAATTATTCTTACCGAGTTATAACAGATAAATAAGACCACACATCCGAGTGCACAAGTTCCAACTACATGGTTGCTCTAGTAGTTTACTTTTTTAATAAAAACTTTCTCGAGATTGCTTGCGACTCCCTTCACAAAGTTACAAAGTTGATTGGGGTGGTGAATTGAAGGCAACACTTTCACCATCCTCTTCTTTGACAAAGCTTCCAAACCACCAAAATTTAAGTGCCCAAGTCTCAAGTGCCAAAGACGAGACGAATCTTTAAAAGAAGTTTTTAAACATTTTGCCACATCATTTTAAATATTCAATAATAACATTCGATTTCTTGTCATAGGCACCTTCACTAGTAAATTTCCGGATTGATCGCTTATTGAAAGATTAGAATCTTTCATCAAAATATCATAACCTTTCTCTAAGAGTTGCCCCAAACTCAAAAGATTGTTCTTTATATTTGGCACATAATAAACATTTGAAATAAATTGGTGTCTCCCATCATTTAAGCGAATCAAACTTTTACCTTTTCCTTTAACCGAGATTTTTGACGAATCTCCAAAAGTGACATTGCCGCATACAGATTCATCAAGCTCAACGAACATATTTTTTCTCCCACACGTATGATTGCTTGCACTCGTGTCAAGATACCATGTATTGTCATCTTCACTCATTTCTCCTTTGCACGTCAAAAGTAAAGTCGACTCCACTTCATCAATATTTTTCTCCACATAGTTCCGACTTTCCTTTAACATTTTTTGAATCATTCTTACACTCCGAAGCATAGTGCCCATAATCGTGACAATTGTAACATTGAACTCGATATTTATCATACCTCCTTTGATACGATTGTGAATAATTTCATCTTCCACGTCTCCTTGTGTGGTGAGACTCTTGGCCCCTTTCTTCTTTGTAAGGAGAGTAGTGACTTCCTCTTCCACAACCTCGTGTTAGGCCACGACCTCAACCTCGTTGACTATTTTCATGCTTTTCTTCTCTCTCCGTGAAAGAAAGCTTCGCTTGGAGTACTTGCTCAATAAACCCCTTCTTTTGCTTTTCAAGCCTCTTCATAAATTTGCAACAAACTAATAAGTTCATCAACAGTCATGGTTTCCAAGTCTTTCGACTCCTCAATGGCTACAACAATATACTCATACTTGGGACTTGAAGAACGAAGGATTTTTTCATTTACTCGAACATCCCTAATTTCCTCACCATTACTTTTCATTTGATTGACAATTGTCAAAATTCTAGGAAAAAATCTGAAATTGATTCACTCCTTCATACGCAAACCTTCGAAGTCACTTCTCAAGGTTTAAAGACGAACCTTCTTTACTTTGGCGACTCCCTTGAACGAATTTTGGAGTATTTTCCAAGTTTGCTTGGCGATGGTGGCAAGAGCAACTTTTTGCAACATTGCATCATCCAAACATTGATGAATGATCGCTTTTTGATCTTTCTTTCTTATGCACTCAAAACTTCCTTTTGTGCTTGTGATAACGAATTTTCATCTTCGGGCTCTCCATAGCCTTTGGTCACAATGTCCCATAGATCATGAGAACCAAAAATCGCCTTCATGCGAATACACCAACACTCATGGTTATCCTTCTTCAATTGGGGAACTTAGAATTGGACCGATCCATTTGCCATTTTCTAGTGGGTGTTACTAGCAACCTAGCTTTGATACCAATTTGTTGGAAATAATAAACTCACACACTAGAGAAAATGGAGAAAAGATGTTATCACAAAGGAAATCTTATATTTCTTGCTTACTTCAAATGAGTTGAGTACATAGGTATTTATAAGAATCTCTATACATGTATAAACCTAGACATTTATAAGAACACTTAATGAAATAACAACTCCCTAGACATCTTTTCAACTAGCTACATGAACCTTCACATACATGAACCAACAAGTACATAAATATTAATTAAAACATGCTAAATAAAAATACTTAATTATTTTTGGGACAAGTTTACTTTACAACAGTTGTTCACTGAGTTTATGAGAGAGAATAGAGATAGAAAATAAGAAGCAGCTGAAAGATTCAGTCCTTAATTCATTTCACAAAATTCATATCATCATACTAGGAGAATTCTCTTCCCATTACATCTATATAAAGGAAAAACAATGCTGAAAAATATTTCTCCTAACCTACACCACTATCTTTATCCTTCACTCGAGAACAACTAACTACCCACCCAAGTGCTCACATGCTCTCTCAAGATGACTACATCTGCAAGAATATACTAATTATTCTTATGTTCCCAGTTTACCCTTGCCTAACACGACTCCATGGACGCCTAGCTGCCAAGCAAGCACCTCGGTAGTTGGGTCAGTTGGCTTACCCATAACACATGATCCATGGAATATATATCCATGACCCATGGAATTAAAAGTTAAGAATAGGCGACTTTTATTTTGACGACCGCGATCAAAAAAGGGGGAGACTAAAACTTGACCAGTAACCACAACTTCGACTTGCGGCAACGGCAACCATGCGCAAAGTCGCGGCTGAGTGTCACACCCTTAACAGTAGCTCTTTGAGATTTGTCTCTCTTTCAAGTCTTTCCCTCTCCCACACACATGCATAGTAAATAATTTCCCTCTTCCTCATATACATGAACACTGTATTGTCTATTAATTTCCCCCTCACACACATTGTATTGTTTGCCCTCTCCCAAGCAAACACTGTATTGTTTGTAAACAATACACATGAACATACGCTGGGTTGTTTTACAGATAATAAAAGAGTCGCAATGTAAATACTTTATTGTTTACTTTTTGGTTAAGTGTAAATAATTTACTGTAATTTATTCTCACACACAATGTATAAATGATGGTGTGAATAAATTGGAAAAAGAAAATGTAAACACTATTTTGATTGTGCAAAATTGCAAATGATAAAATATTTTCTTAAAAGTATTTTATGACTTGTTATGTGGTGTATTTTTTATTACTTAGACAAAAAAATTTGTATCTTGTTGAGGTTTGCACCCTAATATTTAAAACGTATCTAAGTGCACCCTAAACTTCTTTTTCGCTAAACAAAATGCACCCTCCGTACAATTAACAGGTCAAAATTGACCGGTTGTGCCTGCAATCCAAATTTTGAAGGGGTAATTTCGGTAAAACATGTTTAAGAAATAAAAAAACATTAAAAAAAATAAACAATAAACCACACCCCCAAATATAAACCAAACCCCAACCCTAATCCCCAAATCATTTGTTCATCATCTTTAATTTTCAAATTCTAGCTATCATCATCCAACCCAAAATGTAATCATTCATCATCTTCATCTCCTACTCCATTGTTGCAACAATCAAAATCACAAAAACAAAATAAGTTCTCCCTCTTTGTCGGACCAAATTTGTCAAGAAGAGCGTGCATGTTAGCGAGTATTGCCAAGTTGTTGCTCATGTATTCCTTCGATCTCTGCACCTTCATTCGGACCTCATCAAGAACCGTTGATCCCATCTCCTCCAACCCATCTAAACACGTGTCCTGATCAGTCATTGCAGCGCTTATCCACGTATTCACGTCCTTAATCTTCACTTCGGTCAACACCTTCTCTCCTGGGCTCTCAACCATCGAGCTGCTGAGTTCGCCGCGTCATCGAACAAACACACGTAGTCACGCAGAGCCAACTCGGATCTAGGGTCGTTTGATTTGGAGATGAGGGTTTCGAGGAGAGAGGAGATGCTTTTGAGTTCCACAATTGTGATATTAAGAAAGCGTGAAGATGAGTTCCGAGGTCGGGTCAGGTTTGGGTGGAAGTTTGTTAAGGGGGGATATGGCAGTGATGCACGAGTTGGAGTACTGAGTCACAGAACAGACGGTTCGGATTGTCTTGGCCTGGTGTTGTTTTTGGTGCTTTATGAAGTGAGAAAATTTGTGGGTATTGTGAATCAATAAGTTTTTGACCTATTTTGTGATTTCTGGCATTGGGGCTTTGATATAAGAATGGATTCAGTGGAGAAAGGTATTGAGAATTTGGTATCTGCAAGGAAATTGTTGAAGATTAGCTTAGAGAAATCAAAAGCTTTAGGGATAGAAATAGAGATAGGGTTTGGGTTTAGGAGCTGAAATTGAGGCGAGAGATGTGATTGTTGGGACACGAAAAGTAAAATCAGACGAGGAATGGTCGGCAATCGACTTGAAAGATGAACAGTGCTTAATCAGTAAAGAAAGCTTAAATTCAAAGAGTAAATCAAAGAATGGTTCAGCTATTAAGCAAATTAAAGGAGCTGCATCTGTGTTTGGCTTTGTATCGTTTCAAAAAAATGGAAAACTGAAGGAAGATAAGGGTGTTCATGATCTGGGTAAAGAACAATTTGGGCCAATTGATCGAAATTTTACTTCCTCCGCCTCTAGTGAGAATGAATTGGGACTTTCTCAAGAAAACCCATTTTGGAATTGTCACGTGAGAGAGAGAAAGTAAAACATGGTCAATTCTAATGTTATCAGAGAACTTGCCTCAAGAGGCTGCCGCCAAGGCCGAGAAGCAAAGTGGAGGTGATAAGGTGAGGAAGAAGCCATTTATGACTCTGTTTTAGAGAAATGGACAGGGTGGAGGTGAAAATGGTTCTGTTTCCGAGGAGATTGTTGAAGATTAGATTAGAGAAATCAAAAGCTTTAGGGATAGGGATAGGGTTTGGGGGTTTAGGGTTGGGGTTATTGATGGAGAGGTTGAGGTATATTTTAATATATTTTTTATTTCTTAAACATGTTTTACCGAAATTACCCCTTCAAAATTTGAATTACAGGCACAACCAGTCAATTTTAACATGTTAATTGTACGGAGGGTGCATTTTGTTTAGCGAAAAAGAAGTTTAGGATACACTTAGATACGTTTTAAATATTATGGTGCAAACCTCAACAATGCTACAAACTTTGGGGTGCAAACTGTCTTTTAGTCTATTACGTATTAGACTTGTAATAAGTGATAACTTGGTTGATATTTTATTTTCTATGTCTACTAATTTTTAATATGCATTGCAGTTACCAAATACTCTCAGACATAACAAATGTGTATTGATACTTGCGTACCTAAATTGGGTACAAGTACGTACCAAAACTCTAAATTTAGTGTACCGAGAAATTTCTTTACTATTTAACTATAGTTTACACAAATATCAATATTATAACTTAGTATTGGATACTCAAATATTATATTTGTACTAAAATATTTATACCCCAATCAACTTGTTGATTCAACTAAAAAATCATTTATAAAACTTAGGTTTATTACATTTAGATTCTAAGCTAATTTCTAACTATAAGAACTTATATAAAGATATTCTAGCGTATCGCGTTTTAGTTATATAGTGTACCGCGTGCACGTATTTGTACCGTGTACCAAAACATACCACGTTTCAGGTAATATTGAATTGCAGCGTTTTATGTTAGTTATTATGTTTTGGATTTTAATGTATATAAATTTCATTTTCAATGTACTTTTGAAGTGATTAAATATCGTATAAATTGCACATTGTGAACGACTTATCGTCATACAAATGTCGTGGCGATCGCCTTATCGCTTGGGTTGCCCAGCGGTCGGCTACCGCCATGCCTTGTCATAGCGCCATAACAACTCTGATTTCAATAGTTAAAAATACTATATTGACAAGTATAAAATGTTTGATTATTTTGATTCTTTTATGCTCAAGATTTATTGCATGTATTCTGTTATACAAGTTGATTTAAGGTATTTATTGATTTTAAGAAGAATTTGATGTGATTCTACAAATATGAGTTATTATACTTAGTTTTTAGTTGTTTTGCAGGAGTACTCTACGACCGTTGGGCAAGTACTCTACATTCGTAGTGTTAGAGTGCACTCTGGCAGCTCTACATTGCAGGAAGGCTTGGGTTGAGTCGCTAGACGATTTCCAGTTATGCTCTACGAATGTTGTAATTCACTTTACGATTCAGTTGTATGTTCGACGATTTGCCAACTCTGTGACACAACACTCTACGTTCGTAGTGTGGGTATTCTATGACTGGCTAAGTTTACTCTACGTTTTCAGCTCAGCGGCCAAGTCACTCTATGTTTGTCTGCTGAGGGGCTCTACTCTACGATTATATGGGTTGACTTGTGAGTTGCCTATTGAATTCCAAATATGAATAGTATTTAAGATATTGGAGCTTAAGAATACAAATCCTAACATGATTTGGAAATAGAATTACGCTTCAAGAAGGAAGCTGAATTAGATATTGAATTTGAGTCGAAGTTCGATATGAAAACCGAGTATGGACAGAATTCGAATTGGAAAAGGAAACTGAAGAAAGCTCTGCTTTGGAAACTTAATTCTGATTGAACAAGGAAGCTACTTCAATCAAGTTTTTAGAGTTCAAGAAGGATTCAAAAACTACTATAGTTGCAGAGTGAAGACTTCCGAATTAGAATAGGATTAGATTTTTTTTAGGGTTTCAAGATTGTATCTATAAATACCTTCACTTGTAAACACACGACACACATACTAGAACATATTCTATTTATTATTCTGTTTGTTTCGTTATCAGCATGCTAGACTAGTTTATTTATTTCAATTCTAAGGGGATATGGAACCTTGTTTACAGTTAATAGTATAATTGAGTTTTATTATTTATTTCTTCTTATATGAGATTTATTCTGATAATCTGTTTTAACTAATTATATGCTATTTTATCTTATTGATTTGATGTGGTCAATTAAATTAATCTGATTAATATCATCTGCAAGATAAATATATACTCCCTCCGTCCCATAGTTATAGGCTGATTTTTCATTTTGAGATGTTCCAATATATAGGCTACTTACTATTTATAAAATTTTGTTGGTTCATTGTTTTACTTTTATGCCCTTATAATAAATATTCAACCATTACTCTTTTTTAGAAAAAACAACATTCAATGTCATTATTTTTATCACCACATTTAATGTTGTATTCTCTTTGGTTAAAGTTTATAGACTTTAATTGTCAGTACACATCAATCAATGAAGTTGAGAGTTCCAGTGTGATAAGTAAAGAGTAATTAACTTATTTATTAATTCCATATTAAGGGGTATATGTGAAAAATTTTTGTTAAAATTGTCACTTAAATTGATTTTCTTAAACTATGTGCCAAAACAAATCAGCCTATAACTATGGGACGGAGGGAGTAATATTAAGTAAACGATGTTGTATCTGATCACAAGTATTAATTAGTAATACATGATTGTGCACAAGCTTTTGAGTATTACTATAATTATCAGAAGACAAGTTAAATAATCCATGATAGTGTGATTGTTGCTATGAATAACCTAATTCTCTAATTCTTAATGCTTCTATTATATTAAATCTAGACTGATAGTTCTGGATTATATAATAATTAGGGCCTAGTGAGGGCGATTGTCACATTAGACTTAAAACCTAAGGAGGATTTCAGATAATTAGTGATTCGGTTATCTAAGTTATTAATTTCATTGAAGGAATAAATAATGTTAACTTGATTACACTGTTGTTGTAAATTGTTGAAACTGATTTCGAATAACTAGCGATTACAGATATCTAGGGTTATTAATTTCATTGAAGGAAGAAATAATGTTAACTTGATTACACTGTTGCTGTAAATTGGTGAAACTGAACTGAAGCTTTAATTTATTTGATTATCTTCATTAAATTTTAATTATGTTTTATTTAGTTAATTATAATTAATTCAAAACCCCAATCCTTTACTTATTGTTTATTGTTAGAAACATTAGGATAAATTCAAGACAATATCATTCTCTATGTGATGGATCCTTACTTGCTACTGTGCTTCTTGTTTAAATTCGTAAAGTGAGGTTTAATTTTGGAGTGCTAAACGACAGCTTCCCATATATACTCCCTCCATCCCCAAATTAATTGCCACAGAAGTGTATTATATTTGAATCAATTGAAATAAATTCCCAAGAGGGAACATACATAATCAGTTCCGCTAGAAGAGGAAAAAATGTTTGCTCAAACCGATAGATTTTATACGAATAAATATCCAAAATCCAAGTTTTCAAAAAGATACTATAGGACGATAATGGAATACCTTAGAGGGGATATATTAAGATGGAATCAGTGGCCCCCGTGTTCCTTGGCATGCTGCTGGTGCTCGAGGTGGCGACGCTCTTCGGGAAGAGCAACGAGGTAAGATAAGATCATGCCGCCGAAGCAGACATGATAGAGTGGATCAATGGAGCTGGTCTGAATATACTTGGCGTAGTAAATATCCAATCCTCTTTTCACCGATCCCTTCACGTACTCCATCGTAAACATAGGCTTCAGGTGAGCCGGCAGCTCCCTCACCTTCATCCCCTTAATCTCGTTGTAGAAATTCCTCATCGCCATTCTCGACGGATCTTGAGATCTGAAACCCTAACCCTAGTTTTTTCTTCTTCGCTCACCCAACAAGAAAGGTGATTAATTTTGCCCGCTTAACTCTGTTTCGCCGTTTCTCTCTCGCGTTAAATAATTCTAGTAACGTTCAAAAAGGGTAAAATGGCCCTGAACTTTAGGTATTTTTGGTCATTTCATTTAGTCAACGGATAACTTTTTTATTTAAAAATTTTGGATATTGAGCCCCTATGTACCACATATGCACTGACTTGTCTACGTGGCCCTGTTCTACTTTTTCAAAATTAATTCTCAAAAATATGTTACTCCAAATAATTGAACCCAATACCTCTAATTTAAAATTTTGGTCAAAAACCCACCCAACATCACATGTCTAATTGTTAGATTAACCCAAGAAATAAGTTTTGTACTAAATAAGTTCATTATTATTATTATTATAATTATTATTATAATAACCATAATAATAATAACAACCATAATAATAATAATAGCAATAACAATAATAATAATTATTATTATTATCATTTTTAAAAAAAAATGAAAATTAATTCTTATTTTTAATTTTGAAAACTATTATGTTTAAACTTCATATTTATTAGGGTTAAGTTCAGATGACCACCTGGGGTTTGAGCGGTTTCCCACTTAACCACCTGTAGTCAGTAAAGCTACATTTAAGCTCCCGACTTTTTGAGTTGAAGTGAATAACTGCTTTCTGTCATAACTCTGTTACTTAAGTTGGATAAAGACTTAATTACTCTCCTTATATACAAACGACAGATGAGAGAACATGGGAGTAATTCCATTCATTTTGTTCGAATCTTCAATACAGGGCTCATCAAAAAGGGAAAATATGAAATATTGCTCATAATAATCAATACCCAATTGACAATTAAAAAGAAAAAAAAAACTAATTTCATTCAATTTGTTACTCCATCCATCGCCATTCCTATAAACAAACAAAACCAAAATAAATTCCAATTCCAGTAAGCTCCACATGCAAATTTGACAAAAATACAATTCTTACAACACAAATATAAAGAGATTGAAGAGGGAAAAACAGAAGCTAACATCAATGCAGAAGTTCAAGAGAAGATTAAATTAACTGGTAACCTTAAGGAAGATCGAGATATTGATCAGATGAAAAGGGAGAAGAAGATGTTAGGGCTTATTAAGAGAGGATGATGAAGGTCTTGAGAATCTTAACAGCAACCAAGTGCAAAACTTAACAGAATGTCAAAGTAACAGCAAAATTACCAACTGAGCAACCAATTCTATCACTCACTGGAGTCAAGTAGAATAATAGACAGATTACCTCACTGGTTAAAAATCAACCAAACATGTTTCAACCATAGAACTTCATTCCAAAATGTTGTGTACTTAAACAAGTTTCCAAAAATTATATAATTACAATTAAGAAATAAAAACCCAAATTTGATCATCACAAATAAAAATCGCTTAGTAGAAGAAAACCCAAATTTTATCTTTACAAATAAAGCCATCTCACCTCTGATTCGTAACCCTTCAGCAACGTGGCCCCAAAACTATCAACTGGGACATCATCAAACTCCTCAAAGCCTCGATCTTCCGGCAATTTATCCAAATCTTCCCTCAATTTCTTAACCATCAACCTATCAATAGGATCATACGATTGAGGTTCTGCACTTTCGAAATTACGATTAGTCGACCATCAAATTCAGTAGTAGGTTACGTCAGACTCGAAGAGGGTTTTCAGAGGTGGGATTGACTTGAATCGGAGGGGTCCGTGGCGCCCCAAAATTAGGTATCGTCACCCATCTTGGGTCGCCACTTACATGGTACATAAATTCAAATACACTTACTAATATAAGCTGTCAGGTATGCAATACGACATAATCTGTGAGTTTGAATACAAATATTGTCTACTAGATATTATACAAACTCAAAAGGAGTCCTCATTACAACTATTATCACACTATTTCACGAAATAGTGAGGACTACTATTGCTATCCTCCGGACCATTACTCTGCTCCCCGACTGTCGTCCCATTTATGTTCTCATTTCACAGAGAAACGGTGAAAGAAAAAAGGTGAGCTCAACTAGCCCAATAAGAAATATTATGACTAAGATAATGCAGAATAAATTATCATTAGCCTTGACAGATGTTAAACGATAAAATACAATAGACAACCGGTTTAACTACGATGGAATATACGAATCCATTAAAAAGTCAAGTAGAAAATAAAATCTACTATCTTTTATGATTTAAAAGTTTTTCATCATTTGTTATAAATTGAGACTCGACTTTAATGAATAAACCACAATATCTAATCATCCCCATCACCACGGTTAAGGATTTTCATCAAATTATCAATGGTCATGACTATACCGAATCACCCCTCGGTCATAATCATACCAAAATTATCCACCACTTGCATTCTGATAGCCATCGAGGACTTTTGTCACATCATTTATATCAAGCCATGATTATCTTAAGAATGAACCAGGTCATAATCATACTAAGTTCATCTATGCACGTAAGCCAAAAGATAACTTTCAACATAATATAAACATGGATGATGACTATGATATAAGAATTCAATAAAACAAGTTCAAGAATTAATTTATCTAGGAATTATTAACGTCCAAATTGTCAACAAGATCTTGTTTTTGTAGAGTAAAATTCAAGAATGATCGGAAGAATATTTTCATGAAAAGATCTTTGGATGAAGCCTTGAAATATCAAGGATATTCCACTAATTTCATGGAGTATAGAAGTCAAAGTTTTAACCAGTGGGTATAATAAAGAATGGAATAACAAAGGAAATCACCACGCATGCGGTATTTGATGTATGAGTTATTCCAATGTAATAATAATAATGAACCGAGTCGAGTGAAATTCACAATCATGCGGATGATCCAACGTAATAATAAATGCTTTGAATAATAATAAATAATGGAACCGAGTCCTGTAAAACACACGACGTGATATTCCAAATGTAATAATAAATGCGGAATAATAAACAATAGAACCGTGTCCGGTGTAAAAACACACGCATGGATATTCCAATGAGAATAATAAAGAATGGAATAATGAAGAAGATCACCAAGTATAGGGATTCGCGTGATCTGAGTTATTCCAATGAGAATAAATAAGAATGGAATAACATAAGGATTTCACCAAGTATAGGTTCACTGATATACATGAGTTATGTATAGGGTATACCACTTTTACACGAGTTATTCCAATGTAATAATAATGAATGGAATAATGAAGTTCTCTTCATGAATAAGAAAGAATAACACCCTTACGAATACAACAAATAATATCCCTTACCGTAAAAGACAATTTGGATATCAAAGTAGTGAAGTACTGTAATACTCTTCTTTCTTTCTCTATATAGATTTTCTCTATAAACTTCTCTCTATAATTTCTCTCCCTGTAGTTTCAAAGTGAATTCGTAAGAAAATAATTAAGGAATGAGATTCTATTTATAGAAAAATAGAATGCATAGTAATTAATCCATGAACTATCAGATTGATTTACTTTAATCTGACGGTCCATATTTAAAAAGCAAAATCTTTTAAATAAAATATCATATATTCTATTTATATAAAATATTTTACTATGCAAACACTATGCAACACTACGCAAAACACTACGCAACACTATCATAATAAAATATAATATATTATTTATAGAATAACTTTAATAAAGTATTACATTTTTATATAAAAGATGTTTACATTTTATTACGTTAATAATAATGAATAAAACAAAACGTCATTATCGCTATAATAATTCATATTATTAATCGACAATAATGGAATCAAACCGAGTGACTTCTCACATAAGCATCAATAATCAATACCGTGTGCTACTATGCAACCACACGACATCGTACTTTTACTACCGAGTAGTTCAACAAGATCAACCAGTAAAACTTCCGCCGTTATTTCAATAAAATATTTTTGTCGCTTTCTCAATCCGAAATAATTACATTATGGGGTCCACCAATGATTGAGCCATTGTATTTAATATTCCCTGCTAAACCGAATATTCCCCACCAATCGAATATAATATAACCACTTGCATACTTTGCAAAATTTATAAATACTACCCACAACTACAATATTATCTCAAATTCACACCATACATTAAAAAATTATTTTGACAAAATTTAAATCTTTATTGATAAAATCTGGGGTCTCACAGGGTCGTTTGGGATCGACTTCTAATTTTCTTTCGGAGTCTCCATTCATTGGGTTTTGGTGGGATTTACGAGGGTTTTGGATCGGGAAATTATGGATTTGGAAGGGTCGAACTCAGTGAGGAATTCTTTGTCGGGTACTAGTCTTGTTGGATGAATTGTTTGAGGATGAGAGAGAAAAGGATACTCCTTTCATGGCGGTGCCGTGTGTTAGAGAGGGAGAAGAGATGGTGGGCCGAAGAGAAGGAAAGGGAGCGAGGGAGGGAGAAGAAGGGTATTTTAGACATTTTCTAGTTTTTTATACTGTTACACTCTTTTTTCACGCGTTTTTGGTGTGAGACCCCAGATTTTATCAATAAAGATTTAAATTTTGTCGAAATAATTTTTAATATTATGGTGTGAATTTGAGATAATATTATAGTTGTGGGTAGTATTTATAAATTTTGCAAAGTATGCAAGTGGTTATATTATATTCGATTGGTCTGGGAATATCTTGGCTTAGCGAGGAATATTCCTACAACTCTAATCATCATTGGTGGACCCCACAAATGTAATTATTATCGGATTGAGAAAAAAGCGACAAAAATATTTTATTGAAATAACGGCGGAAGTTTTACCGTGGATACCGTTGAACTACTTTCGGTAGTAAAAGTACGATGTACGTGTGGTTGCATAAGAAGTAGCACCTGCAGTATTGATTATTGATATTTATGTGAGGAGTCACCATTTGATTCCATTATCACGATTAATAATATGAATTATTATAACGATGATGACGTTTTGTTTTATTCAGTATTATTAACGTAATAAAACAGCGAACATCTTTTTATATAAAATAGAAAGTGATAATGACGCTTTTGTTTTATTCGTAATAAAATGTAAAAATCTTCTTTATATATAAAATAGAATACTTTATTAAAGTTATTCTATAAATATAATATATTATATTTTATTATGCGTAGTGTTGCATAGTGTTTTTACATAGTGTTGCGTAGTGTTTGCGTAGTAAAATGTTTTTATATAAATAGAATATATTATATTTTATTTAAAAGATTTTTCTTTAAATATGGACCGTCAGATTAAAAGTAAATCAATCTGGACCGCTTCATGGATTAGTTTCTTATGCATTCCATTTTCCTATAAATAAGCTCATTCCTTCATTATTTTCTTACGAATTCATTGAAACTCTAGAGAGAAATTATGAAAGAAGCTATAGAGAAAATTATAGAAAGCAAGAAGAGCGTTCTGCTACTTCACTTCTTCTATATTCAGTTCTTTTTACTAGTAGTGGTGTTATTCTTATTCTTCTTCTTGAGAGAACTTCATTATTCCATTCACTATTATTCTGTTGGAATAACTCCGTCAAAGTGGTATACCCTATACATAACCTTGTATATCTGGCGTATCCTATACTTGGTGAAATCTTATGTTATTCCATTCTTATTTATTCATTGAATAACTTTGTATACGCTGCTTTACCCTATACTTGGTGAAATTCTTCTATTATCCTGTTGGAACATCCTCGTCTGTCATGTGTTTTACACCTAACCGGTTTTGTCTTTATTATTCGCTGAACATCCTCATGTCATGTGTTTTACACCGGACCTGGTTCCGCTTTTATTATTCTGTTGGAACATCCTCATGCGTGTGTTTTACAATTTGACCGGTTCCGCCTTTATCATTCATTGGAATATCCTATCTCGTGTTTTTACACCGGATCCGGTTCCATCTTTATTATTCTGTTGGAACATCCCGCCGATGGTGTAATTTCACCCGACCGGTTCCGTTATTATTATTACATTGGAATAACTCATTGTCAAATCTGCATGCATGGTGATTTCTTTTGTTATTCCATTCTTTATTATACCCAAATTGGTTAAAACTTTTGACTTCTATACTCCATGAAATTAGTAGAATATCCTTGATATTTGCGCTTCCTCCAAAGATCTTTTCATGGAAATATTCTTCCGATCATTCTTGAATTTTACTCTCTAAACAAATCATTACGTTGACAATTTGACGTTAATAATTCATGGATTAAATAATTCTTGAACTTGTTTTATTGAATTATTATGTCATTGTCATCATCCTCATGTTATATTATGTTATCTTTGGCTTACGTGCGTAGATGAACTTAGTATGATTATGACCAGGGGATCATTCGGTATAATCACGACTTGATATAAATGATGTGACAAAAGTCCTCGGTGGCTGTAAATGCGATGATGGATAGTTTTTGGTATGATTATGACCGGGGTGATTCGGTATAGTCGTGACCATTGATAATTTGATGAAAATCCTCGATCGTGGTAGTGCGGGGATGATTAGATGTGGTGGTTTATTATTAAAAGTTAGTCTCGATGATAAAATTTATGAAAACCTTTAAAACCTAAAAGATAGTAGACTTTTATTCTCTACTTGACTTTTTAATGGATTGCTTATTCATTGCAGCTTAAACCGGTTTGTCATTGTATTTTATCGGTTTAACATCATGAAGAAGGCTAATGATAATTTATTCTGCATTATCTTAGTCATAATATTTCTTCTTCGGGCTAGTTGAGCTCACCCTTTCTTTCACCGTTTCTTCGTGAAATGAGAACATAGCCGGGACGAAGTCGGGGAACGAAGTAATGGTCCGGAGGATAAGCATTAGTAGTCCTCACTATTCTCGTGAAATAGTGTGATAATAGTTGTAATGAGAACTCCTTTTGAGTTTGTATAATATCTAGTAGACAATATTTGTATTCAAACTCACGCTTTATGTCGTATTGTACACCTACGCTTATATTAGTAAGTTGATTTGAATTTATGTACCATGTAAGTGGCGACCCAAGACGGGTGACGATACCAAATTTTGGGGCGTCCACGGTTGGTATCGAGCTTAGGGATATGATCCCCGGGTTGAGATGTGAGATAAGAACTAGGAGGGAGAGACGGGAATTCCTTCGCTAAGTATGACCTACCTAAATTTATTTGGTATTTAATTGGTCACGAGTATAGGGATAATATGTGATATGTTAATTAACCCTTGTTTTGTGACAAAGTGTTTGAGAATGACATCCGAAAATGCCGAGATAAGCAATGAAGCACATGAGAGTGTTGATTCACTTTCAAACAAAAGGTAACGACCAACAACACGATAATAATCATCATCTGGTGGCAACGGCTATCAGAACAATGATAACCATCGTGGGAAAAATTATCATGCTAAGAATGGTAACCACTTCGGTGGTAATCATGGCAAAGATAATAGATATGGAAATTGCAAGAAGAGAAGGTCAATTAGCTCAATTTTGTTGTGCACCAAAGTCAAGTCTAGCTGAGACGGTGGCACCAAAGGTGGATATGGACAAAATAAAGTCGTTGGTTTTAGGAAGTGCATTTTTCATGACTTCTCAAAAAGCGAGTAAACCGAACGAAGTTAGCACGGGTTAGTTAATTATAAATTATAAGTCTCAGACCTTATAAGATACTGGGATTCTACCCATTATTTTATCTCTCTTGCTTGCATTCAACGTTTAAATTTGACTCGGAGAAGTTAGACTTTGACTTATTGGTTGAAACTTCGTTAGTAGGAGCCTCATATCGCTATACTATTTTTAAATCTTGTTTGATTCAAATAAACACTTTCACGTTACTCCGTCGATCTTATCTTTTGAAAACACTTGCCTTTGATGTGATTTTAGGAGGAATCAATTGGTTAACTACTCATCATGTTTTTCGTAAGGTTGTTAGCTTTTATATTCATAACCAACTCATTATACGAATTCAAAGTAACCAAACCCTAAAGTTAATCAACATTATATCGAAGCCATAAGTAAAGAGCCCCGATCCTTTCGTTGTTAACTTCCTTGTGGGAATGCACCGCTTTACTTTTTGTAGGCGACGCCGTGATCAAGATGGCAAGTTGATAGGTATCATTGTGAGGTGCTATCCAGTTAAGGGATAGAAAGTCACAGTTGGTATTAATGTGACGTCTTATTCAAGTCTTGGACGAGAAAATAGATTTTGAATGATATTTCTATCATTAATAAATTTCTTGACGATTCTTGAAGATTTCCTAGCCTACCTTAGAGCGTGAAATCGAATTTTGTATTGATTTCAAAGATAAAAACCCATTTCTTAAACCCTCAAATGTTTCTTCAACTAAAAGGATCTGTTTACGAGGATTATGATGAAAGTCATAATAAAAGCATTGGACTAATAAAAATCATGGGTATATGAAGTATTAGTAAGTGTTATGATGAGTTATGTTGGTTATTATGAGAAAACATGAAAGTTTCTTAGAAATCACAAAGAGTTGAAAATTAGATTTTGGTGAAAAACGTAACATGAAATTCAATTGACCATATCTCCTATTATATTTTGAATTTTTGAGTGTGGTCAAGTCCTAGAGTTAGATCTATGAGTTACCTAACTAATCCAAGTGGGATTACTGGAAAAGGTGTTGTAGATTTTTGTGTGGACTGATTTTAATAAAGAATGAAAAAGCTTGAAATTTTAAAAAGCTACTGATTTTATTTTTAAAAGGGCATTTTCGGCCACTTAAATTATGAGAAAAATTCTAGCCTTTTGGGAAATGAAAGTATATGGTATAAAGTACCTCCTGTCCAAAAATGAGCTCATTCTGACTTAAAATGAGCAAGTTATGACTATTTCAATATTTAGGTTTTTCCGACAAAAAATGCTATAACTGGAGTTCTATAACTCCGATGACCATGAAATTTAAACTAGAAGCTCACGTTAACATGTGTAAGGTCCTGCCAAGATTTGGAAAATTTTGGAGTTAAACTTGAGGTAGCTAATTTCTTAAGGAATTAATTAGAAATTGATTTTTGAAAAATAGTAAATGAATTTTAAAAATTCAGAGAAAAATATATTTTCATTATGGGACTATATTATGCTAAATCCCAGAAAAAGAAATATTTTTGGGATTGATTTGGTATTTTTCATGAAAATGGTTTAATTTGACATATGAGTTAAATATGTTATGTGAAGAACAAAAAGTTGAAAATATGATTTTATGGCCAGAGAATCTTATATAGAGTATATGCATATTTTTGATGAGGATTTGATAATTGGTGATGATATTTTATGAGTATGGCATTTTGAATGATTAAACGATTATATGGTAAAGCGTAAACAATTGAAAAATTGTTTATAAATTTAAGAAGTGATTAAAATATTGTTATAATATTAATGTTATTAGATTATGAGATTATTAAGTGATTGATAACACGGGATATTCTTGAATCCACGATAAATTATATTATAAATGTTTAATATTTATCCTTTATCTCATTTGATTGATTCTTTATATCATTATCCTTACGTTTATATTATGTTGAAAGTCATCTCATGGCCAGAAATGCATAGATGGAACTTTGGTATGATTATAACTGAGGATTGTTTCTAAGATAATCATAACCGTAATTGAAAACACAATTATCTTCGTCAGTAATGGATAATTTGTGGTCGTGATACTTAATGAATACACAATTATCTTCTAGTAAATAGCATTTGGATAATTCGTGGTCGCGATACTTAATGAATATCCTTGGCACCAGAGTATAAGCGGGATGATTCGATGATATGAATTAATTATTGAGTTGAGTCTCAAAGAATGAAATATTAATTCATGGATGTAAGTAAAAGTCATCTTCTTTGGTAGTAGTGCGTTGATAGACTTGGTATGATTATGACCAAGGATTATTCTAGATAATCACGATAGATTGAAAACACGAATATCCTCGGCCAAATGCACATGGATAATTCGTGGTCGTGATACTATTAAGTTGCGTCTCAAAGATTATTGGTTTTCTGATTGTATATCTTTGGCCTCCAGTAGTCAGAAGATGAATTGATATCTTTAAATAGGATCACAAGATGAATTTAATATTTTTTACGATAAAGGTATTCAAATATCCTCACCTCTTATCATACTGCAGACGCACTTAATTTCGGCGAAATTCTATAAGGAGGGAGATTGTGAGGCCCCAAATTTTATCAATAAAGATTTAAATTTTGTCGAAATAATTTTTAATATTATGGTGTGAATTTGAGATAAGATTATAGTTGTGGGTAGTATTTATAAATTTTTCAAGAAAGTATGCAGTGGTTATATTATATTCGATTGGTTTTAAATATTCGGTTTAGCGAGGGAATATTCCTACAACTACCAATCATTGGGGACCCCATTAATGTAATTATTATTTTCGGATTGAAAAACGACAAAAATATTTTATCGAAATAACTACGGAAGTTTCTACCGTGATATCTTGTTGAACTACTCTCGGTAGTAAAAGATGAATAATGTCGTTGGTTGCGTAGTAATACACGGTATTGATTATTGATATTTATGTGAGAAATACCATTTGATTCCATTATCATCGATTAATAATATGAATTATTATAACGATGATGACGTTTTGTTTTATTCAGTATTATTAACGTAATAAAAACAGTAACATCTTTTTATATAAAATAGAAAGTGATAATGACGTTTTGTTTTATTAAGTAATAAAATGTAAACATCTTTTATATAAAATAGAATACTTTATTAAAGTTATTCTATAAATATAATATATTATATTTTATTATGCGTAGTGTTGCATAGTAAATTGCGATAGTGTTGCATAGTGTTTTGTGAGTAAGAAACGTTTTTATATAAATAGAATATATTATATTTTATTTAAAAGATTTTTTTTTAAATATGAATAGTCGATTAAAATGCGTCAATCCTGAATTGCTTCAATGGATTAATTCTTATCGTTCCATTTTTCTATAAATAAGTTCATTCCTTCATTATTTTCTTACTTTAATTCATCAAACTCTGTAGAGAAAATTATGAAAGAAGTTTATAGAGAAAAATTATAGAAAGAAGAAGAGTATTCTACTACTTCACTACTTCTATATTCAGGTTTTTTTTCACTAGAAGTGCCATATTCTTTTCTTCTCAAGAGAATCATTATTCCATTCACTATTATTCTGTTTAATAACTCATGAAAGTGGTATCTTACTATACATAACCTGTAGATATGCTCAAGATATCCTATACTTTAATGAAATCCTTATGTTATTCCATTCTTATTTATTCTGTTGGAATAACCTCAGATCATGCCATTTCTTCTACTTGGTGAAATTCTTCTATTATTCATTTAACATCCGTCGCGCTGTTTTTACTTTGCCGACCCTGCCCGTCTTTATTATTCTCATTGGAACATCCTCGTCATGTGTTTCACCCGGACCTGGTTCCCGCCTTTATCATTCTGTTGGAATATCCTATTCGTGTGTTTCTGGCCGGATCCTGCCCATCTTTATTATTCTGTTGGAACATCCTGTCGTTAATGCTAATTTCACCCGACCCTTGCCCGTTATTATTATTATTCTGTTTGGAATAACCTGCCTACGCACAAGACTGCATTCGTGGTGATTTCTTTTGTTATTCCATTCTTTATTGTAATCCAGTTTGTTAAAACTTTGACTTATATACTCATGAAATTAGTAGAATATCCTCGATATTTAGGCTTCCTCCAAGATCTTTTCAAATGGAAATATTTTTCCGATCATTCTTGAATTTTACTTTCTAAACAAAGATGATCGTATTGATAATTTGGACGTTAATAATTCATTGGATTAAATAATTCTTGAACTTGTTTTATCAATTATTACGCCATCATCATCATCCCCACGTTATATTATGTTATCTTTTTGACTTTACGCAAGATAGATGAATTTAGTATGATTATGACTGCGATCATTCGGTATAATCACGACTGATATAAATGATGTGATGAAAAGTCGCCGATGGCACCAGAATGCGTTGATGGATAGTTTTTGGTATGATTATAATGAAAAGTGATTCTAAGATAATCACGACCATCGATAATTTGATGAAAATCCTCGACCGCCAGATACGGGGATGATTAGATGTAGTGGTTTATTTATTGTTCTAGCCTCAATGATAAAAATCATTTAAAACCTTTTAAACCCAAAGATAGTAGAATTTTATTCTCTACTCAATTTTTTAATGGATTCTTATTCCATTGCAGCTTAAACTCCATTGGTTATCAGATTTTATCGGTTTAACATTTGTTGAAGGCTAAATGATAATTTATTCTGCGTTATCTTGACCATAATATTTCTTCTTGGTTAATTGAAATTTCCTTTTTTCTTTCACCGTTTTCTTCGCGAAAACGGAAACATAAATTTTACGAAGTCGAACGTAAGAATGGTCCGGAGGATAAGATTAAGTAGTTCTCACTATTCTGCATGAAATAAAGTGATAATAATCAGAATGAGGACTTTTCGAGTTTGTATAATATCTAAGAGACAATATTCAGATTCAAACTCACGCTTTATGTCAGATTGCATGCGATAGTTATATTAGTAAGTTGATTTGAATTTATGTATTATTATGTAGTGTATGGCCCAAGATGGGTGGCCACATACTACCAAATTTTCGTACATCACATTTTGCGTAAGGTCTCCATACACGCATGTCATTAATTTGGATGGAAAATATAATATTTTCACTTCAACTCAAAAAATCGGGAATTTAAATGTAACTTTACCGACTATTGGTTAAATATGAAACTGCTCTGGTCATCTGAACTTAACCTATTTATTAAGCACACCCCAAGCTAATTAACCAACTAAGTGTTTTCGGTTTGATGTTGGATCTTTGGTCTCTCCCTTTTATAAATCTGTTTGTCCAAATGGATTTATTTGAGTCTCGGTGATTTTATCGGCGTTTATTATCAAAAAGCATATATGGTCGTCGATCTTAAGATCTGCTTGGCCGTGTGATTTTTTTGTCCTACTGAATGTTGGGGTTTGTTTTGTCCGTAGATCTGACCCGTGTGGTTGGCCTCATTCTTAATCTGGTATGTTCGTACGCTGCGTGTTGAGGTTTGGCTAGGCCTTTGTCAACTGGAACTTCCTTCATAGTTTGTTTTTTACAATCTAATCTACTTGTGTTCCTTGTAAATCATTTTGTTAGATTGTCTTTTCAATTTTCTGATTGGTTGTCGGGTTCTAGATTTGATTTTAAATTCGGTGGTTTAAAGTCTAATGTTTTGGTCCGGTAGATCCAGTCTCCTCCCGATTGGTTTTTATTTCATTTTACCAATTTGGGTTGATGTTTTCCCTTGATTTGGTTTAAACTGTTCGAATCTTTGTATTGGTTTCGAAATCTTGGGTTGATTTCTAATAATCAGATTTTTGTCGGAAACCATAGTGATTGATCTGGGATGGCAGGGGTGGATGCTTGTTTGGGACTGATTTGTTGTCCTGTGCTTTTGGTCATGATTTTTGGGGGTCTGCTGGTGTTGCCAGTCTTGTCGGCTGACTGCACTTGACTGCCCATGGCTTCCTTCGTGGGCTCTGTTTCCCAGAGTTTTTTTGAATTAATGTTTAGTTTAAGAAAATGAGAATATGTTTTATATTTTTTAAAGGTGTTTTGTATTTTTTGAGTTAGTCTTTTTTTCTTTTAATTTAATTGATGTTTTGTATTTTTTATGATAGTATATGTTATTTTAAACTTATTTTTATTTTTAGGTATTTATTTAGAAATTTGTTAAATTCACAACAAAAAATGGTATTTCCACAAAAAAAAAATCCGGATAGATCTTATAACGACGATTTTCACCGTCATTATACATCTATAGCGACACTTTTGTTCTGAAAATAACAAAAAGTGTTGTGAATTTAATAATTCAATTTATTTATTATAAATATCTACCTTAGATGAAATTTTACTTATTTTGCAAAAATATTAATTATTTTCTAAATTTTAATTTATTTTTTCTAAAAATAATATTTATTTTTAAACGTTAGTTATTATTTGTTTGTCAATTATAAATGAGTTTTCAATTATTAATGTGGCTTACCTAAGTGTAATTTTTTAATTTGTGTAAATAATTTTTATTAGCTTTTCTAATTGTAACTTTGTAATTTGTTTAAATGTCATTATTTTCTTATACACTTAGGAAAATAATAATAATAAATTATTATTATTGTTATTGTTATTGTTTTTATTATTATGGTTATTATAACAATAATAATAAATAAATAAAAATTGATTTAGTACAAAACTTATTTCTTGGGGTTCAATTTTTTGGAGTAACATATTTTTGAGAATTAATTTTAAAAAAGTACATGTCAGCGGTGACGCGTAGGCAGATCACCGCACTTGGGGGCTCAATATCCAATTTTTTTAACAAAAAGGGGCTCGATTTGGGTTGACCAAAAGAAATTGGTTCAATACCCAAAAATTTCTAAAGTTCAGAGGCAACATATGCATTTTACCCAGATCAAAAATAAAAAGTTCTCTTTCACATGAGAAAATGGTCCAGGTGAAAATATAAAACTCCCAGAAAATCTGAAAGTCGATAACCTCAACTTTTAGGGATTTTAGATTATTTTCTTTTCTTTTTTTTAACGCAACCTCTAGTTCAAAACTTGGATCCAATGACCACCTGAGCAACAATCCTAGCTGTTATAATTTTGTAAGGATTAATATTTATAACTAAACAAATTATTTCCCCCCAACCTAATCAACCTAATCATTTCACTGCTGGGCAGATCTTTAACTATGCATCAACAGATCTCAACCTAATCAAAGTATCATTTTTCCCCGCCCCCCTTTTTTAGTTCCAACTGGGAAAAAAGAAGAAAAAACAAAAAGTTTTACCCTAATAATAATAATAATAATAATAATAATAATAATAATAGTACTAATAATAGTAATAATAATAATAATAATAATATTAACAATAATAATAGTAATAGTAATAATATTAACAATAATAATAAAAATAAAATAATAATAATAATAATAATAATAATACTAATAATAATAATATCAATAAAAGTAATAATAATAATAACAATAATAAATATAATAATAATATTAATAATAATAATAATAATAATAATAATAATAATAATAATAATAATAATATTAATAAAATAATAATAATAATAAATTTTTCTATTTAGAGTCCAAGGACTATTATGAAAAAATAATTATACATAAACAAAATTGAAATTGTATCTATAATTTTGTAAGTGATAGAATATTTGAGTCCAGTTCTTTTCAATACCACCCGAATTGTCCAACAAATAATGGCCAGAAGCTTCGATTGGTTTTTTACCGGAAATATTAAATATAATATTTAATATTTTACTGAAATATATTTAATATTTTAATTAATGATTAATTAAAATATATTTTAGGTAAATTAAAAAATATTTACCAAAAATTATGTAATATTTAAAAACAAAATTGTTGCTAAAATATTAAATATAATATTTAATATTTTATCGGAAATATATGTAAATATATTTTCGGTAAAATATATTTAATATTTTAATATTAAATATATTTTACTGGAAATCATGTAATATTAAATTAATGTAATAATCAATATATTTTAGGTAAATTAAAAATATATTTTAGGTAATATATTTAATTAAAATATTTTTCCTGGTAAATATATCTTCAAGGTTTGCTAAAATGTTGTAGTAGTGATTTTATATTTAATTTACCTAAAATATATTTAAAATATATTTTAGGTAAATTAAAAAATATTTACCAAAAATTATGTAATATTTAAAAACAAATTTGGGGCTAAAATATTAAATATAATATTTAATATTTTATCGAAAATATATGTAAATATATTTCGGGTAAAATATATTTAATATTTTAATAAAAATATATTTTAGGTAATATATTTAATTAAAATATTTTTTTTCGATAAATATATTCTCAAGGTTTGCTATGGGAACTGTTTGGGTTGGGAAGTAAAGGTAAAATTCTTTTCTCTTTTTTTTGAGTTCAAAGATTAATCCTTGTAAAATTATAACGACTGATCTTGGTTGCTCAGTTGGTCATTGCACCAAAGTTTCAAATTGGAGGTTCTCAGCAACATAATTTTGGGAAATTTTTCAAAAATGGCCACGTAAGCTCTGTCGCGTGTAAAATAAAATAAAAAATATCTACGTCAGATCTGCCATGTAGGCAGATCAACACACATGTGGCGCCTGGGGCTCAAAGTCCAAATTTTTTAATAAAAAAGGGCTCTATTTGCGTTGGCCAAAAGAAAATAGCTCAATACCCATTAACCCCTAAAGTTCAGTGGTCGACTTTGCATTTTACCCTAAAAAAACTCATCTGAAAATAGTTATCTCCCAAAAGAAATTACTTTATTTAATAAAATATAATTACAAATCACACTTTTGTACACAATATATAAATTACTCTATTTAGTAATAAAATATATTTACAAATCACACTTTTGTACACAATATTTTTTATATTTTTAATTATACAAAATAACATTATTTTTGTGTAATAACTCTGTTCAATTATGTGACGCCCCCAAAATTAGGTATACGTCACCCATCTTGGGTCGCCACTTACATGGTACATAAATTCAAATACAACTTACTAAGATAACTGTCAAGTGGTACAATACGACATAAATCGTGAGTTTGAATACAAATTTTGTCTACTAGATATTATACAAACTCAAAAGGAGTCCTCATTACAACTATTATCACACTATTTCACGTAATAGTTAGGACTACTAATGCTATCCTCCGACCATTACTCCGTTCTCCGACTAAGTCTCAAATGCCTATGTTCTCATTTCTCAAGAGAATGAAAGAAAAAAAAGTGAGCTCAACTAGCTTGAGAAGAAATATTATGACTAAGATAATGCGTAATAAATTATCATTAGCCTTCAACAAATGTTAAACCGATAAAATACAATAGAAACCAACCGCTTAATCATAGCTGAATAAGCAATCCATTAAAAGAGTCAAGAGAGAATAAAGTCTACTATCTTTTAGGTTTTAAAAGGTTTTCATCAATTTTTATCACCGAGACTCACCTTAATAAATAAACCACCACATCTAATCATCCTCGTACTACACTGGCCAAGGATTTTCATCAAATTATCAATGGTCATGACTATACCGAATCACCCCCTGGTCATAATCATACCAAAACTATCCATCACCGCATTACTGTGCCATCGAGGACTTTTTGTCACATCATTTATATCAAGTCACGATTATACCGAATGATCCTCGTCATAATCATACTAAGTTCATCTACGCACGTAAGCAAAAGATAACATAATATAACATGAGGATGATGATAATGACATAATAATTCAATAAAACAAGTTCAAGAATTATTTAATCCATGAATTATTAACGTCCCAAATTATCAACATGATATCTTTGTTTTGTAGAGTTAAATTCAAGAATGATCGGAAGAATATTTCCATGAAAAAGATATCGGATGAAACGCAAATATCAAGGATATTCTACTAATTTCATGGAGTATAAGTCAAAGTTTTAACCAACCGGGTATAATAAAGAATGGAATAACAAAAGAAATCACCACGCATGCGGATTGCATGTATAAAGTTATTCCAATGTAATAATAATAACGGAACCAGTGTCGTGAAATTCACACCGGGGATGTTCCAACGTAGAATAATAGATGGAACCGGATCCTGTAAAACACATGTATAGGATATTCCAATGTAATGATAAAGACGGAACCAGTCCTAAAAAACACATGCATGTGATGTTCCAATAGAATAATAAAAAAGCGGACCAGTCCTGTGTAAAACACACGCATGTGATGTTCCAATGTAATAATAGAAGAATGTCACCAAGTATATAGGGTAAACCACAGACACAAAAGTTATTCTAACGTAATAATAAGCAATGGAATAACATAAGATTTCACCAAGTATAGGGTATGCCACGACATAAAGTTATGATAGTAATATGCCACTTTTTACAAAAGTTATTCCAATGTAATAATAGTGAATGGAATAATGTAAGTTCTCTTCAAGAAGAAAGAATAACACCCCTTTACAGTAAAAGAACCTGAATATAGAAGTAGTGAAGTAGTTGAATACTCTTCTTCTTTCTATAACTTTTTCTCTATAAACTTCTCTCTATAATTTCTCTCTGTAGTTTCAATGAATTCGTAAGAAAATAATGAAGGAATGAGCTTCTATTTATAGGAAAATGGAATGCATAGTAATTCTAATCCATGAACTATCCAGATTGATTTACTTTAATCTGACGGTCCATATTTAAAGAAAAATCTTTTAAATAAAATATAATATATTCTATTTATATAAAAACATTTTACTATGCAAACACTATGCAATACTATGCAAAACACTATGCAAAACACTATGCAATACTATGCATAATAAAATATAATATATTCTATTTATAGAATAACTTTAATAAAGTATTCTATTTTATATAAAAAGATATTTCGCTTTATTACGTTAATAATACGAATAAAACAAAGCGTCATTATCGTTATAATAATTCATATTATTAATCGAATAATAATGGAATCAAACCGAGTGACTTCTCATATAAGCGTCAATAATCAATACCGCGTGTCTTTACTATGCAACCACACACGACATCGTGACTTTTACTACCGAAGTAGTTCAACAAGAACTACTTGTAAAACTTCCGCCGTTATTTCAATAAAATATTTTTGTCGCTTTCAATCCGACAATAATTACATTATAGGGTCCACCAATGATTGAGTAGTTGTCACTTAATATTCCCGCTAAATCAAATATTCCCCGACCAATCGAATATAATATAACCACTTGCATACTTTGCAAAATTTATAAATACTACCCACAACTATAATATTATCTCAAATTCACACCATAATATAAAAAATTATTTTGACAAAATTTAAATCTTTATTGATAAAATCTGGGGTCTCACAAATTATGTGATTTCCTTTACCTCCCTTCTTCCTTTTATAAATTAATAAATAAACACATAATAACTACTCCCTCCGTCCTTAATTATTTGACATTTTAGAGTTTTTTATTTGTCCCTAATTATTTAACATTTGTTCAAATCTAGGATAATTAATGATAATTTTTCCAAAATTATTCCTCATTAATCTACCTATTTTATGATACTTTAAACTCTTTCTCTCTCCTTATCCCAACAAAACTCTTCTTATCCCAACAAAAGATTTAAGGGTATTATAGATAATTGAGTACTATATTTAATATTTTTCGATCATTATTTTAATTCTTGTGTCCACCTCTAAAACGTCAAATAATTAAGAACGGAGGGAGTATATAACAAGGTCCGTAATTTGTAATAATGAGCTCGGTATAAACTAAAATCACAAAAAATACTATTTTGCTAGAAATAATATTCACACGGCTATTTTCTCATATTTCATTTAACTTTTAAATTCTTTTCTTATCCATATTATTACTCATGTAATTGTTTACTTACCATCACGTTTTCATTAATTATTAATTACATATAAAATCTTAAGGGTAAAGGTGCAAAAATGTCCCTGATGTTTACACGGATGTCCCACTTCCACTCTAAACTATTTTTTTTTCCAAAAGTACCCTTAACGTTGTAAAGAAAGCAAAGCACCGTGCCTCTCGCTTTCAACAAACCAAATTTCCCGGACTAACTCTGCTTTATCGCAGTATATTTATTGCGATTTGGCACTTCACTACGAAAAGAACAAAAAGCCCTAATCAGCTTCTTCAAAGAGAGACGAAATCGAGGAGAAGAAGACGCGAGACTTTAAGCGGTGAACTTGAAGTCCAATTCGACAAGAAGAAGAAGCGGCACGGCTTACTATTCGTCATCATCTTCATCATCCGCAGTCTCTAGAAACTCTAAAAGCCCCACCGCCATATTCTCAAACAAAGAGAAGCGCACAGAGAAATCTTTTGGGTTAATATCGGTAAGTTCATCCCCGCTTTCTCTGCTTTCTCTAACAATCACCAATCGCCTAAACCCAGAAAACCAACATAACTAATTCGTCTAATTTTCATCAATTTCAATTTAAAAAAATGAGTGTGAATGAAACAAATAGTGAAAAAAAAGATACCCAGATTCGGAATGTCGAGATTCGAGCCATAGGAGATGGCCATTGGAGTCAAGGCCGAAACCTTCCAAGTTCTTCCTGGAACCCGAAACCCGAAACTAATTCGGCAGAAATGGGTGACTTTCATGACCCGTAAGGAGTTATAATTTTATTCGTTTTTGAAGCTACTGAAGCCATTCCTTTGTTTTTCTCTCTCTATTCTCTTTGTTTCTCTCTCTTAAATATGTAGTGGAGTAATATTATGCTCGAAGTTGATGGAGTTTGACAATAGATGATACTAATGATCTTCACAGAGTTGCCCTTCTCAAGAAAATAAAAAAGGACAAATTTTCTGGAGAGAGAAATGAAAGGAGGGAGAAAGAAGACCAATGGCGGTAGAAGTAATAATTCGCATAATAACTCTAAAGAACTGAGAGAGAACTTAGAGAGAAAAAGGGAGAAGAAAGGAAGAGGAAGAAGAAAGAACGAAGAGAGAGAAAAAGGGAGAAGAAAGGAAGAGGAAAGAGAAAAAAATATTTTTTTGCTTGTTCACAAGAATTTTGTCTACGTGTTCCGCTTCGCTTGCCTCTTGGCAAGTCTCATTAATCTGGAGGGACATAATTGGGCTGAATTTTGTAACGTTAAGGGTACTTTTGAAAAAAAAAATAGTTTAGGGTGGAAGTGGGACATCCGTGTAAACATCAGGGGCATTTTTGCACCTTTGCCCAAAATCTTAATATTAGTTAAATAATATATTTAAGAAAAAAATTATTTTCTTATAAAATTATGATACATACTATTAATTTATAGACTAAAAGACAATTTGCACCCTAAACTTTAGTCTCTATTTACTTTTGCACCCCAAACTTAAAAAGGTGTCTAAGTACACTCCAAACTTCATTATACGTAACAAAACACACACTTTCTTCACTTAATCGGTCAAAAGTTGTGACGCCCCCAAAATTAAGTATACATCACCCATCTTGGGTCGCCACTTACATGGTACAGAATTTAAATACAACTTAATACATAAACTGTGAGTTTAAATACAAATATCGTCTACTAGATATTATAAAAACTCAAAAAGGAGTCCTCATTACAATTATTATCACACTATTTCACGTAATAAAGTGAGGACTACTAATGCTATCTTCGTGACCATCACTGCTTCCCGACTCGTCCCAAATTATATTCTCATTTCAAGAGAAAAAATGAAAGAAAGGGGTGAGCTCAACTAGCCCAAGAAGAAATATTACGACTAAGATAATGTAGAATAAATTATCAATAGTCTTCAACAATGTTAAACCGATAAAATACAATGTACAACCAGCTTAAACTGCAGCTAAATGAATAAGAATCCATTAAAAGAGTCAAGTAGAAAATAAAGTCTACTATCTTTTAGGTTTTAAAAGGTTTTTCATCATCATTATAAATGAGACTCAAATTTTAATAAATATTCCACATCATCGAATCACCCCCCGCACTACTACCAAGGATATTCTTTAAGATCACGACCACAATTATTCATGCACTACGGGCCAAGAATATTTGTGTATTCATTAATGGTCATGATCATGCCAACAATCGGCCCACCAATGCACTACGGCCATCGAGGATTTTTATCACATCATTTGTAACATTACTACGCCATGATTACAATCGAATAGTCTCTAAATCATAATCATACCAAGTCCATCTATGCACTACAAAAGCACGTATGACTTTCAACATAATATAAACATGAGGATGATGACAATGATATAAGAATTCAATAAAACAAGTTCAAGAATTATTTTATCCAGAATTATTAATGTCCAAATTATCAACACGATATCGCTTTTGTAGAGTAAAATTCAAGAATGATCGTAAGAAAATTTCCACGAGAAGATATCGATGAAACGCAAATATCAAGGATATTCCACTAATTTCATGGAGTATAGAAGTCAAAGTTTTAACCAACCGGGTATAATAAAGAATAGAATAACAAAAGAAATCACCATGCGCATGCGATAGTATCAAGCATGTGCAAAGTTATTCTAATGTAATAATAAATAATGGAACCAGTCCCACGAAACGCATGCATGTGATGTTCCAACAGAATAATAAAGAATGGAACCAGTCCCGGCGAAAACACATGCATGTGATGTTCCAACAGAATAATAATAAAGATGGAACCAGTCCTGTAAAACAAATGCATGTGATGTTCCAATGTAATAATAATAAAGATTTTAACCAGTCCCCAGTAAAACACACGCATGTGATGTTCCAATGTAATAATAGAAGAATGTCACCAAGTATAGGGTAAACCACGATATTAAAGTGAAGACCTCAAAATTTTTTAAATAAAAAGGAATTTCCTTTATTTATTATTTTGAAATAGTAAGGGTTGATTTGATTAATGTGGATAGTTATGGTTAAATACGCAAATATTTCAAAATAAGCAAGTGGTTATAAAATATTCATTTTTGTTTGGGAATATTCGTTTGGTCGTGGAATATTCAGATCATTTTGAATATTCGTTTGGTCGTGGAATATTCAGATCGCCGCAGAATATTCGTATGGCCACAAAAATGCCATAACCATGTGGGGCCCCATAAACGAAAGCGATTGATGAGGAAAACGACAAAGTTTGGGTGGTTATAAATAACTACAGAAGTTGTTACCAAGTAAGATCGCTGAATACCCGGTGGTTAAAATACAAGAATACGCTGTGTCGCATAAAGAAGACACCAGATGATCAGACATTGCATTGATTGTTGAATTATTGATTCTTACGTAAGATGGCACTACTCAATAATTTTCACAAAGAGTTATCGCTCAATATTTTATTTTATCGATTCAATAATTGTCATATTGATATTTTATATTATCATTGTTTAATAATTGTCACATCGCACAAGATTTCCCATTATCGATCAATAATTCATATTATTTGAATAATATTATTAGATAACATTATTGGCAATGTCTAGAAAGTTCTGCCTAGGAGAGGTTTGTCACCTAATCATACCAAGAAGAGAGATCCTTATCGAAAGCCCCTTTTCCTCGGGAAATGTACTGTCATTATAATTGTGATTCTCGTAATATTATTTGTGAATAATTAATTATTGATTCATATGATAAGGAAATATTTATTTTATATGAATATAAATGATGGATTTATTTATGTGGTTATTAATGAAGGAATTAATGTTGAGATGTTTTATCAAGATTTTATCTGATCGAGGTATTAAAATCAAATCGTGGTTTATAGATATATTGTGGGGTTATAATATTTAATCCGACCGCTGATCGTTGTAATTTTTGGATATGTTATACATATATAAGTTGAGTATATGTCCACAAATTTTGAACCGTTAAAAATGCACGAATGATTTGTTATGAATTTTAAGAGGTGTCGATTCTAAATTAGGTTTATAATTGATTTTGGTGGAAAATTCTAGAATTGAGTGGGCCCCACTTGTGGTTGGTGAAAAAATGTGCTGAATTTTATTTCAAATGTGGTGGGTGGCAATAGTAGCAGTAAAGCCATCGTGTAAAGCAGTCAAGTCCGCTTTACGGCTAACATTTTCCTATAAATAGAGGGCTGTTAGAATTGAAAATCACACCGTAAACAAAGTTTTCTCTTTCTCTATATTATCGAGCGATTTTGTGAGTATTTAGATACTTTGAGAGTTGTCATTGCTCAAGATAAGTTTCATTCAAAGATCACTTCCGACCTTTCCTTCCGGCACCGATTCTTTCGAGGTAAGGGATGTTATTTTTTCTCAAATGATATTAATTCTTCAATATCATTACGTCAAATATCGGTTGGTACTTTTTATCAAATTTGGAACTTTTTCATGCTCTGGGGTTACTATTCATGAGTTACTATTCACGAAGTTACTATTCATGAGTTACTATTCACGAAGTTACTATTCACGAGTACTATTCATGAAGCGTGAAGATGTTTTTTTTGTGGAATTTCTATCTTTTGTGTTTGAGTTACTATTCACGATACTCAGACTATTCACGATACTAAGACTATTCACGATATACAAGACTATTCAATCAAAAATGAAAATTTTTCTTTTTCGCCTAAAATATCTATTCTCGATACTAGCTTTGATCAGATCCATGTTTTGATCATTCTCAATTTTACACCACTACGATTATTTTTGAGGTATTTTTGACACGGATAAAACCAAAGTACGAATCCTTAATCCTTAATCCTCATTTTTTTGTTTCACCGATTCGCTTTTTTTAAAATTTTTTCATCATCCTCGCCTTAAATGATGATATTATTGAATATCTTCGCCCCAGTAGGCAAAGATGAATGATTTCAAAGAATATCTTTGGCCCAGAAGTAGTAAAGATGAACAGTGTTTAAATGAATACGACCGATCGATGAATATCTTTCGCCTCAGTAGGCAAAGATGAACAGTGTTTAAATGAATACGACCGATCGATGAATATCTTTGGCCTTTAGTGCAAAGATGAACAGTGTTGAGATGAATACGACCGATCGATGAATATCTTCGGCCTCAGAAGGCAAAGATGAATATTTGATTTGAGATGAATATCGATTGATGTTACGTGGATAAAATATTGATGATGGACCGTTAAATTCATAGATTATAGTAGATTTCATTCTCTACGTAACTCTTCTATGAATTATTATTTCACGCTAATATTGATCCAAACTTGTTGCCTATCAGATTCTATCGATTTTTCCTCGCTGGAGACTAACGATAATTTGTTGATATTATCTTAGTCATAACATTCTTTATCGGGCTAGTTGAGCTCACCCTTTTCCTTGTTGTTCCATTTTTCTTCTCGTGAGGCGCAGAATGTAATGAGTAGTACTAGCTGGGGTATGGAATGAAGGTTCTAGAGAGAGTTGTTTAGTAGTCCTCACCATTATTGTAAAATAATGTATCAATAAATGTGATGAGGATTTATTTGAGTATAAATATTGTCTAGAAGATAATATTTGTATTTAAACTCACGCTTTATTGTTGTGATAATAAAGTTGTAGTTGTTTCGCATCACTATGTATTTGGCGACTCGTAACGGGTCGATGGAATGGACCTATTTTGGGGTCGCCAAAGCTGGTATCGTAGCTAGGGATACGATCTCCATGAGATCGGGAATGTAAACTAGAGGGGAGAGACGAGTAAATCCTTCGCTAAAGGTGTCCTACCTAAGCTTATTTGTTAGTTAGTCAAGATATAGGATATTATGTGATATATTGATTTCCTTAATTAACCCTTGTTTTATGACAAGATTTGAGAATGTCGAATCGAGAATATTAATAGTGGTGTAAATGAGACCGTGGAGATGCCTCGTATTTAACAACGAGGAGAACGTGCAACAGTCGGGCAATGTACCTCCCGTGAATAACACCAATCGAAAGCGATGATGAACGAGGGATGTTTAGAAGCTTTTTGCGCTCATGCAAAATCGCATTTAGGAGACTCGTGTTCAAAATACAGAGGAGATGATAGCAATTACTGTGGTCACAAATGCAAGCTCAAAGAGTCGGGACCACCGTGCATTCTGGGAAAGCCGATCCGATCACGGCGGAAACACGGGTCAAGCAAATTACCAAGATATTCGATGTCTCGATGCACGGGAACAGAAAGTTCCATTCGCTACTTTTATGTTCCGTGGCAGAGGCAGACATCGGTGGAATCAGGGTTGCGCACTCCATTCACCGCACTCAAAGATGTCATGGGAGACGCTTTAAATAGCTCAATGACAAGTACTTCCCCGAAAGTATTCGGCTATACGAAGGAAGTGGAGTTTATTAGATCGAGCAGTAATAACACGACGACAAGTGTCCCAAAGACGAGGCGAAGTTCATGCGTTATCCGTGTTTCGCACCTCATTCAGTGGAGAATGAGGAACGATGACGCTGGATGTTTCGAGAGGTTTGAAACCCGGCATACGCCAAGATCTCATTTCTCATAAATTTTCTCTATTCAGATGTTGTAAATAGGCTCAAATGTTAGAGCGAGATAACGAGTACGCTCAACCGAGGGACCATAACCAGTGATCATACCAAAGATAGCAAATATCGTAATAACGATAACCAAATGGAGAAAGAAGAATACTTGACAAAGGCGGTAACCACTCCGTGGTAATCGTGGCCATGAAAATAGAAGAAGCGAGTTGGGAGGAGATTTTAAAAGAGGAGATTCAACAACGACCATGTGAAGACGCTACGCCAAAGGGCAAATCGGTTCCAAGGGAGGAGAAAGACCACCTACCGGTCAGATGTTACAAATGCGGAAAGAGGGATATATCACCAAACCGCCCACAACAGCTTTAAGGTATGCTATAATTGTGAAAAGAAGGACATATCGCCGAGATCAGACGATATCGAAACCCAGTGCAAATGGAATGGTGACTCAAAAGGATGTCCTGTAAAAGTCAAAGTCAACGATTCTCGAAGAGCGCTTGTCGTGACCGGTAAAATACGAGAACCCGAACGGTTAGCACGGTTAGTTAATTATAAATTTCACGTAAGTTTATACCTTACTAGATACCCTGCTTCTACCCATTCTTTTATCTCTTTGCTAATACCAACGCTTGAACTCGACTACGAGAGAAATTAGACTTTGACCTATTTATGGAGACTCCGTAGAGAAACTTTCATTACATCCGTTGTTTAAAAATCTTGCTTGATTCAAGTCGGCACCATCACATTACCCGTTAACCTTATTTCTATAGAGATATTTGCTTTTGATGTGATTTTAAGGTTAACTACTCATCACGCCAAAATTGATTGCTTTTGTAAGGTCATTAGTTTTCATATTCCTAAGCAACCCGTTATTCAACTCAAGCAATCAAACCATCAGAGTCAAACATTTTCATATCAAGCCATGAAGTCATTCGCTTATTACGATGTCAAGTTTTCTTAGTCCATGTTATGGATTTGAATAAAGACACGCCGATTTGAATAATATTCTTGTTGTTATTGATTTTCCCCGACGATTTCCTCAAGAATTTATCGCTTACTCCCAAAGATCGATATTAAATTTTGTATCGACTTTGAACCCTAGACAAAACTCATTTCTAAAATCTCATATCGAATGGCTCCTATCAACTTCGTGAGTTAAAATTCAACTATAGAATTTGGTACACGAGCCTTTATCTTGCGACTTCCTTTGTGGAATTCACCCAAGCCGCACTCTCCGTAGGGACGCCATATTCGCAAGCGATAAGAAATCGATAGGTGTCATTGTGACGCATATCCAAGATCGGGATATGAGTCACAACTTGAGAACAACCTAAGTCAAGAATCGAAATACGTAGCTTTCAGGCTTAGTTGGTTATTATCGAGAGATTCGTTGAAGGATATTCTCAATCGCTATTCCATTAACGAAATTTAACTCATAGAGATACAAAATTCAAATGGAGCAAGGAATGTGGAAGAGCTTCAAGAACTCAAGAGAGACTCATTTCAAAGATATGTTCACCATGCCATCCTCGAAAAGTTTAACGTGGTAGCCGACGTGTTGAGTGGTAAGATCGATACAAGTACGAAAACGATATCATCAAAGACTAATTTCGATAATATACAAATAATAGAGAGATGGAGATGAAAACTCTAGGTACCCACGTGATGATATACGAAGTACGTGATGATATACGAGTATAATCGACTTTAATCGATAAAGTTAAAGTCGCTCAAGCTACACACCGGAAATCGATGAATTTGAAGAAGGAGGTGCAAGAAGTTGTTATTTTAAAAGCGAGAATCTGGAGGTGAGGGAAAGCTCAAACCTTCGATTTATTAATCCATTTGAAATTCTCGATCGAATAGAAACCGTGGCCTATAGACTCGCTTTTACCACCAAGTACGACGCTGTTCATAACGCTTTTCACGATCGATGTTACGTAAATATGTGGACGATTCAAACACGCTATCGAAGTTAGAACCGACGAGATAGTCAAGACTTAACGTACGAGGAGGTACCGCCAAGATTTTGTGTAGAAAGAACACGACCTATGTACCGAGGTTATACCATAAGTTAAAGTTTTGTGGAGAAACCATGCTATCGAGGAAATGACCTGGAGTTGGAAACGAAAATGAAAGCGAGGTATCTTTACCTTTTCAAACACTGTGTATCGTACGCCAATTTCGAGGACGAAATTTCATAAGGAGGGAGGTCAGAAGACCCTCAAATTTTTTTAAATAAAAGGAATTTCCTTTATTTATTATTTTGAAATAGTAAGGGTTGATTTGATTAATGTGGATAGTTAAGGGTTAAATACGCAAATATTTCAAAATAAGCAAGTGGTTATAAAATATTCATTTTTGCTTTGGGAATATTCGTTTGGTCGTGAATATTCGTATCGCTTGGAATATTCGTTTGTCGTGGAATATTCGATCGCTTGGGAATATTCGCCAAGCAAATGCATGTGGGGCCCCATAACTGAAAAGCGATTGATGAGGAAAACGACAAAGTTTGGGTGGTTATAAATAACTACAGAAGTTGTTACCGCTAAGACCGCTTGAATACCCGCTGGTTAAAAATACGTGAATACGCGCGGTCGCACAAAGAAGACACACCAGATTGCATGTAATTGTTGAATTATCGATTCTTACGTAAGATGGCACTACTCAATAATTTTCACAAGAGTTACCGCTCAATATTTTATTTTATCGATTCAATAATTGTCATATGATATTTTATATTATCATTGTTCAATAATTGTCACCGCACAAGATTTCCCATTATCGATCAATAATTCATATTATTTGAATAATATTATTAGATAACATTATTGGCAATGTCTAGAAAGTTCTGCTTAAGGAGAGGTTTGGTCACCTAATCATACGCCAAGAAGGAGAGATCCTTATCGAAAGCCCCTCTTCCCGGAACTACCGTCATTATAATTGTGATTCTCGTAATATTATTTGTGAATAATTAATTATTGATTCATATGATAAGGAAATATTTATTTTATATGAATATAAATGATGGATTTATTTATGTGGTTATTAATGAAGGAATTAATGTTGAGGTGTTTTATTTGATTTTTATCTGATCGAGGTATTAAAAATCAAATCGTGGGTTTCAGAGCTATATCATGTGAGTTATAATTTTTAATCCGACCGCTTGATCGTTGTAATTTTTGGATATGTTATACATATATAAGTTGAGTATATGTCCACAAATTTTGAACCGTTAAAATGCACGAATGATTTGTTATGAATTTTAAGAGGTGCCTGATTCTAAATTAGGTTTATAATTGATTTTGGTGGAAAATTCTAGAATTGAGTGGGCCCACTTGTGGTTGGTGAAAAAATGTGCTGAATTTTATTTCAAATGTGGTGGGTGGCAATAGTAGCAGTGTAAAGCCATCGTGTAAAGTGTCAAGTCCGCTTTCTACGGCTAACATTTTCCTATAAATAGAGGGCTAAGTTAGAATTGAAAATCACACCGTAAACAAAGTTTTCTCTTCTCTCTATATTATCGAGCGATTTTGTGAGTATTTAGATACTTTGAGAGTTGTTGCTCAAGATAAGTTTCATTCAAAGATCACTTCCGACCTTTCCTTCCAAGTAATCGATTCTTTTCGAGGTAAGGGATGTTATTTTCTTCTCAAATGATATTAATTCTTCAATATCATTATGTCAAATATCGGTCCAACTTTTATCAAATTTGAACTTTTTCATGCTCGGGGTTACTATTCATGAGTTACTATTCACGAGTTACTATTCATGAGTTACTATTCACGAAGTTACTATTCACGAGTACTATTCATGGCGCGTGAAGATGTTTTTTTGTGGAATTTCTATCTTTTGTGCTCTGAGTTACTATTCACGATACTTGACTATTCACGATACTATGACTATTCACGAATCACGGACTATTCAATTAAAAATGAAATTTTTCTTTTCGTCTAAAATATCTATTCTCGATACTAGCTTTGATCAGATCCATGTTTTGATCATTCTCAATTTTACACCACTATGATTATTTTTTTGAGGTATTTTTGACGTGGATAAAACAAAGTACTAATCCTTAATCCTTAATCCTCGCATTTTGTTTCACCGATTCGCTTTTTTAAAATATTTTTCATCATCCTCGCCTTAAATGATGATATTATTGAATATCTTCGCCCCCAGAAGTATCTTTACCCCGAAGCAAAGATGAATGATTTCTCAAGAATATCTTTGGCCAGTAGTGCAAAGATGAATGTGTTTTTAAATGAATACGACCGATCGATGAATATCTTTGGCCTTTAGAGTGCAAAGATGAAACAGTGTTTAAATGAAATGAATACGACCGATCGATGAATATCTTTGGCCTTTAGTGCAAAAGATGAACAAAAGTTGAGATTTAATACGATCGATCGATGAATATCTTCGGCTCAGAGTAAAAGATGAATATTTGATTTGAGATGAATATCGATTGATGTTACAGGATAAAATATCGATGATGGACCGTTAAATTCATAGATTATAGAGATTTCATTCTCTACGTAACTCTTCTATGAATTATTATTTCACCGCTAATATTGATCCGAAACTTGTTGCCTATCATTGTATTCTATCGATTTTTCCTCGCTTGGAGACTAACGATAATTTGTTGTATATTATCTTAGTCATAACATTCTTTATCGGGCTAGTGAGCTCACCCTTTTCCTTGTTGTTCCATTTTTCTTCTCGTGAGGCGCAGAATGTAAATGAAAGTACTAGCTTCTGGGTATGGAATGAAGGTTCTAGAAGAGTGAAGGTCTCTTAGAGAGAGTTGTTTATTAGTCCTCACCATTATTGTAAAATAATGTATCAATAAATGTGATGAGGATTTATTTGAGTATAATATATTTTGTCTGTAAGATAATATTTGTATTTAAACTCACGCTTTATTGCTGTAATGTGAAAGTTGTAGTTGTAATTCGCAAGGTAAATCTATGTATACTATTCACAAGCACTAATTACGTAATGGGTCGATTCATGGAATTACTATCTAAGAGACTTTTGGGTTCATCAGTAGTAATAATTGAGCATAGGTAGAGTGACTTCTCACGTAAGCATCAATAATCAATACCGCAAGGCTACTACGCAACCACGCCAGACATCGCATTTTACCACCGGGTAGTTCAACAGCTTTTAACAGAACACCTCCGCCGTTGTTGTTTTTATAAAATATTTTTGTCGTTTTCTCAATCCGATAATAATTACATTGTGGGGTCCACCAATGATTGAGTAGTTATTTAATATTGCTTAACAAAAAGAATATTCCCACCAAACGAATATTTTATAACAACTTGCATACTTTGCAAAATTTATAAATATTACCCACAACTATAACATTATATCAAATTTATTCCATAATATTCAAAAATAATATTTATAGAAAAATTCATCTTTATTTATAAAAGCTGGGGTCTTACAAAAGTGACCGGCTAAGGTTGTAACATAAGTTTGGGTGCAAATTGTCTTTTAGTCTTAAAAATTGGCAAAAATAATTAATTTTAAATAAAATAAATTAATTTTAAATAAAATAATTAATTCTAAAAATAAATTTTTTTAAATAAATAATTAATTTTTAAAATAAAAATAGAAAAAATAATTTTAAAATAAAATAATTAAATTAAATATTTGGAATTAATTATTAATAATTAATCATTAACTTGTAAAATGATTATTTTATTTTTATTTTTAAAATTAATTATTAATCATTCCGGTTAAAAAAGCATTAACTTGTAAAAAATCATTTTTGCCACATAAACAAAAAAAAATCTATTTTGTTTTAAAAACAAAAATTTTAAAAATAGATTTTTTTAAAAAATGAAATTTTCAAAATGAATTTTATTTTACAAGTTAAAAATATCTGATTTTGTTTTTAAAACAAAAGTTTTAAAAATGTAATTTTGTAAAAACAGATTTTTTAAAAACAATATTTTTAAAAACAGAATTTTTTTAAAAATTTGTTTTAAAAATTCTGTTTTAAAAAAAATAATTTTTAAATATTTTTTGTAAAAACAGAAACTTTTTTAAAAATTGTCTAAAAACATAATTTAAATTATGTTTCTGCTTTTAAAAATGTAATTTTATTTTACAAGTTTTAAAAAATTCTGTTTTGAAACACAAAAAAAAATTGTATTTTACAATTTTGTAAAACACAATTTTATTTTACAAATTTTATATAAACATATTTTTTAAAAAAAATTGTATTTTACAATTTTGTAAAACACAATTTTCTTTTACAATTTTGTAAAACAGAATTTTTTTTAAAAAAATTAATTATTAATCATTAATTCCAAATATTAATTTTAATTATTTTATTTTAAAATTAATTATTTTATTTTTATTTTAAAATTATTTTAAATTAATTATTTGAAAATTATTTTATTTTATTTAAAATTAATTATTTTTTCCAATTTTTAAGACTAAAAGACAATTTGCACCCTAAACTTTTGTTATGACCTTAGCCAGGCTCACTTTTGGCCTAAGTTAAGTGAAAGAAAGTGTCGCTTTTATTACGATATAATGAAGTTTAAAGTGTATTATATATTTTTTTAAGTTTAGGGTGCAAAAGTAAATAGAGGGTAAAGTTTGGAGTTCAAATTGTCTTTTTGTCTAATTTATATTTTTATAATATAATACAATTACTAAGCATATGAGTTAATCATAAAAAGCACAAATAAAAATATCAACAATATAAGAAATTTACAACAACACCCGTGATTCGTACATAAGTAATGAGTTTAGTTGTTTTATTATCATCACTAAACTTGTGAAGGAAGCATGGAGGCTTTATAATATAGATATAGATAGATATCATCATTAGTAGACCTGGCAAAAGAGTGACAGGCTGCAAGTTTGGGTTTTAGCCCTCTACCGCTCGGCCAAAAAAAAAATAAGCGTAAAATAAAAGAAAATTGATCTCGGCCCTTGGACCGGGTTTTGATCTATGATTTTTTTACCAAGAAAACCTGACCTTTTTGACCCGCCTGCTTTTATCCCTACCACATCACCGCCTTGAATTGTTTGGGTCGGACCACTTGGTTGCCATGTCTAACCATTAGGAATGAGACCGGACAGACGATTTGAAACCCCTCTATTATGTACATTTCTTCTAATTTCATATTCCTCATATTTTTATAATTGTGAATAGTATAATTGAAATCAATATCGGGCAATTAATTTATTATATTAAATAACATAATTGTGTCAAAAATAAAAATAATCCGATATTTTTTCACCATGTGATGAATATGTGGATTTTTTAATCAAATTTCAATGAATGAATTTTTTTTATACTTTTAATGGTAAAAATATTTTTTATAATTCTAACTTTTTGTTGGATTAATCTTAATACCATTAATTATATGTTAACATATTTTGAACATTGGTGGGGTTTATGACGAACAAGTGACTTAAAATATGAAAACGACAAATACCAGCTATACTAGAGACTCCTTGATTTTCAGCAGCTACAGATTGTACATTAGCGAGTGATTGAGCACAAAAACTCATTGATTGTGCATTTGTCAGATTGTATGCTGAATTCATGCAGTTACTAAAGTTGAACTCATTTTCAGTACTACCACATAGAGTAACTATTGCATCAAGTAATTTTGCTCTGCTCCATAACCCCAACCATCAACTTGGTTTTAATTAATTTTGTACCGTTACCCTCAAAATGGAATTTAAGAGTCTCTCCAACAATGGTTAGTAAAATCATCCCTCCGTGTGCACTTTGAAAATTTCCACCAATGGCGCTCCCTGCTATCAATTTCCACCAATGGGGTGGAGTGGGGTGGGTGGGGTAGGGGTTGGGGTGGGTGGGGTGAAATGTATACATAATCACATAATATATTTTTTTATGGAGGTGGGGGTGGATGGGATAGGGGGTGAGTGGGGGTGAGGGTAAGGGATGTATACATAATCACATAATATTTTTTTTGGTTGTGGGTGTGGGTGGGGGTAGGGGTAGGTGGTAAGGGTGTATACATAATCACATAATATATTTTTTGGCGGGGTGGGGATGGGGTGGGGTGGGTGGTTGAGCTTCTTGAATCTATTTAATAAAATACAAATAATTTTGAATTTTCCGCTCATTCAATAAATCATCTGGGTCGTTCAAAGTTTGAGATAAATCTTATCGTTCATACAGTGCCGGAGACACGGGACTAAGCTAGTATGTAAATATGGGTGAAAAAACTTTTAATTTGGATTTGAAATAAAATATGGGTCGAAAAATGGTTAACCGGGTTGGAACTATATTTCTTTTTAAAAATATGGTTCCAAACTTTAACCAACCCAAATAAATAAAAACAATTAACCAACCCATTTTGGTTAGGTTAATATATGAATTGGCCGTGATTAACCAACTATATCGCTGCGCCTATCTATAAGCAAAGAGAAAGCCGGTAGCTCAATGACTTAACTGGTGCACCAAGCATGATCTGCTTTCCATGTGGCTTTAACATCAATTGCAAAATTGGATGATCTGCCTATACATTATTTATATTACCATCCATTTTGCCTGTAGCAGCCTCCATCTGATTTGGATCATGGCTAATCACACAAAAAATGTGCCTAGATGTTCAAGAGCTTCTTGTTCCTTGGCACAATAGATAACTAACTTGTAATTACCACCAACACTAATGGTTTCACTAACTTTACCGGTCACCATTTTGATATCCAAGACGGTTGTTGCAAACTTCATTAAAACAGCCCCATTAGTAACATATATCAATAGCCAACATTTAATTTCTTGCACCTGATGTGGTAGCCTCAATTTCCGCATTTAATTTGTTCAACTGTTTCATCACAACTGTCATATCTTTCAAGGCACTATCAACTTGACCTCTGGACATTATTGCTGACCAGAACATTGAAATTGTCCTACTGGGATTCTTGTCCACCAACTTCTCTGCAGTCCACTCATCAAGCTCACTTCCCTTGATAATATCAGCATGACAGTGGATGTTGGTTTCAACAGGAAATTTTCCCACAGAGAAGTTGCTCACATCATTGTTGAGGAAAAATTTCCAAACAAGTAGGCAGCCAAATTTTTCCATATATAATTCCAAAATAATAACCAGAAGTTGCAAAGCTTTTTTAGACTTTCCTGGCACCTGTCCCCAAAATGTTTTAACAATGATCCATAAAAGAACTTCAACAGTACAACAGACAACAATGTATTCTAATTTGTTAAGTAAAAGCAAACTTTTCTTCACATCAATGGTGCTAGTCAACATGTCACAGCCATAAAAAATAACAGCTGAAACTATAGGTATATTCCCACTCAGATAAAAAATAAACATCCTCATTTCCTCAATTTTAAGCTTTACCAGTCCTGATGCTTGCAGATTATCTATAAGTTCATCCTTCATCTTAAATTTGAAATTGCAGTAATATCCTCTCGAAGCAAAAACAATCATGTTCAACATTTGGCATTAAATGAATCGTCCCTAAAGCTTCCCTTTTAGACATTTCAACAAACTTTTCCCCCACCAAAAATGCACTACCAAATTTTGCGCAGTGACTCACAATTGTAGTCTCAAACATATCTGTGACAATTATTTTGGAATCACAAATCAAACCCAATTCAGCAGCAATGTAAGCTAAACTACTTTGCACCTGTACGGCGTGATTAATAACATGGTATTGATAAAAATAAGGGTTGCTTCGACCACCAGGGTCAAAAATAAGAGCAAGAAACTTGTTTCTACCATCACTGGGCATTTCATCACTAACCGGTAGTCTAACCAATACAACAGCCTCTGTCTAAACCATACTAATAAGTCTACCACCAACTTTATAATATGAGTTGATGCCTTCATGAGAAAGGTCACATAATATAAGACCTTGATTTCTAAAGAAAAGCTGGGGTATACCTTGGATGTAATCACATTCTTTGTCAGCTTTGGATCTTTTTCCCATAAACTCCTCAGATGAAAATTTCTCGTGCTCCACTTTGGAAGAAATTTCAAACTTCTGATCCTTGCTATTGCAAAATTCCACAAAAACTTCTTCAAATGTTTCTTCATTCTCATTTGGAAGCATAAAATTCTGCACAACAACCCCCATCAACCATATTTTTCTTATCCTCTTTTGAAAGCTCAAGAAAAGTCTGCTTTGTCACATTTTCATAGGTCTCAACACATGAGCAATCTTCAATTTGATTAAAACCAGAAATTAATAATTTCTTTTGTACATATTCAAAGGTCTCAACATACAAACAATCTTCATCTTGATTATAACCAGAAATTAAATATTTCTGACTTTCCTATTTGATATACCTGTTGTAGACCTTTTATCAAACACCATGTGAGCGGCTCCATTTTCTTGATTCACATTTGTTGCACCTTTGATTTCTTCACTATCTGAGCTTGTCTTCATTTCAGATATCACCTCCAAACCTCTTCCATTGGAAGCTCTTAAGTCATTAAATTTTTTTCATAACTTTGCTTGAACTTTTCATCCATAGAACTCTGCAATTCTTTCATAGATTCTCGAAATTTGTCAAAATGATTTGCTAGGGTTGTAGAATTTTGATTTTTAGTTGCCATTGTTCCTGGGATCAGAACGGCTTTGATACCAATTGTAAGGAACAAAGAAATAAAATAAGAATTTGAGAAGAATTAAAAGAAAAATTTGGGGAAGAAGACAGAAGAGAATAAGGAGATAGAACCGTAGAAAAAAATAAAATATATCACATTATCATTCACTAATTCCAAATAGAATTACAACTCAGCTATATATCTACTTAGAATACCACTATGCCCCCACTAATTCCTATATTTATTTTTATATCCTTGCATATTCCTTACATTGTTTTAGGTTGGATTCTTTTCTGGTTGTTCGTTGCTGGCAGTGGTAACGAGACTGTGAACAACTGCTGTGAACGTGGGTTGCAGAGAGTTGCAGCAGCGGCTAAGGTTTCGGTGTGGACGTAGTAACCAGGTACAAATTAGGGCTCTAATACTACTTGATGTAGGACAACTTCTGGAACAAGATAAAAATTAAAAAACAGTGGAAAATTAACTTGGGTGAGGTTCCACACCTCACTACACCAATATATTTTACTTGGGTGATGCTCCGTACGTCACTATTGATGTAGAACAACTTTTGACGAAAAATAATAACTGAAAAACAATGGAGAAATAACACGGGTGAGGCTCCGCACGTCACTTCCCCAATGATCTTTTGCTTGAGTGATAATAAAAGTATTAAAAGACTATAATAACATTACTAAATATTAAAATCCTAATCACTATTAAAATTCCTAAATCCCCACAAATAAATAAATAAACAATTACATCAATTACTCTTACATTAAACATAATAAAACTTTCATAAAATAAATGGGATTTTCTTCTTGGCATCATCCTCATCAACTACCCCAAGGGTATCTCAACTGCAAAAGAGAGCAAAATAGCTCATAACTTTCTTTAATAATATATTCTATAGTGTTATTAACTTGTGGACATTACATCAATACTTATAGAGACTCAAAAACTTAATATTATTTAGGAGGGAACAATAAAATAATTAAACAAATAAAATACTCTTATACTAATTATTGAAGTCTTAATTACTATTAAACTTTAAAATCTTCTCTAATAAATAAATTACATATATATCTCTTATACATTAAACATACAAAAACTCTAACTAGCAAATACAAAAAATCTTTGTTTTGTTATTGACTTGTGATCCCCATCACCCTGCCTTCTTAACTCGCACCATTAAAAAACTTATCAAAGTAATTCTTCTACCCTTCTTTAACCTGCTCATCTCTTACTAGGAATTTTTGATTCTCGTCTTTAATGCATCTGCTGCGTCAAGGTCTCAAGTTTTTTATTCCCCTCAAATAAATCCCAAACATATGGAAAAGGGAATGTTATGGGTAACCTAAATGCTTTATTTTTTCAAATTGAAAATAATATTAAATCCAATAAAACTAAAATAGAGGGAAAAATTGTAAGCATAACTATGCATCTTATATAATGATATATAACAATGGCAGGCTTGGAGTTTACCAAGAATACAATGGCTAGCTTGGATTTTAGCTTAATAGAGCCCCAACATTCTTAGCTCTGTAATATGGCTGGCTTCAAGCTCTGCAACATTCTTGTTAGCTTCTCGATCTTCTACTACATACTCCTGTTATTCCAATGTTTAACCATCAAAAAATTGAAAATTAAAAATATTTTTACTTTGAGAATAAGCAAAAAAACTGAATATACCAGTCAAAAAGTGGGAAAATATATATTGGTAAATGAAGTTAAAGTGACAGAATATTTAATTGATATTTAACTTGACTGCACCAATCATGCTTGACCTAGCTGAAGCAAGAGGTTTAATACCATGTTGCCAAAAGGTGGAGAGGTCCCTCAAATATTTATGCTAGGTTGGTTGTTACTACTTAGTAAATGCGAAAAGGTGAGCAAATTGAAAAGAAAAATAAATCATGACCAGTGTTACCTGGAACATTGTTTGTTACGATTCGTAAAATCGATAAGAGTACACCGTACAAACCTGGTACAATATGCTATCTTTATACAAGTGATGTAACAAACCTAAATTTTATAGAAGATTTTTAGTTGATTAAACATGTTGATTGTTTTATAAATAATTTAGTACAAATGTGGTGTTTGAGCATCCAACTCAATATTTTTGCAATGATAGGTAAAACAACGGGAAAAAAATCAACATACTAAATTTAGAGTATTAATACCTAAGAGTACCATATTTGGGTCATAGTTGTCACGGCGCCAAGGCGGTAGCTGACCGCCAGTACGCCTAGGCGATAAGGCGTTTGCCATGGTGTCCTTATGGCGACGAGTCGTTAACAATGTATAATTTATATATTATTTATTTTATTTCAATAGTATATTGCACAATAAAATTTTATATACACTAAAACCCAAAACGTAATAACTAACACTATGAAAAAATCTCCTCTCTGTACTTTGTTTCAAGTCATAGCTCAAGCAAAGTCAACTATGAAGTCACTTCCGTCTCCTTCACGAGCATTACTCTCATTCAAAAGAGTAGGGTCGTGGGTTAGGTTAAGGTCATGGGTTGAGCTACTTGGGTAATTGGAAAAGTCCATGGGTTATAATAAAAATGACTTAATCACTTAACTTGGGCCCGCTACCAATGCGTGAGCCTTGACGGCTCGGCGTCCAAGGCGTTGTCTTACCCTTCTCCAACGTCAGGACACCTCGCCTAGGCGACACCATGACAATTATGATTTGGGTCAACAAGTACCAATACAATTCACTAGGTCAATTAGAGTATCTGATAACTTTGATCATTATAGAGTAAATTGGTATTGAACCACTGGAAGGAAAAAAAAAAGAAATAAAAAGTGAATGGTGGGTCCACACCTGAGTAATACCCATAGTAACACCTAATTTTGATATCATGTCAAGTACCTGACGTTTATAAAGATCAACTGTTAGAGAATGAGCCCAACAATTGGAATACATTTGCAACCTACTTCATCACTGGCAAATCAAATCTCCATGCTAGCCTTGATCATAAAAAGACATTCCAATTAAGACATTTAACTTTTTATCTTGGGTTACTTCTTCCCACATGCCAGCATAAAGCACACAAATTTGAAGTACTAACAGGAAATAATAGGTATACATTGAACATCCTTAGAGTTGCGATCTACAATAAGTAAAGATAATATTTTCAAATATAGAAGTATAATATGATCCTCTCTCGTTATGATCAAACATTAAAAGTAACATATGCCCAAGTTGTTATGTCTACGTATTCCACTGGGATCTGAAACCGTAACTGCTAAGTGGTTTGACTCTAATGAACTAAAAAATAAAAAAATATAACAAAGATAGGAAACTGTTCGATTTATAAAATGGGTCCAAAGTCTAGTATATAAATACATTAAACTCTCTAACTCAAAACCAATTGGCTATAAGAAGAGTTGGCCCAAGCCATTATATAGTAGACATATTTTTTCAAGTTATTCAATGTAGGACAAGATATATACTCTAACAAAAACCATTACATAGCTGGAGTGGGTTTTAGTCTTATTGAAGTACACAATTTTAATTGTATTCTAAATTGTATTTTTCCAGATAAAAGGAATACAATTTAATATCCATTGGCTAAGATGTGGTGCAACTAGTTTCACGTTCATCGAGAAACATCAAAACTAAGAACTCCTATTAGCCTAACAAGAGCAAACCCAAGATGGTTGAATCTATACAACAGTCCTGGAAAAATGGTATGATATTCCACATCTGCCCATACTATCCGAGGCAAATTTTACTGTAGGCTGAATTAAATTTACCATAGTCCTCCCATGACACTCAATAGCCTTAATATATATATATATATATATATATATATATATATATACACACACAGCGGATCAGGTCCGGACCCCAAATATTTTTTTTTTTTTTTTTTTAAAAAATAACTAAAAAAAAGCAAAAAAAAAAAAAAAAAAAAAAAAGTCCGGACGGGATAAAATCCGGGCGTCCGGACTGGAACCGGACTCTATATATATATATATATATATATATATATATATATATATATAATAAGAAAATTAAACTAAACTTCCCATTAGAACTTAACAAGATATTTCATGTATCCTTGACCAAAAACAGATTAAACAAACCTATTGAGATTTAATACTTTCGCTTGCTATGAAATGATCCAGATAAAGCACCCTTCCTGCCAGTTTGACAAAAGGTGTTTTTACTAGTTTTCAATTGGTTCAAAAGATGAGAAAATAAACCTTTGTCAATTCTTGCTTGGCAAGAACATGGTAGTGGCGTTCACTGATCCTCTGTCCACATATTATTGCTATGAAGAATCCATAGAGCAAACCCACCAAAACAATTGCTAAAACTGCACACACACACACACGTGAGAGAGAGAGAGAGAGAGGGAGAGAATAATTTATATAAAAAAAGGTACATAAATTTATGCAGGTCTCACAGAAAGGAGGCATGTTTGATACAGCAGTTAAGTAGTCTCAAAATGTTAGACAGCTACTAATAATAAAATAGGAGGTGACGTGGAGATATTACTAATTTCTTATGGCACACATAAACACAAGTTTTCAAGATAGTGGCCGAACCCATTGCTTAGTATCAGATGCGGATATTAATAAAAGTTTAGTATGCATATTCCAGCAGAGTCGAACCTATATGTAGCGAATGGACAAGTAAAGTTAATAAATATTGACTCAAGGAAACTCTTGTCAATATAGAATTGCTAATGTTTAGCAATATACAGCCGCAAAGTAGCTTTTAAATATCAAGTAACATATAACCGTTGTTCAAAATGTGTAAACAAGTATCATGGTGAGAATAGCTTGAAAGGTCTATCTAAGTGACTTGCAAATTGTCATTACTGTTGTTTATATGCAGTATGCATCATTAAGATTTTTAACATAATTTGCAGATATCCCGAGAGGAATTTTCTCAATATTTTGAAATACCTCTTTTCACTTGATAACTTACTTTTATCTACAATGATATTTTCCTATATGTTATAGAAAAAGGCGTTGTACATCAGTACATCAACTAAATGCCGAGAACAAAAGCCTTGTCTATTTGGTAGGTAAAGTTGGCCTAAAAAGTAAAGTAATCGAATATATGTTATTGATATAAATTAGAAAGAGCGCTCCATGAAAGATGGGAACTCTTCGTATCATAATATTCCATCATTTCTTGTCTTCTTCCTGTACTTCCTCTTCTTTACCATAATAATTACAAATAACAACTATTTTTCAGTTAGTTTGTTTTCTAGTCTCTTCCGCATTCTCCCACTCTCTTACATTCTGTCATCAATTATATCAGTGAAACTACATTTTTAAACACGGCAGATAAATAAATTATTTAAACAAGAAATGGAGTTCCATTTTATTTATCATCAGGTACAGCCTATTAGAGCACCAACAGAGAAGTGTTGCCCAGAAAATGTAACTATATCAAACAAGAATTGAAATTTCAGATGTCTTTTCATTTTGTTAGGATGACATGATTTCAGTGTCTTTTCATTTTGTAGGATGACATGCATAGTTCAAAAACAGAAACCCCAAAATTAAGGATGCTGCAACAGATAAACACAAGCTTCTAAGCCACACAGATAAGCACAATTTGGTAGCAGCTAAGAGTGACCTACCAGCCATGGTATAAAATGCATATGGATGTTCTTCATAACCAAACATATCCTTAAGTTCTTCTCCATAAAATTTGTAGACCAATATGCCTAGGAATGCTACAACCTGTCAGAAGTGTTCAATGAGATAATTCTATAAATATATGATTTAATAAGAAGATATTTCTCAAGTAGTCGAGTGGTCTTGCATGAAGCACAAAAATATAACCAACAGGAATGCATGGATAAATAATTAAATGTGCAAAAGTGAACATAGATATTTAGGAACTAAATAATTACTACAATCATCAAAAATAGAAACAAGAAAAAATATGCATCATCAACATTCATCATGACTAATGACCGTAATCATAAAACACCATTAGGACAATAAAAAATCAACAAGCTTATGAGAATAACTGTTTATACCAGCTGAACAATAACAAAAATGAATGCATGGTCTCTTGCAACAAGGAACTGAAATTTCAATCTTAACCACCAGCGCTCTGGTGGCACATTTGCACGTAATAGGAACACGGCCCTACATTCTGTACACTGAGAGAAAGCAACGCCCTCCTGCAATAAAAAAGACAGATAAAGAGTTATAAGCAGTAGATGAGGTAATATTATTAAGTTTTGAAATTAGTATACTTGGTACAATCACATGAATTTTGTAAATAGGAAACTTTGATGGATAAATAACCTCAAAATCCTGCAATGTACTACATCAGTAAACAGCATTAGCAAACATAAACAAAAAATAAATAAATAATTGATAGGTAATTTTGGCTATTGAACTTGCATCAAGAAACATCAATTAGCTAATGTGTATCAGACAGTGTTATAAAAAGCGCTCTACGCAACCGCCTAGGCCTCGAACTCCCCATCATCACCGTGCCCAGGGTAAAATCACTTGAAAATGCGCCTAGTACTCAAACTCGTTCATGACAAACTCAGAAGCACATATATGGGTGCGGGGATAATGGTGCATCAGGGATACGATTCAACAAACAACATACTTACTACAAGAGAAAAACAACAAACATCCAACAAACAACATAAGTTTCATGCTTATATAAACATGAGAGCATAAAACATAAGTTTCATGCTAATATAAACATGAAATCATAAATAATAACAAAAAAATCATAGATAATTCAGAACACATACGTTATAAAAGAAGAGAGAATCCCCAAGAGTCCCGAAAATTGAAATATCTAGGGGGAGATATGCCAGTTCGCCAGAATAATGAAGAATTTTTGCTTCCTAGATGACACATCCAAGTCGCATGATACCGACTTAGACTCGACTCAGTATCATAGTTCCAAAAAGAAAAGAAGAACAAAAAGAATTGAAGAAGACGACTTATACATCACCACAATACACTGTTCACGCCTTCTCAAAAATAAGCAAGATCCATTACCATAAAACTCCATAGTTGACTCGAGAAGGGATGAGATGAAAAATAGCAAAAGCTACGTTTTTACGGCGACCGATTCATGAGTGGAACTCTCCATAGTGAAAATCTAGCTTCTATCCTCAGCTCTGGTATCGTGTCACTCTTATATCGAAATTTCTGGGGGTTTTTAGAAAGCTTAGTGATTTACTGTTACACAGTAAATACTATAAGGTTATTTATTTAATTGTGCAAAAGTAACCATCTCAAAGTTTTTCATAATATTACTCGGAGTCCTAAATTCCATGCCTGCACAAACTGTTAAGAATTAAATATAGGCAAAACTATGAATTTAACTACTATAGTTGGTAAGTTTTACTTAATGCATAACTGAATTTTTAATTTTTTAAATTACTCCATTAAACAAATTAAAATTTTACAATTGGATCAATCTGTTAATTGAAGCTCAATTCTGTTAAATTGAAGGTTAGCTTCTTCCTACGTAACTTTTTAAAAGAAAAAAAAAATGACTCAGCCACTAGATAGAGAGATTCAGAGAGAGAAGACGCTACGTAGAAAGAAAAAAAAATAGTGAAGTGATTTCGCTTAGAAAAAAAAAATAGTGAAGTGATTTCGCTTAGACTAATAATTCATTCATCAAACACCATGTATTTACCGGCAACTACTCTTTGCTTCTACCTTCTCTCTCTAACCCTTTTCTCAACGTCACTGCGGTCGGCGACGACTCGCCAACAGCGTACGAAGTGCTACAGGAATACAACTTCCCGGTGGGTCTCCTTCCGAAGGGAGTGACCAAGTACGAGCTGGACAGAAGCAGCGGAAAATTCAAGGAGTATTTGAACGGATCGTGCGAGTTTTGGATCGATGACTATAAGCTAAAGTACAAGTCAACGATTACAGGGTAATATCGAAAAACGAGCTCAAGAACTTGAAGGGTATTAGCGTAAAAGTGCTATTTGTGTGGTTGAACATCGGAGAGGTGAGCCGTGAGGGCGGCAATCTGGAGTTCTCGGTGGGTATTTTGTCAGCTGAATTTGAGATTGAAATTTTTGTGGAGAGCCCACAGTGTGGTTGTGGAGAGCCCACAGTGTGGCCGAGTCATTTTTATTTTCTTTTAAACAGAACTGAACTTTAGTTAACAGGCTGATCAAATTATAAAATTTTAATTTGTTTAATGGGGTAATTCAAAAAATTAAAAGTTCGATTATGATTAAGAAAAGCTTTCTTAACTATAAAATTGGCTTAAATTCATAGTTTTGCCATTAAATATAATAACAATTACAGCACCTAGGCGCCACCTACAAGGCCTAGGCGCTCAAAATTCCCTCAACTGCCTAGGTGCGCCTAGCGCTTTCTAGAACATTGGTATCAGATATCATAAAATCAAGAGTAGATTGGTTTACCCTAATTGACCTCCAGTTGTCTAAGCATGATCTATGCACATACTTCTGGGTACCTTTGCAATGGCATGGTGCAATCAAATCTTCTCCTGAAAATCAATAAATGAGAGGCTTGAAACTAGATAATATTAATAGTGATTCACATTACAAATATTCTCAATATCACATATCTTGTTCCCATCAAATAATAAATGCATCATCGTGTCTGGTGACTGGGATATGTAGAAAGTTAAACAAGTTATCAGCTAGAAAGTTAACAAAGACCTCCAGAATCAAGGCAGATACGGCACTGTGGTTGGTCTGCATTTACCAGAATGCAACTGTCATCAACATCTGAACTTTGCAAATCATCAGACGTTGAATAAGGATCACTGCCTACAGTTCTTATTTCAATCGAAGATGAAGATTTTGCAGTATTAGAGTGAGACAAGATGGGTTCTGTTTCTGAACTGTCTTTTGTCTGACTATAATTTGATACTAATTGCATAGTCAAAATAGTTGAATTAAGACCAAATGGGGCCTGTCACTACCAGAGCTACTATTCATGTAGACCATTTCAACAGATTGAAAGTCCTGCAACATAGAAGAAAAGATAAATCAGGAAAAGAAACCCTATCGTATATCCAGCTGACATCTAAAGGAAAAGCCATTTACCATGCATAATTTCAGGAGAAAATACGGTGTCATGATAGCAGAGATAAACATAAGAAATGGCTTGTCTGACTCTACAACTCGTCCAATAGTTAAACATACTAAACTTAGTCATCAGCTCTGGTTCCTAGGGCGGACTGTTTTGGGCTTAAGATTGAAGTGAAAGGCTGAAGGCTTAATGAGTTAGAGAAATGAGAGTTTGAAAGACATTATACAATCGTGTATTTAGTTTCTTTTTTTAGAGTAGTAGTTTTTTTACCCCGTCTAAGTTTAACTTTTTCATAACTATGTCCCCTTACGTTTATTAAGTTTTATTTCTGCTCTTTCCCTATACCTATTAAAAAAAATCCAGCATAGGCTGCCTATGCTGCCCTATGAATAGATCTGCCCCTTCCCGGAATCATTCTCTTCAATAGTTCAACATGCTAAAACACAAAAACGCATATGAACAAACTTAATCATCTATAAATCTATTTTGATTTGTCAAACCAACTCGTGAATAAATTAGCTCCGCAGTTCAATCTATTGCTATATCTTTTAAAATCTTCTAAATTCCCAACCATTATATATGAAAATTTTAAATTTCATTAAAGCACAAGGAAATCAGAAAAACGAGCACACACGCCCTATACATATAATATGATGAACTACACATATACTGATGCACAAACAAAATGTAGAAGCATCAACATTTTGCAAAGCAGAGTTGAGCAATCATGCAACTTTACAAGTGTCATGTCTCTTACCAAATAAATATATGCATATAATATTATAAATTACACGTGAAGGATTTTTTTTATATACAAATGGAAAAAAATAAATATTCCCTCCGTCCCATAGTTATAGGCTGATTTTCTATTTTGGGATGTCCCAATATATAGACTACTTACTATTTATAAAATTTAGTTGGTTCATTGTTTTACTTTTATGCCCTTATAATAAATATTCAACCATTACTGTTTTTTTGAAGAAACAAGATTCAATGTCATTATTTTTATCGCCACATTTAATGTTGTATTCTCTTTGGTTAAAATTATATGGTTATGGACTTTAATGGTCAGTAAACGTCAATCAATGAAATTGAGAGTTTCAGTATGATAAGTAAGGATTAATTAACTTATTCATTAATTCCATATTAAGAGGTATATGTGGAAAATTATGTTAAAAATTGTAACTTAAACTGATTTTCTTAAACTATGTGCCAAAAGAAATTAGCCTATGGGACGGAGGGAGTATGTGGGTTAGAGAAATTAAGGACAATTAAATTGTACCGTTCTGGTCTTCTAGATCATAGAATTTGAATTCTTTGCAACATCAACGGTGTAGTAGTTAATGCATACACGACCAAAGTCTCAATTTAATATATGTACAGATATAGATAGATTGTATTGGACATACATATAGTTTCTGATATAGATACAAGAATTGACCGACCTGATTTACGTAGATGATTGATCCTCATAAGATTGAGGGAGGCACATACATTGCGACCTAGTACACAATCAAAAGAACAAAACTTCAGCCTAATTCAATCAAATTTTTAGTGATTCTAGTATTTACTACTCCATTTATTTTGAATTTTTTTGGGAGAAAAATAAGATCTACACAACGAAAACAAGAGAGAGAAACGGCACAAATAGAGACCTGGACTTTGCATCAACCTAAAATAATCCTCGATTTAACTTTATATTGGTGTTTGATGGACTGACAGGTCGGTGACAAAATTTTGGACAATAGACTTTTCTTGCAAATTGAATGTTGTTATTTCAGGGAAGTTGAAATTTATTTTTGTCGCAAGTTTGTGAGTTCCACGAGTTTTGCCGGCTGAATGACATTTATTATCCTCTAAGTTGTCACCCACTTTTAAAGTTGGGTTAGGTCAAATTGGGTTGGATTTAGTCAACATAGGTCAGGATATGGTCAAATCGGGTAAAAAAAATAAAATCAACACAAAATGCCACTTTAAGGATGCAATTGACAAAAAATACACTTTAGGAACGACATTAAAAATGGATGACTGACAACTTGAAGGATTATAAGTGTCATTCAATGCTAACCACTTCCCAGTTGGATTCGGTTAGCATAAAATTTATTTTTTGATAATTTGATCAATTGGCCAATAGAATGCTGACACACATAAAGTTTCGCCTGCATGTCAACTCTCTATTGGCCAATTGACCAACTTACCTAAAAATGAACTTCATGCTAACCACTTCCCAGCTCGAGCCCTCTGTCCCCAAAATTATACTCCCTCCATTCCTAAATAAGTGTCGTTTAAAATTTTTGCATATGAATTAAGAAAGTCATTTAATACTATCATTTAATAGTTAAAATATGTGTAAAATTCCATCACTACCCCTTATGGGAAGTTGAAAACAATTAATACTAAGGGTGAGAATTTATTGGGACAATGAGAGAAAGTAGGGGTGATATAGGAAAGTAAATAATTTATTCTCCTAGAAAGTTGTAAACTTGTAAACGACAGATAATTTGGAACAATTTTTTTTTCTTTCTAAAACGTCACTTATTTAGGAATGGAAGGAGTATAATTCAATTAAATAAAATTTATATTTATTAATTTATCCTTAACTATATTAATTAATTCTTTTTTTAACAAATTCAAGAGTTAATTAAAATAATTAATACACGTATATCAATACGAGGGCAAAACAAAAAGTAAATTTATCATCACTCCCCTTATTTGACTACTTTAATTTGTGTAAAATTTGTCCTTAAATCATTATTTTGAGTACGGTGGGAGCAACAATTAACAAACTCCTAAAGATATTATATTTTTCTTTGCTAATATATGCACACCCTAAATTACTAGTTACACATCCTAATATTGCGTTTGTGAGTTTGGAAATATGAGATAGTGAGGGAAAGGATGGGAAGAAATTATAATGGCTAGTTGTCAAGTTTGTGAGTTTTAAAAAGGAATCGAATTTATGGAATTTTAATAGGTAAAATGCATATGTTGTCCTGAACTTTATGTGTTTTTAGGTATTGAGTCTTTTTCTTTTGGTCAAGGCAAATCGAACCCTCTTTTTGTTCGAAAAATTGAATATTGAGCCCAAAAGTGCCACATGTGCGTTGACGACCTGCTGACGTGTACATTTTTGCCATGTGAAACCACTTACATGTGCATTTTCCAATTAATTGTCAAAAAACAAAATCCCAAATTTGAGATTTTGGTCATGAGACCAACTGAGCTACACAAGACTAGCTATTAGTTTAGCAAATGGATTAAGATTTATACCAAATTAATTCATTTCCCCCCGCAGAATATTAAAAGGATTAAGTTTTATACCAAATCAATTTTTTATTGTTATTGTTATTGTTGTTGTTATTATTATTGTTGTTGTTGTTGTTGTTGTTGTTGTTGTTGTTGTTATTATTATTATTATTATTATTATTATTGTTATTCTTATTATTATTATTGTTATTGTTATTGTTATTGTTATTGTTATTCTTCTTATTATTATTAGTATTATTATTATTATTATTATTATTGTTATTCTTATTCTTATTATTATTATTATTATTATTATTTCATCTAAACCAGGTAACCAAATCAGCAACAGGAGGAGCAAAACCCCCCACTTCTGCTACCTTCTACAGTTGTGTTGCATATTTTTTTAATCCCTTTCTCCAAGTAAAATTTTTTGATTCTTGCAATAAAAATAAAAAATAGTTAGTATATATATCACCAAACAGAGTTAAATTAAGCATTTGAAAATTACCCATATTTTTTACTTTTATTTAACAAGAAAAAATGTTTCAATTTGGGGATAAAAAAGTGTAAAGAAATCATCCAATTACTCATATTATTGTTACTTCTAGGTTCATGTAAATTTGAAAAGAAAGATTTGATATGGCGGCTCCAGTGACGATGGAGAAGGAAGGGGAGGTGGAGGCGACGATGGCAAGGCGGAGGAGCGAAGAAGGAATATTGAGTGGTTGAGGGATTGTGGTAAAATAACGAGTGGAAAACAACGAGGAAGAGAGGATGGCGATGTTGGTGGTTTCAGTGGTGGACAAGGAGAAAGAGGCGGTGCGGTAACAGAAATTGTTGGGGTGGATGAGAGAGATAAAAGAGGGAAGAGGGATCAGAGAAATCTTTGTCTTTTAATAATTTGAGAAAAAAAGATTTTATAAAACCCCAACTTTTATGAATAAAGATTAATTTTTCTCAAAATAAATTTTTGAATATTATGGTGTGGATTTGATATAATATTATAGTTGTGGGTAATATTTACAAATTTTACAAAGTAAGCAAGTTGTTATAAAATACTCGATTGATTGGGGAATATTCGTTTTAACAGAAAATATTCGTACGACGACACAATCATTGGTGGACCCCACAAACGGAATTATTGTCGGAGTTAGAAAACGACAGAATTATCTTTTTATAAAAATAATGGCGAAAGTTTTTACTGTTAAACTGTTGAAATACCCGGTGGTAAAAGTATAGTAATACGCGTGGTTGCATAGAAGCACACGATATTGATTATTGATGTTTACGTGAGAAGTCACCCAGTTATACTAAATTATTGCTACAGTAATTGCTGCATAATATCTCTCATATTATTGATTCAACTATTGTCATAATATCATCTGCGTAATATTTTATATTATTAAATCAATAATTGAGACGACAAAGTTGTTCATATTATTATTTGCATTATTGACGATGTCTAGAAAGTTCTGTCGAGGAAAGGGGGTTGGTCACCTAATTGCGCGCCAATAGGGAGAAATCCTTATCGGAAAGCCCCTCTTTTCTGGAATGATCTGGTTGTTAAATATTGTGAGTTATAATATTAATGATGAATAAGTTCGTGTTGATTAAAGATGAAATTATTTATAAAAATATTTCCATTGTGTTGGGATTATTTGTGTTAGTGAAAATTGAAATTTATTTCGATAATAATTGATTTCTGGATGTTAAATTGACCAAATGGGCAATTAATTGGATAAATGAGCAATTAATTGCTATTAGTTCACATGCAAATTACTGTTGGTTCACACGTATGAAACTATTGATTCACATGCATGTACTATTATGGGAGGTGGTGCAAGATTGATAATACTTGAATAATGGAGGTATAGATTAAGGTACTATATTGTAATAATTCGAGCCCATAATCGTGCAATTATCGAAACTATGTTTTTCTATAAATAGAAGCTCATTCTTCTTTCATTCTCACCAATTCACTAAAACTCACAAAAGCAATTATAGAGAGAGAAACTTAGAGAGAAAGAAGAAGAGTATTCTGCTACTTCACTATTCCAGTATCCAGTCTTCTTCTAAGGTAAGCGATGTTATTTATTTCTTATTCGTAAGGAATATTTTTTTTTTTAATATTCGTATGAAATAATATTTTCTTCCATACTCGGTAGTATATAAGTAATATTATTTCGGTTCGTATTCCTAATTCTACACTCATTTTGTTAAAGCATTGTTTCTATACTCCGTGAAATTAGTAGAATATCCTTGAAATTTGTGCTTCATCTAGTATCGTTTTACAAGGATATTTTCTGAACATTCTTGTTAAATTTTAAGCTTTTCATGCCGGAATACTATTCATGGGGTACTATTCACGTGGTACTATTCACAGAGTACTATTCACAGGGTACTATTCACCCAGAGTACTATTCATGACAAAAACTGATTTTTTTTCGGTTCAAATCATTTTTGATACAATATTATTCTTGAATTTTACTCCGTAGCGCGATCATGTCGATGTGATGTGGACATTATTGAATTCTCGGATAAATTAAATTATAAATCTTTAAAATTTATCATTTGCTGTCATTTAATTGAATTCTTATATTTTTGTCATCATCCTCATGCTTATATTGTGATGAAAGTCATATTTGGTCGTAGTGCATAGATAGACTATTGATTGGTATGATTATGATCAGAGATCATTCAGTATAATCATGACCCGTGATGTTACAAATGTTGTGGTAAAAGTCCTCATTGACCCGTAGTGCATTGATGGACAGTTGCTGGTATGATCATGACCATTGGTGATTACACGAATATGCTTGGCTCGTAGTGAATGGATAATTCGTGGACGTGATACTAATGAATATCCTTGGCTGTAGTGCATGATAATAATTCAAATGATGGATTATTTATTGAGCTGAGTCTTAGCGATAAAGTTGATGATAAACTTTTTAAATCATAGAAGATAGTAGATATTATACTCTACTTGACTCTTCTAATAGATTGCTTGTTCCGCTGCAGTTAAACTTGTTGTTCATTATCAGTTTAACACTGTTGAAGGCTAACGATAATTTATTCTCGCATTATCTTAGTCATAATATTTCTTCTTGGGCTAGTTGAGCTCACCCTTTTGCTTTCATTGTTCTCTTCTGTGAAATGAGAACGTGTCCCGGACTAGTCGGGGAATGGAGTGACGGTCCGAGATGGTGGTTGTAGTAGTCCTCACTATTTTTATAAAATAGTGTGATAATAATTTTAATGAGAACTCCATTTGCGTTTGAATACTGTCTACTAGACAATATTCGTATAAAAACTCTCAGCTACGTTTTTGTCGTATTGTATAAGGAAGTTTGTATTTAAATTCTGAACCATATATTTGGCGACTCAGAATGGGTGATGTATACCTATTTTGGGGCGTTACAGTTGGTATCAAAGCTTAGGGATATGATCCCTAGCTGAGATGTGAGACTAGAACTAGGAGGGCCGAGACGTGTAATTCCTTCGCTAGTATGACCTACCTAAGTTTATTTTTTATTTAATTGGTTGGTCAAAGTATATGAATAATACGTGGTATGTCAATTAACCCTTGTTTTGTGGTAGTGTTTAAAAATGGCATCTGAAAATGTTGAGATAAACAATGAAGCACATGAGACCGTTGAGTCACCAACGATCAATACCTAGGATAATGTGCATTAGGAAGACAATAATCCTCAGGTAAACAACAACACCGATCAGATGATAAACGATGGGATGTTCAGTAGGCTTTATGCAATTCATGCAACATCGGGAGAGAGAGATTCTTGTTCAAAATGCAGGTGGAAACACTGGCAACTCTCGGATGGTCACCGCTAAGAAGTTCAAGGAGCTGGGACTACCGGAGTTTGTTGGAAAGCCAGAACCACTTAAGGTGGAGACGTGAATAAAGTAGATCATCAAGATATTTGATGTCTTGGGATGCTCCGAGGAGCAAAAGGTTCCCTTTGCCACCTTCATGTTGCGAGGAGAAGCGGATCATGGGTGAGAATCTGTAAAACGTACCCAATTTGCCGAACTGAAGATGTCTTGGGAGAAGTTCCAAGAACTATTCAATGAAAAGTACTTTTCTGAAAGTATTCGTCACATGAAAGAGGTGGAATTCATTAAGTTGGAGCAAAACAATATGACCGTGTCGCAGTACGAAGCTAAGTTTGTCGAGTTGTCCCGGTTTGCGTCCCATTTGGTTGACAATGAGGAGCGTATGACATGAATGTTTCTAAGAGGTTTGAAACTCGAAATACGTCAATAACTCATTTCTCTCAAACTGTGTTTGTATTCAGATGTTGTAAATAGGGCTCAGTTATTGGAGCGCGATAATGAGTCAACCCAACCAAGAGAGAGCAACCGACAAAATGATAATACCAGTGGGAGCAATCATCGAAGCGGTGACAACAAACGTGGAGGGAATCAACATGCCAGAAATGGTAACCACTTTGGTGGTAATCATGGCTAAGATAATAGAAGTGGAAATTTCAATAAGAGGATATTCAATAATGATGGAAAGACGTCAGCACCAGCACCGGTTGTTAAGGAATGAGAACGACTGCCGATCGTATGTTACAAATACGGAGGGGAGGGACACATCAGTCCAAACTGTACGCAGTAGTCCAAAATGTGTTACAATTGTGGAAGAGAAGGTCACCTAGCCCGATTTTATCGTGCAGGGAAGTCAAGTCCAGCTGGGATGGAGGTTGTGACAACCCGAGAATTTAGACAATTTAATAAAATCTTAAAAGATTGATTAGAGGTTAAATAATAAACCTAGACAGAAAATAAGTGTGTGTATTTGACATTTTTGGGAATGAATTTTGTGAATTAAAAACTTTTGTTGAAGGTTTATAGTGTTAAGAGTATTTATGTATACTCACATGTATGTATGCACAAAGATGTGGTTAAGGTCAAGGTTGACGGATAAATTATATCAGTCACAAACCTTAATAATATATTAAGAACATCGACGTTCAATTAAAAAACCCTAACGACTGATAAGAAACCCTATTACCGGCTATGGAAATCCTAATTTCAGTTCCGAAAGTTCGTAACCCTAATTCAGAATATTAAAACCCTAATTGGGAACTTGAAGATAAGTATAGAGTTTCTATGTTATTAATTGTAAGTATAATTAGGGATAACCCTAATTGATGAATTAGAAAGCCCTAAATTCTAATGTTGGAAACCCTAATGTACAAATAGGGAAAAACCTAATTATTAATTTATAGAGTTTAATGTTAATTAGGAAACCTTAACCCTAATTAGCAAACTTGAATGTGATTAGTAAACTTTACTATAATTAGGGAACCCTAATTATAATTTTCTATTTTAAAACCTAATTAGTAAATACTAGAATATAAATTTGTGTAATCTTATGGTCAAACCCTAAGGGTTAAAACCTAATGGTTGTGAGAAGTTACCAAGTTGCCATTCACTTTATGAGTCAAATGACCAAACTACCCTTTTTATTATTTTAATAAGGTGGAGTGTAGATCTAGCCCTAGTATGGAGTTGGTGACCAACTCTAGCTAGCCACATGGTCTAGTAAGCAACTTTAATCATTCAACTTGCTAGATTATATACATTGCACCAAGGATTGAAAGCATACAAGTAAGGAAATTCACTTACTTTACTTCTCAACCTAGCCAAACCTTCTCTCTCTCCCATCTGAAATTTTAGAGTGAGAGTGAGTAATTAGCTAAGCTAAGATCATGTGTTAGCTTACCAGGATCAAACATCAACACTACTAGAAAATTAGCCTATAGCGACGGTCGCCGACCAAATCACTATAGCCCAAAAGACCGTCATTTAAAAGTTTTAGCGACGGCTTGTACGATCGTCGCCATAGAACCCGTCGATAAAGCTTATATAATGACGGTCTTTTTGGCCTATAATGACGGCCACCGACCCCTAGCTATAAGTCATGACAAAATCGTGTATTTGCTTTTTTTCTAATCTGGTCATTTGAGAGTTATTGCTACTAAGCATTATGGCCGTAGCTATAGATATAGCCAAACCGACGCCACGGTGGCCGTCATATAGGGATGTGTTTTATAGAACACTATAGCTACGGTCGATAATGGTCATATAGCCTTTTTATATATTAAAAAAAATTGATAATACACATTTATTCAACAAACACAAATACAATATAAAATAAATTATAAAAATATTATATACATCATTTAAAATCATTCACACTACAACATTACAATATAATAAGAGATATTTTACAAAATTACAATCATTCACAATACAATCTTTCACAATACAATCATTCACAATATTTATCGTGAAATCCAATCGCAACATCACAACATCACAAGTATGACCACTCGCCGCCTTTTTAGCAAACAAATTTCCTCGCAGCAGCCCCATCGCCAAAATCGATTGACAAGCCTCCTTTCTCATGACATCCTTTGATAAAATTTTATCGTTGAAATCTAATCGCAACATCACAAAGACGATGATTCACTTTGGCCTGACAGTAAAATGCAGCACAAAGAATTGCTCATGTTATCATTGAGTATTAGTATGAAGAAATTCATATTAAAAAAAAACTATCGACATAATTGATGATTGTTTTCATTGCGAAGATGCGGAGAGAATACTGTGCCCCCTAAATCGCTTTCAACCAAATGAGACATCCACCTCTATACTCGGGAGGAGAAAAGAACAATTAATTATTTTAATTAATTAAATCTCATCAGATTCATTTTATAGCCATAAATGTATACAACATCAAGACTATTCTAAATAAACAATATATTCAAATTTCACTTGATGCACCGTCGTCATTGAATTTGCCTAGTATTGTAGAGGCACATCTTACACACTTTTGTGCTAGAATATGGAAATTACCTCGGACTTTTCCCCACAATCATTGCGGAGGATCCATACGAACCATAATACTACGAAATTATTCAGTATTTCAAAATTATGACCAAAGTTATATGTGATTACACATGGACAAAAAAAAACTACTCATGCACTTACCTTCCTATTCGATATTACCTTTGGAGGCATGCATTTGCAAAGAACTCGGATTTTTAAGTCTCACAAAATGAGCTTGATACGAAAGCAAGGTTTCTAACATCGTAAAAACACATATAATTTAATTAAAAAGTAAAATTCAAACTAGAATTGGCACACCTCCTCATCAAATTTTTGGCACACATGAGACATATCACAAAATGACTTTGAGCAAAGAGGCGGTGAGTACCAGATCCCACAAGGTTCAATATGAATATCAATTAACATACAACAAAGATTTAAATGACAATATATAGAACCACCGAAACTAAAAACAATTTGACAAAGGTACTTATAACATGTTGCCATAAGAAAATTATTCTTACTCAAGTATTTGCCAAAATCCAAAGGATTTACTTGCAATATCAAAATGAAAGTACAATTACTCATGAATGTAGATTATGGTCGAATAAGAAAGAACAACGTAACAACAACATCATTAATTACCTCCCGATATCTTTCCGAATAGTAGTGATCTTTTGAAAACTAACTAAACAACATTAGGTTTTCCCAAATAGAAAAAATAAAAAGATACAACAAGATGCATAATTGAAGCGTATATGTTCAAAGATAATCATTTGTTCTCTCATGCATGAAGTAGATGGTGGAATGAGAAAGAAAGGAACTAAGAGTGTCTTTTAATTAACCAACAAATTAATTAACCATCACATAGCCGACATTACAACAAACGAAATTCCAAATTTCTTTAAAACGAGATCTTGACACTCTTAGCCCTGTTCGATCATCTAGCTATTTCTACTCCTGCAACTTAGCCTCTGCTCCCCCCAATCGCTCACTTTCATTAGCCTACTATTATGTCATCCAATTTAATCAAAACAACGAACCCGACACGAGCATTTTAAGAAACACCATCCTGCTAAAATTTTAGAGAATGGCTTGTACCCATAAAAAAAGCAGTAAGTAAAGTAGTGCTAAAGAAACCCTTTCACGTGGCCTTAATTAAAGGTAGTGAACTATTATTCCAATAGATTTCATCAAAAGAAATGACACTTTATAGTAAACTTAATCAAAGACATTAATTTGCCATACAAAATAGATTATCCAACTAGGATGATCATTTGAAAAAGTAGTGTCTCTGTTGTTGCATCAACACCTCATAAAAAGCACATAGCCAAAAAATAATTGTCGATACCACTACATATAAAATACAATCTACTAATCATAAAGTTAAATTAAATTAAATACCTACAGAGTGGTTCATCGCTAAATATTAAATGAGTTAAGAGACAAAACTAGAATGGGGAAAGAAATTCATTCCCAGGACTTTAAACATTAAACTCAACCCCAAAGAGGAGATAAATTTCTTCCAAATTCAAAAGACCTTCTAGTTGTTCTGCTACACCGAAATTGGTTCACCAACATCATTAATTCAAAAGCATACTAGTTTAAAGAGAGGAACATAAGGTACCTTAGTTCCATTTTTCACACCACTTTACCAATTAAGAAGAAAGAGTCTAGAAAAGGAATGTAACTAACTGTAACGAAGAGAAGAATTTGTGTAATTCATCCTATCGTAGGCGAAAACTGCAATCTTGTAAAAACCAAATAGTAAGAGTAAGGGGATGAGAACCAATCAATCTTTCCTTCATTTTGTGGTACTTTTTTGGCCTGGGTCTTCAACCCATCTCTTGATAATAATCAATACAATCTGAACTCAAAGATTATCGATTGGAAGTGAAGCTCTGCCTGAACAACACCTGTCTTGGCATACTCCTCCCTCGGCCTTCACTCCCTCACGATCAATATGTAAAGATGCACCGCAGAAGTCCCAAAAGGAGTGAATCAACTAAAGATTTACACACAAATCAAACTAATTAAACCAAAAATAAAGATGGATCAATGAAATTAAAAGTGGTTACCTAAGGGTAATGAAATTAAGCTTCGAACTCAAAACCCTAGAAGAATCCGCCATTTCCAAATCCATCAAGAAAAAAAAACAATGATTTTTAAGATGCACGCGTGAAGTCCCAAAAAGGAGTGAACCAATAAAGCAACCGTAATAATTAGGGTTTGGAATAAAAGAGTAAAGATGTAAAAGGAGAGAAATATGGGTATGGAGAAAGATACGAGATATAGATAGAGATCGATGATGGTATGCCCTTGTTACATTTTCCGGCCACGATCGCCTCGCCTCACCATCGCATATCATATACCCTTGTTCGCTCGGCCACGATCGCTCCTATCCGCTTAAATTCGTAATAGAGAGAAAGAGTGAAGATACGTCTCAAAATGATTTAGGGGAAATCGGGAGGTTTATCTTAAAAACCTCTATATCGACGGTTCGTCTTACCGTCAAATATAGATAGATACCCTATAATGACAGCCTGCGTCTTACCATCGCTATAGCTCGTCGCTATATGTCGAATTTCTAGTAGTGCAAGGATCAGATTCAAAAATTTAGCATTCATAAGGTATAAAATCCTAAACTTGTAGATCTATGTATTTGATGTTAAATGTTGTTAATGATTGGTTAAATATGTGTTAGAGGGTGTCATTTAGTGATCTGGGTTGTTAGATTCCAAATCTATAACATCTAGATGCTCGAAATTAAAGATTTCAAAAATCTGGAAAACTGGATAAATGTGATCTGACAACCGAATGTCAGACCCCATAGATCTTTATCTGTTAGTTATTTTGTGTGTTTTATGTTATAGATCTGTAGTATGCTATGTTGTCTATGCTTTGGAACTTGAATCAAGGCTAGATCATGTATAGATTAAAAGTTATTAATGGTCAAAGTACGTTGACCGAGCACAATTTCTGTTTCTGTGCAACCCAAAAAAATTTCCAGATTCCCAGAAATCTGACAATGATTTTTTAGGCCATATATCTTGTTACTGTTAATGTTACTTACCATGTTAGTGTTAGATCGTGATAGTATGACATGCGACCTATACATCAAAGCCCTTATACCCACTAGATCATGATCAGAATCGAAAATAATAGTGGTCAAACTACGTTGACCAATCAGCCGGAAGAACGATATGGAAAACCCAGATTGTTCATAATCTATTTTTTTGTCAGACTTTGACCAGCCTTAATCTTTCTAGTGTTATGATGTTATTATGTTATGATGCTATATAATTGTACCCTGTCATGTGGTCTTCAAGATCAAACCTTTAGATCACACAAACAATACATAGTCTACAAGTTACAAGGATTGAAAGGTAGACACTTGAACTGTTTTTCATTTCTGGAAAACCCAGAAATGAAGAACAGTGTCTGACATGATTTTGTAAGGTCTTTATCTTACAGATCTGTTGTTGTTTGGTCATGGAATCAGTCACTAATTGTAGAATTACATTTATACTATGGCATGAACACTTAAGCAACCCAGAAAACTTAAAGATCATGAATCTAGCACTGGTCAAAGTGTGTACCTTGAACTCTGACATGATGTTCTGGGTTTCCTCAAGAACAACCCAAGAATACCTATAGCGACAGTTGCGTCGCTATAGGGCACTTTAGCGACATATTAATTATAAAATTAGTATTTTTATTAAATAATTAGTATTAAATGATTTTTAATTATTAAAAATACATAATAAATTATTTTAAAGCCTAAAAATTAGTTTTTAATTATTTAAAGTATATTTCATATATATTTACTATTTTTAGAATATAAATGGTATTTAATTTTAATATTAAATAAATTACTTAAAATGATTTTAATACTTGAAAAATCATTTAAAATTTATATTATGATATAAGTAAATATTTTAAGTTATTTTAAATACTTTTAATATTTTTGTGATGAATTTCATTAATAATATATTATTAATGGTAATTAATTTATTTAATAAATATATTAAATAAATTATGGAAAAAGCAATTAATGATATAAAAAATCATATAAAAATAATTTAAGTGTTATAAAAATATTTTAACTTATAAAATATAACTTTTGATATTTTGTGATGAAAAATATTAATATTTTAATATTAATGGCGACTAATTAATAATGGTTTTAATTACTTTAAAATCATTTAATATTAATAATAAAGTATCAAAATACTTTGAGATATTATAAATATATTATAATATTATGTTAAGGATTTCATTAATATTTAATATTAAATTAATATTAATGATAATAGAATTAAGTGGTATTTAAATCATATAAATATGATATTAAAAATCATGATAAATGATAATAATTACTTGAAAATTATTATGAGCCTATGAAAATTATGTTTACTAATTTATAAATTACGTAAGATAATCGTTAAGTGTTTAGGCAGAGTTTAATTGAACTTAAACTCAATTTTTGTCCGATTAGGCAATCGGGATGTCGGAATTGTACCGAACTCAACTCAGACTGCAATAGTTTGACTTGATACTAGGTCTTATGTGCTGTATAGACTGATAGGATTATGTAGTAATGTGTTTAAGTTATTTTATATTGTGATGATATTATTCTAATATTTGGAGATCGGTATTATCTATATTAGGTCTTCGGATAAAGCTAAGTTATATTTAGTAACGACAATTAACGGAACATGTAAGTTTTTCTTAACTCTACTAAAAGTTGTTTCATTCAGACATGCTTATAGTTAATCATTGTTGATTTCCATGTAAAATTGTACTCTGTACATATTGTATGTATAAGTCAGGTATGAAAGACTGATCACCTTCATTACCATTTGGTTCAGATATACGTGTTCATGTTTAATACTTGTTCAGTCAAAAGTTTGTTCATGCTAATTCACAACTACATTGTTGAATTATAGCCAGCTTATTATTTAGACTCTTTCAATCCTGATATATCCTTAAATAAAATTTAAACTTGTTGGACAACTTTCATGCTCACCCTTGCTATACCATGATAAAACATTGCAGATTAATGCGAATGCGTCGGATACAAGGAAATATGAAAGACAGTTCCAACTTTAGTGTACATGTGCAGATAGATTTGTAACATTAATGTATGATAAATTTTTTGTATGTCAGATAGGATAATGAATTGTGTACAAGTTATGGTTACTCGACCTTGGGATTAGTGTATAATGATTAATGTATAAATAATTTATGTTTATATCTTCCGCAATAGTTAGAACTAGTGTACCAGATCCGTGGTGATTTAGGACCCGAATTTGGGGGTGCTACAGAGGCACCAAAGGCCGTCCCAGAGAAGTCAAATTCGGTAGTTCAAGGGAGAGCGTTTGTCGTGACCTCCCAAAAAGCAAGGAACCCGAATGAAATCATCACGAGTAAGCTAATCATAAACTCTAGCGAAGTCTATACCTTATTTGATATCGATTCTACCCATTTTTTTTATTTCTCCTACTTGCGCTCAACGTTTAAATTTAACTCCGGAGAAATTAGACTTTGAGTTATCTGTTAAAACTCCGTTGGTAGAAACTTTCATTACATCCACTATTTATAAGTCTTGTTTCTTACCTCTTTGAAAATACTTGCATTCGATGTTATTTTATGGATTGATTGGTTAACCACTCATCATGCTAAAATTGATTATTTTTGTAAAGTTGTTTGCTTTCATATTCCTAACCAACCTATTATGAGAATTCAAACAACCAAACCACTAAAGTCAATCATTGTCATATCAAGCCATAAAGCTATTTGTTTATTGAAAAACGGATGTCAAGCTTTCTTAGCTCATGTTACATATTTAAACAAAAATACGTTAGATTTGAATGATATTTGTATTGTTAATAAATTTCCTGACGTATTCCCTTAAGAATTTTCTGGCCTACCCCCAGAGCGTGAAATCGAATGGCTCCTATTGAACTTCAGGAGTTAAAGACCCAACTGCAAGAATTGTTAGACATCGATTTCATTCGTCTTAGTACGTCTTCTTGCGGTTCTTCTGTTCTATTCGTAAAGAAGAAAGATGGAAGTATGCGACTTTGTATTGATTATAGGGAGTTGAACCATGTCACCATAAAAAATAGGTACCCGTTGCCTCGCGTTGATGACTGTTTGACCAACAGAAGGCGTCAAATTCTTTTCAAAGATCGATCTACATTAGGATATCATCGCTTAAAGATTAAATCTAATGACATTCCAAAGACCGCTTTCCGTAACTCTGCATGCGGGCATTACGAATTTCTAGTCATGTCTTTTGGATTAACTAATGCTTCTGCTGCCTTCATGGATATGATGAAGCGAGTGTTCAAGGAATATTTGGATCACTTTGTGGTCGTCTTTATTGATGACATCCTCATATACTCCAAAAGTCGTGAAGATCATGAACAACATTTGAGGCTGATACTTCAAAAACTTCAAGAAAACAAATTATACACCAAGTTGAAGAAATGTGAGTTCTGGCTTGAGAAAGTCGCATTCCTTGGTCACGTGACATTAAATCATGGAATATCTGTTGACCCAGCGAATATTGAAGCAATTCAAAGCTGGGAGCAACCTAAGTCAGTAACCGAAGTACGTAGCTTTCTTGGCTTAGCTGGTTATTATCGGAGATTCGTGAAAGAATTTTCTCGAATCGTTACTCCATTAACTTAGCTGACTCGAAAAAATACAAAATTCGGTTGAAGCGAGGAATATGAGAAGAGTTTTCAAGAACTCAAGAGAAGACTCATTTCTGCACCTGTTCCGAAAATACCATCTGGTTCAGAGGGATTTGTCATATACAGCGATGCTTCAGGCAAAAATTTAGGATGTGTTCTCATGCAACATGGGAAAGTCATAGCTTATGCCTCACGACAACTCAAAGAATATGAGAGGAATTATCCTACTCATGATCTAGAGTTAGCAGCTGTCGTTTTCGCGCTTAAAATCTAGAGGCATTACCTGTATGTGGAGAAAGTGAAGATGTATACGGATCATAAAAGCCTCAAATATTTCTTCACCCAAAATGAGCTCAACATGCAACAACGACGTTGACTTGAGCTGTTGAAAGATTACGATCATACCATTCAATACCATCCTAAAAAAGCGAACTTAGTAGCTGACGCATTGAGTAGAAGATCATATACAGGTACGAGTGCGATATTGTCAACACAAAGACCCATTTTGTATGACTTACAAAGGACGAAGATAGAGATAAAGACTACAGGAACCCACGTGATGATGACAAATATACGAGTAGAACCGCCTTTATTTAATAAAGTTAAAGCTGCTCAAGCTACAGACTTGGAGCTAATGCGTATGAGGAAGAAAGTACAAGAAAGTGTTATTCCGGAAATAAGAATCGATGAAGAAGGAATACTTCGAGTCAATGCCAAAAACAAAAACATAAATTATTGAGCTCATTTTATTGCATAAACAGATATACATAAAAATAAACAAGAGTTGCAATCTCTTATTTTCAACAAAGTCAACAAAATGACTGATATACTGCTAAATACTGTCTTATTTTGACAAACAATTAAAAAGAATGACATACAAACTTGATGATAACTACACAAATCATAAAAAAAAATCTGCCAGAAAGCATTCCAAACTGAGCCTTATAATACTGTCATTTGATTCATTCGTATGCCAAGAAACAACAGAATAGAGATCAGAATCACCACTGGATGGCAATCACCGAGTTTCATCCTCAAGGTTGCGGAAACCAGAAGTAAGATCCTCGTGAAGCTTCTTGAATTTCGCTACAAGAGTGTCTTCTCCTTCAGCTGGATCCTCAAATTTCTGGGACCTACATGAGAAAAAGACGACTGATTAAAACTCGCAGCATAAGTAACATAAAAGACACGCATCCCTAAATAAAAAATGACTGATTATACTTACACCAAGCGATAAAAAAGATCTCCAAGCCGATGCTTGATAAGGGTGTAGCTTATCTTCTGGCCATCCATGCCAGCTCCTCGCTCCACCGCCTGCACATTAAGCCGTGTATCATATCAAAAGAGAAATCCGTAATTCCTATCCACAACTAATTGAGCGCATGCATGTTTATCCATTAAGCTTTTGTGATATTGATGAGTCATGGTAACTCAGAAGTAGAAGTAAGGTGGAAGATATTACAAAGGAGTCTAACTACATATGATGACAAATTTATGTTGATAGTAAATACCGACTTACGTGCACACATGGGATAAGAAGGAATTAAGAATAGCCCCACCCTAATTTATTCTATCTTATTGCTTAGAATTCCACTTTAGTCGCAATTCAACTTCGTCATTGTCGACATATAAATCGTTTCACATTACAAAGAGTACTAATTGCTATAGCTTATAAGGTCATAGTTTGTACCAAACTGAAGATCCAAATGGTAAGCAGATCCTTTAGCAGTTGACATATTTTGGATTTATACTAGCAGAAACAAATGAAATAGGGAAGCTTTCTAGAAATCCAAAATAAAAAGACGTATGTGCATTTCCGGACATCTTGTAGATGCAAAGGGGATCCTTGACACATGATAATAGTGAGAAATCAAAAAATATACTCCAAAGAAAATGAAGGAACCTCTACCTGATTGGCCAAATTATAGAAATGGATAATGTTTCGCATCATCCAAACAGACTTGTAAAACGGACAGAACTTATCATATCTGTCACCAAAGTGAAAAGATAACAGTTGAGATGTAAGAAATAACAAATTCCACACCTCAATGAGAATTGGCCTGTAATGAGATGACCAAGTAAAGCAATGACTTACGGAGTAAATGCATTCTGAGCAAGATAGTCCTCCCTCAAAAGCTTGGCAGTCTCTAAAGTAATTTTATCTGTTTCAGCTAAAGCATCCTTTCCAACCAGCTGCAATAGATAACATAGCCATGAGATTTATACAGTCAGTTATAACTGTTGAGAAAGACACACGTTAAGCCATGTGGTCCAATATATAAACACTTTTCTACCCTTGTTGGATACTTCAACAAATAGCACTACTTAATTACATAATACATACCCTTTGTATAATTAACTCTTGAAGGCAACTGTTTACATTAAGTTTTTTCATTGAGGGATCAAATATACTTGATGGTAGATAATTCTAATTTAGATGCAGAAAAGTAGTACCCCCTCCATATCCTCTAAATACAAACAGTTATTAAGGGTTTTTTTTTGAAAGGTTTTTTTTTTGAAAGGGTCTATAGAGAAGTGTACTCTATCTATCATAGGGGAAGTGCTGGTGCACTATGCAACTTGTAGGGACTCGAAACTGCCCGAAGATGTGGGTCAGGTACCAACCAACTAGTCTAGATGCGCTGCTCAAAGGTTAGGCTGCAATGTTTATACCCCAGCCAATGTGACATTTGAAACTCATAAAATACTTACTTGGACGATTTCATTCAGATCATCTTCTCTCTGCAGCACCTCACGAGCTTTTGTCCTGATGTCAATAAAGTCTGAATCAAATTTCTCATAAAAGGATTCTAATGCCTGCAAAAACAGGAGAAACAACGGTTTTAGCCAAGTAAAATCAGTATTTGCTCAAGGTGGAATAGTGAACCAAGCACAAATGTCCAGAGTTTTGGAGACACGGGAAATATCGTGAACTCACCGTTGAATACTTTGAATACGAGATAAGCCAGTTTACAGAAGGAAAATGCTTCCTCTGGGCCAGCTTCTTGTCTAAACCCCAGAAAACCTTTAAATACGAGTAATTATTAATTAACAACATACCGTATAAATGGTGCCATATCCAAAAGGCACTTGGATTTCATTTTATAATTTAGTGTTGGAAACAACAAGAAACCAGGGAATTGTAAAATGACAATTGGTGGGCAAGTATTGGGGATACACCATATATTTCGAATCATTAGCCTATCTACAAGTAAATATCAGTGCAAAGACAAAAAAGTTCATCACTTAATTCATACCTGAACAATGCTGAGTGTAGCAGATGTAACAGGATCTGAAAAATCTCCTCCCGGAGGTGAAACAGCACCAACAATTGTGACACTACCATTACGTTCTGGCCCACCTAGACATTTCACCTTACCAGCACGCTCATAGAAGGAGGCCAAACGTGCTGCCAAATAAGCAGGATATCCACTATCGGCAGGCATTTCAGCCTGAACAAGAAAGGAAAAGCAGAAAACATTAATAATATAAATACTCAAGACAAATATAAATATATGTATATGTATATGTATATATATATATACACACACACGAAAAAGCAATTAAAGTTCCCTAAGGTCAACCTTAGATAAATATGAAGTGATTTTTGATCTTCACTTAACAATAGGGATGCAAAGAGTGTGCAAAAACATGAAAACATGTGCATTTCATATAATTTAGTGACATGTGCCAACAACTTTATAATAAAAAGAACAAAAATCAAATAAGAGTGGTAATAAAAATATATTTATTTTACAAATATGAAGTGATTTGAATCTTCACTTAACAATACAGATGCAAAGAGTGTGAAAAAACATGAAAACATGTACATTTCATATAATTTAGTGAAATGTGTCAAGGACTTTATAATAACAAAAAATTAAAAAATCAAATATGAGTGGTCAAAAAGATGCTTATTTTACACCATTATAATAATTGTTGTGGAAAATTTACATATTTTTATATTTTTTCACGCTCGCATCCATAATCACTTTGTATTGAAGTGTGACTTTAGATGAGTTTTAAGGTCGACTTTAGGAACATTTTATTAATATATATATACACACACACACACACACACACACACACACACACACACACACACACACACACAAGATATATACTGGAGATGATGTACTTCAAACAGCATTCACACATCATTTAATTTTGAAAATCACTTAAAAGGACAGACGGGTATAGAAAGTTATCCTATGATAGAAAGGGAAAAACAACAACAAAAAATAAGAAAGAATGCTTTTACGCTCTGGAGGTACCATTCTGTAATGTCATTTAACAAGGTAAGTGATGCAGGACAAGATTCTGAAAGCTAGAATAAATAAAAATATAATGAAAATTTGAAAATCTGCAACTAGGTAAAACTCTGTATTACACGACCCCTAGAATCCTCAACCTCAAAAGAGAGTGAAATTTATCACAACCAACTAAATTTTCAAAACCATTAATAATATTCTATAAAGTCTTATTGCACAATTTAAAAAGACAAAAAACCCAGTTATTACATGAAGAGAAATATAATCACAAAACGACTAAAATATCCTAAAAAATATTAAAATTTCCTAATTGATATATAGAAGATAAGTAACTTGACAATGAATAACTGACAAAATCAGAAACTCATTTCAGTGTTGAACAGAAATTAAACATGGATCTGATTACATTTTTAAGCTGACAGTAAAAAATACGAAAAACTAGCATGTCAATAAAGGACAGCCTTACCAATCGACCTGAAATTTCTCGCAATGCTTCTGCCCAACGAGATGTTGAATCTGCCATCATACTAACATTGTATCCCATGTCTCTGAAGTATTCAGCTATCGTAATTCCTGAAATAGGTATTTACATAAATTGGGAGTTCAGTGCTCAATATATTCAACACCACCTCTTTTTTTGGTCCATGCAAATGAAATTAATATGATTTATTTCAGCAAATATAGCAAAAGCATTCAAGCAACTACACGGATAAAATTAAGTACAGCAAAAAAAAAAAAAAAAATTCACTCCCCAAAACCCCCCACAGAAAAAAAACAAATATATAGGAACTAGAAAGAGAAGAAACTACTTCTGCAAGCTGTACTACCAGTAACTTAATTTATACAAGAGAATATCTGTCCATCTCATCCCAACCAAAATATCACTTGGATATGATTTAGATAGATATTCGGTAAAATAAAAAATAACTAACAACCACTAAAAAGGAGCCGAAATATTAGGAACTTCAGTTTATTTTTTATTTTTTTGAGTTCTAGAATATAAATTCACCAATAAATTTTGACGCAATAAAAAACACCAAGAAGTAATAATACCTGTATAAATTGAAGCCTCTCGAGCAGCCACAGGCATGTTTGAAGTGTTGGCCACAAGTGTGGTACGTTTCATGACAGACTCTTCCCGACCATCAGGTAGTGTCATTGTCAATTGAGGAAAATCCATAAGTACCTGATTGTAAGTTTTCCTAGATTAAACATCTCCACAAAAATAGATCCACAAGCAAGGACCCAAAAAAGTAAATACTGCTTACTTCTGCCATTTCATTTCCTCTTTCCCCACATCCAACATAAACTACAGTATCGGAGTTAGAATACTGCAATGTTGACAATGCATACTAATTAATCATTACTAAAGTGAGGATTGTTCACGATTTTTTCAGCATCTTAATATTTTAATATAACATCCAAAATGAATGACAAAGTTCACCTTAGAAAGAGCTTGACTAATGACAGTTTTTCCACAACCAAATGCACCAGGAATGGCACAGGTTCCGCCAAGCACCGAGGGGAAAAGGGCATCAAGAACTCGCTGATATAAAGTAAAATCGTTAGAAACGCCAACTCTCGGGATACGTTATACTTAACATTTCAGATAAAAACATCAAAAACTTTTTATCTAAACTACCTGCCCTGTAAGAAGAGGAGTATCAGCAGCAAGCTTTGATGCAACAGGCCTAGGTGTTCGTACAGGCCAAGTCTGCAGATAAGTAGGCAAATCAAAGCAAGAAGAATTAATCTCGCATCAAACTACATCTATTTTTTTTTTGGAGAAAATATACAATTGTTACTTTATTAGTAACTATTAAATTCTGAAATAAAAGGTGAACAACAAACCATATATATATATATATATAATAAATAAATAAAATAAAGCTAATAACAAACCTGAAGCATAGTGAATTGCTTCTTGACACCTTGAAACTCAAGCTCCAAAACAGTGTCCTGAACACAGGAAAAATCAATGAATGGATCCTTCAAGATAATTTACAGCATATTTCAGTTGCTTATTTTTAAGTGAAAAAGAGATACCCTATAGGGTATCTAACTAGCATACCCCATAGGGTTACTACGCCCATTTTTAGGGTTTTTTAGATAAATCCAACAACACGGATTTAAAGAACATATAACAATATTTGAACATATGAATTTTCATATGATTTGGTATGCCTATTATCGACTTTATGATAATAAAGTTCAATTAATCTTGATCGTTAAAAAATATACTTATTTTACAATGTTATAATAATGGTGTTACACAAACTGAATTAAATAAAATTTTACGTTTACTCATATTTTTGCATGAACTTTCCATCTGTAAGGTTAAATTTTACTAAAAAATTGAGATAAACTTATTTTACAAAACTAAGGTATATAACTTATATAACCTAGAGGGTATATCCCACAAGCCCTATTTTTAATGATCAGACCCTCCACAACCATAATAGTAGGAGCCTTGTGCAGTTGGTACGAGCTTTAGACCTTTTTACTACTGGCTTAATTTATCAATTACTAGATTCTAATCAGGGGCAGATGGAGATGAAGGGCAGCATAGGCAGCTATGCTGATTTTTTTTTATAGGTATAGGGGTAGAGGCAAAATTTATATAAGTTAATAAACTATAGGGGGCAGATTAATAGAAAAGTTAAACTTGGTGTGGGCAAAAGAAAACAATTTCATTCTAATCTAATTCTACAAAGTAAAGACTACAGAGTCCTAAAGAGTCAAAGAGCATCAGAGCATACTTGAAAGAACTAGTTCCTCATTCCTCATTTCCTCTGCTTGGTGGAAATAACCTAAACACATTTTAATGCCCATGACATTTAGACCTTTTACCGCAATTACTTCTCCTCTTCTCAACAACGACCACCGCGACCTCGTCTCCTCTTCTCATTCTATTTCATTCTCTACTCCCTCGCCCCTTGCGCATTTCGGACTTAGAAGGTAACTAAATTAGGGCTTTTTTTGTTTGATAATTTAAATCTTGTAGTTTGTCTGAATTTGTTGTTGGTTGGGGACTTGGGGTTAAACCCAATTCAATTTATTTGATGTATTTGTTGTATTTTGGACTTGAGAGGTAACTAATTAGGGCATTTTTTTGTTTGATAGTTAAAAGTTTAAATTTATTTGAATTTGTTGTGGGTTTGGGTTAAATGAATATGCAGCACTTCAATTTTTTTGAATTTGTTGTGTTTGTGAATTGAGTTGATTTTATTTTATTTGAATATAGAAAGAAAATTTGGTTTGAGGTTGTGTACATATGGTTGAAATTGTAATTGTTTGGGGAATCATTCAAATTGAACTATGACAACTAACCGAAGTAAGTTTCTAAATTCTAGCTAAATGTTTTTTATTTTGAAAGTCCTTTTTAGTTTGGGCTATGATTTATGAATGTTTATTTGTTGTATATTATAGAATTCTATTTATATTGCATAAAATAATTGTTTGTTTGGGGTTGTTGTATACTTGTATTTTGATTAATTTAAGCATTCATGACATGTGGTCAAAATTCAAATGTTCTAAAACTGAATCATCAACTTCACAATCCATTCGAGTCAATAAGACTACTCAAAATCTCTCAAATGAAATCCCTATCCAACAACAATCTCAAAATATCAATTATCAATCCCTAGTTGAATTCAATTTAGAAGAGGAACTTGTTGCGGATCCGGGACTAAGACCATTTATAATGGAATATGATGCTAACAAGAGAGAGAGTATTCGCCGAGGATATTTGCTTTAGGGCCCCCATCAACCAATGCTTTCCAAATTCCCTCATACTGTTATTTACGGAGAGAAACGTAGATTTAATCCCGAATTGTACAAAAAGTATGCCGGTTGGTTGGAATATAGAGAAAATAAAGATGCAGTATTTTGCTTATATTGTTATCTATTCAAAGTTGATATTGGTGGTCAAGGGGGTGGGAATACATTTGTCGGTAAGAGATTTAATAATTGGAGGAAGATGGAATACTTATCTGAACATGTTGGAACGTCACCTAATAGTATTCATAGACAATGCATGTTAGCTTGTCAAGATTTAAGGAACCGAAAGCAACACATTGATAACAAATTTGCCAATATATCTGATCAAGACAAAAAGAGATTACAAGCTTGTTTGCTCTCATCAATTAAGTGTTCGGTTGCTTTTAAGTGGGGTTGCCTTTCCGTGGCCATGATGAATCAGATGCTTCAAAAAGGCGAGGTTTGTTTCTTTCTATTCTAAAGTTTTTATCCGAGAACAATGATGAAGTGAATAAAGTTGTGCTGAAAAATGCTCCAGGGAACCACAAATTGACAACACCTTCAATCCAAAAAGACATTTGTAGTGCCATTGCATTTTTGACCACAAAAGCTATAGTTGCAGAATTGGGGGTAATTTTTTCTCTTTGTTAGATAACGAGGCTCGTGATTCATCAATTAAAGAACAAATGGTCATTGCTTTACGTTATGTGAACAAACATGGGTGTTATTGAGTGTTTCTTGGCATTGTTCATGTTGCCAATACATGTACTCGAACACTTAAAAGAGGCTATTGAGTCACTTTTTGCAACACATGAAGTGAGCATGTCACTTTTACGTGATATGATGGAGCTAGTAACATGCGAGGGGAATTCAATGGTCTCAAAAGTTTAATTTTGTCAGAGAATAAGTCTGCTTTTTATGTTCATTGTTTCGCTCATCAGCTTCAATTGACACTTGTAGAAGTTACAAAAAAACACAAGAAGCTTAAATCATTCTTTGATTATCTTGCAATTTTGGCAAATGTAAGTTCTTCGAGTGAAGCACATAGAAAGAATAATTCAAGGAGTTGCTTCTGGTGAAATCAAGATCGAGCGTGGGTTGAATCAAGAAGCGATCTTGAAGAGGCCAAGAGAGCGCGGTGGAGTTCACATTATGACACAATGCTTAGTGTTATTAACTTGTTTTCTAAAACAATTTTAGTGCTTAAGATAACAGAAGATGATGCATCGAGGAATAAAAGTACAGCTGTACAGATGCAGGTACTTTGTTGCATTTCATGCGAGATTTTGAGATTGTATTCTTGTTGCCTTTAATGAAAAATTTTGAGAATCACAAATACCTTGCCACAAGCATTACAAAAGAAAGACCAAAATCTCGTAAATGGCAACGGTTACAAAGCATGATAGATTCGTGTTGGGAGAGTTTGTTGACAGAAACTACTGAATTTTGTGATGTGCATGGGATAGTCGTTCGAGAAATGAAAGATATCTTTTTGATTCAAGGGAGATTCTGTCAGAGTGAAAAAATCACCAATCTTCATCACTTTCAGGTTGAGTTACTCTATACAGTGATATATAGTCAACTTCAAGAATTGAATTATCGATTTGACAATGTTAATACAAAGTTGCTCTCACGTATGGTGTGTCTTGATCCAAGTAACTCTTTCTTAACATTTGACAAAGAATGGTTGATTCAATTTGCAAAGTTTTACCTGTTGAACAAGATAGAGATGTGAAGAATGATCCCGAATTTTCTAATGTGAAAGGGATTGATGAACTTGCTCAAAAGTTCGTTAAAAATAATAAGGTTGCTCGAGTTGTATCCTCGGGTTTATTTGCTATTGAAACTGGCTTTGATTTTGTCGGTTGCTACTGTCATGGTGGAGAGAATATATTCAGCGATGATTATTATTAAAATTACTCTCCGAAACCAAATAGACGATAAATGATTGATTAATTGTTTGGTTCCTTACATTGAAAATGATTTATTTGAAACTATTAATAATGAAGCTATTTTAGAACATTTTCAAGCTATGAGGTCTAGGAGGATAGCATTGTAATTTGTAAACATTATTATGATTAGTTAATATTATGATTAGTTCAAGTTTTCTTTATTTAACTTCAACAAAAAAATTAGTTAAAATCCGCCCCTGCTGAGAAAAATTCCTAGATCCGCCCTTGATTCTAATATACATTTCATAATAAAATAAGGTTCAAGGTTGATAGGATGGAAGATGTCTATCACTTTTTGTTTAAGATTAGAGATCTGTAATATAATTTCACAAGTGTCGTGACCATAAATGTGTGTACACATTTATTTGCAGTTTTAATACTATATCCACATTATATTCGTTCTTTTTTACCAAAACAGGCTCATTATCTTTGCGAAGCACAACTTTGATTACTTTTACTAATTATGTTTATTTAGTTAAAAATAAGAGAATCTCTCTTGAATTTATGCTTTAAAGTGGAAAAAAATAGTTGGTTGTTAAAAACAGAAAAAATTGTAAAGTTGATTGGTTTTAAGCATCATTTACCCTAATTTAGAGTGATAAACAACATATTGTGAGATGTCTTCCAACAAATCATGAGAATTCCACATTCCAATTTTATGAGCACAATTGGTGGGAAGAACGACGACATGTCATAGAATTTTGAAGTAGTTTGAGACTATAATGTATCATCCAAAAATTGAAAATCAAAATCTTGGAGCTCCACTTTATCTTTCTTGGTTCTCTTATATTTGGAGTCAAACTTAACTTCAATCTCCTCATGCAAGCCATCTCTGAATATTTTATTTGTTCAACACACTTGAATACAACTTCATTTTTCTCACGAGCATCAATATCTGAGATTACTTACTTTTCTTTGTTCTCACCAACTTTACGTTGGTTATTGATATATGATTCCCCACAAGACCATCAACAATTGCCTTGTAAGACTTTGCATATCGGGTATCCTCTTGAGAACTTTGCGCCTAATTATATTCTACTATTATAATTAAACGAAGCTTTCAACCATTCACCTTGATAGTTGAAATAGTATTGAGGGCAATATGGGACAACAAATATAAGCATGGTAAACATGGCTCTTAGTAAACAAGCTCAAAATATACATTTTATAATTTTAGCAAGCTCACCAATCACATGCAAAGCACGGGATGCATGGATATAGATGTATTCGGTTACTCGTTAAGATAATCAATTGAGTGCAGAGAAATGTATATTCAATTAAGATTTTGAGAAGTTAGTTGCAGTAATTAAATTATTATACATTTTTTGGGTGATAAATTGTTGAATTGTATATTGAAGGTTCTTTCAGTCAATTATTATGATAAATAATTCAATGCAGTGTAGATTTATTTAATTAGCACTTTGAGAAAATAATTACTATTGTTTATATTGTCAAAACTTACTTGAAATTATAATATAAATAGAACTATGAAATTCAAGGTTTGATGCATTTTAATTTAGTTATGACAATTATCTAGTAATGAATCCACTATAATTATTCAAATAAATTGTGTGATTTGATAAAATTTTAAGTTTTAACGAATTTAATTTAGTTGAGACATTAATTTAGTAAGAAAATTCACGACTAATATAAATATAATTAAACCGCGTGATATTTAAAGAGATTTCTATTATTAATTATCAAGATATTCAATTAAATATAATATAATTATATTAAGTAAGATTTTGAGAAGATAATTATGGATTTATTAAAATGTTATTAAGGTAATTAATTGAACTGTATAGTGTCTGTTCATTCACTCGATTATTAAGATAATCAATTTAATTTAGTGTACAGTTTATTAGGACTCTGAGAAGATACAATTGTTTCATGTTGATCAATAGCAAGAGTAACTATTATATTCTTAAACTTTTAATTAGGTAAATAATAAAACTGTATAGTAGGTTTTATTTTAATTGGTGATTGAAATAAAGAATTTGTTTGAAATACTAATTTGAATAAAAATTTAAATTCTACTTTTAATGAATTTAATTTATTTATGACACTAATTTAGTAAGGAATCTTTTATTATTATTTAACTAAATTCACAGCTAATATTAATACAATTAAATAACGTGAATTGATAAGATTTCAAGTTCTAATGAATTTTAATTTAGGAAGGACACTAATTTAGTAAGGAAAGTCGCATTTAAAAATTTAAATTATTAAATCACGTGATATGTTAAAAATTCTAGTGCTAATAAATTTAATTTAGTCAGGAAATTAATTTAACTAGGGAATAAGGGAAGTGCAGAACCAAAACCATGTTTGTGCTTTTAATTATATAGTAGATGCGACAACAAAGAAAAACATGGTTCTAAATGTGAAAGTGTAACCCACTGGCCTGATATGCTTTTTTACTAATATTTGAGTAAAATTAAAAATGATATTTTTTTCATGGTTTTCAATCAGTTTCTAAATTCCCTTAAATAGATCGCACCGATGTAAGAATTCGACTAAAGAAAATGCGATTTTTAATCTAGGCTGGAGCTTTTATCTGTTTGATTAAAAAAATGATCTTCCACATTTGTGACATTCATGAAGCTGATATCATCCAAAAACACAATATTTAAAATATGATACCACATGACAATGTAGGCTAAGTTATTAATGCATTTGATAGAATGATCAAAGTGGCATGATAAATAAGTTTAACAGGAATACCTTCAGTGAGTATTGGCCAGCTGGTGCAACATATGTTATCTTTCCCATAGCATCAGGAGGCAGTGCAACATGATGTTGCATTAAACTATTCTCGAAGACAGTCTGCGATTTGATTCAACAAGCAATGGGTTAGATGAAGAGTTACAAATTTGGAATTAATATATGCTTGCGAAAAGATATTTTATTAAATAATGTTGAGGGTTATAGACACTAATTTTGGTGCCAACTTACAGCATATAAATCTCCACCTGTAAGAAGATCCCCTTCACCTGCCATGAGAAAATAATATTAAACTAATAAATATCAGCGATAAAAGCATTTAAAGTTTAGACAACTCCCATCTTATTATGTATAGTATAAATTAATGGGGAAAAAAGAACAGAATAATAACCTATTTTTTTAGGCTGGAATTCCCAAAGTATGTCTTTGTCGAGGGCTGGAACAGAGACACCACGAGGGATATAGACATCACCAGATCTTTTGGCAATGGTCTTCAAAGGCCTCTGTTTTATGGTAGACATACAAGGAAACCCAGCAAACGTCAGCTAATTGTCCTCTATAAGCAAGGATTGTATGTAAGGCCATTATTGTGATCTTGCACAATTGAAGAATTGTGAAATTGAAGAATTCAAATCAAAATTATACAAACCTGGATACCATCAAATATATTCCCCAATATTCCAGGACCCAACTCCACTGATAGGGGCTGTAATGTAAATGAAGAAGTTAAGATCTTGCACAATTGAAGTTCAGTCCGGATTTGATCATGGCCAATGCTCCAAGTAAACAGGTGAGATCATATAATATAATTTACCTTGTGTGTTCGTAGAACAGGATCATTCACCATCAATCCAGCTGTTTCTTCATAAACTAAAATAAAATGGGTGAAATTTTCTCAATTAATGTTACGTTCACCTGAAGCTTTATTATGGTGGTAATACGGAAGTTGGTTCAAAATAGAGAAATAGAGACACAGAGAAATGCAACAGCAAAATCTTTTAGAAGGGTTGATGCTAAACAATGTGAACAGGGCATGCCAACAATAAAAACCTTGGATTGTAGCAGAATCTCCTTCCAAACGAATAATTTCCCCAATCAGGTTCTCATGTCCAACACGAACCAATTCATACATAGCAGCGCCTCCCATTCCATCTGCAACAACAACTGGTCCAGATACCTGCCAAAAACATAGAAGATAATGCTCACAATATTAAAGATGTATGGAAATCAAATCCATAGTAAGTAGAAATTAAACTCATAATTATTACTTCTTCTGTCCAACTTTACTTGGGATGAAAATACAAAAAAAATAATCTCCAAATTACCCATCTTAACTACTCTATTATCATCTTTTGTTTTAATTAATCTCCTACCTCTTTCTTGGAATAAAAAATAGAGGAGAAAATAGAGGAGAGATAGAGAGGAGAAAACGAGTGTAGTTGTGCTTCCAATGATTTTTTTTATAAAGCTAAATGAGGGTAGTATTGAAAAAATAAGGTCAAAAATAGTATTAAAATAGAAATAGAACAAATAGATTTGGACCGGAGGGAAGAGTACTTAGGGTATTAAATCTATACAGCTTAATAAGTTAATATATATAAAAAAAAGCAATAGATATATACTGCCCAACACATCAATACTTATAACACGCTCACTCTAAATTAGATTGATCATCACAAAGAAATTGGTTCTTGTCATATATTATTAAAAAGTATCTAAAGAGCTGCACTTCATACCATGACAGCAACCAAAAGAAAATCCATAACATTACACCTATGACAACCCGGAAAATCGAATAGTCATATTAATTATGATGTAAGGATTATTATTTAATAAAATGAATTTTATTAATAATATTTTGTGTTATATGTTTATTAGTCGTTCTATAACCTAGATGATTATAAAACGGGAGGATTTTGGCTATGTGCTAGAATAAATGCGTAAGAATTTTAAAGACGCAAAATGAAATTTTTCTGAGAAAATAATTTGTTCCGAGAAAAAAACGAAATAGGCACTATTCATCCGATGAGTAACCTAGGTCGTGTAGAGAGATTAGTATGTCGTAATGACATTCCGTTTCAAGATTTGACGGTAATATGCTGTGAAAAGTTATGTCAGCCGATAAAAGTTTTTCTCGAAAAACGTGCAGAAATCGGATGAAATAAAAATGACGAATTATCTAATATTCAATCATTTAACTATGTTTTGGGAAAACGTTAAGGAAAACATTATTCATCGAAATATGTTTTTCAATTTTTCGAAGAACGCGTTAACATTAGAATGACGAAGAAAGATGGAATGTCCAAAAAGATTTGAAAATCGAGAAACGCAGTTTTTCGACTATAATAATTAAAGGGATTAAAGAAAAGAATATTGGTATAATGTGAATTATCATACGAGTATAGTAAGAGAATAATACGACATATAATACAAAAATTATACAGAGTACAATACGCGTGTAATACGAAAATTATACGATATAAACACGAAAGCCAAAATTGACTAATTAGCCATTGGGCTTTGACTTTGGTAAGCCCAATAAGGTAATGTTAGGAGGCCTCATGATAATTAAATCAAGGTCCAAAAGAATGTTAAATTCAAGCCCAAACCAAGAACCAAACTCGTGGGTCGAACCATGGGTCATGGGTGGATCATGGGTCACCCAAATGGGTCACCAAGCTTCCTTGAGAAGTTTGGTTGATATTTTTGGGTGAGGAGGTGTGAATAGTAAAAATAGGGGTGTTTTGTAAATTTTGCAAACCTAAAGGTTTGGACTATACCAGACCAAAAGTTAAGTGACCAAATTGTAAGTTATTAAAAGTTAATATAATGACCATAGTGCCCTCACTCTTGGTTTTTCTATATAATGCAAACCATTCATGTGTTAGTTTTTTTTATTTAACACATTAAAAAGAGAAGAGAAAGCAATTTTGAGAGAGAGCTTGATAGCTTTTTCGGATGGAGAAGATGAAGAAGAAGGAAGGAAAAGCTAGCTCAGGTGCAAGCTTTAACAAGAGGAAGAAGAATCAAGAAGATAGGTAATCCTAAAACCTAACCTTTAATCCATTTTCTTTAAGTTTTATATGTAGAAATCATATAACTCAAGAAACATGAAGTAAAAGATGTTAAGAAATGATTTTGTTATAGTTTAACCATAAGAAAATGAAGTAATAAGAACTTGAGAATTATTTCATCAATTTCTTTTAAAAGCTTTTATATGAAATATGAATTGCTTGATGTTAATGGAACGATTCAGTGTGAATCCTATGAATGGTCCAATAGAATAAAGAAAAATTAACGAAAAATTATAACGTTAACGTTAATTAATGCATAACAAGATAAAATCAAAAGATTGATGTAAAACGAAGAACACAAAGAACACGAAGAACGAGCGAAAGCGTTATTGGTGAAAAAAATTTAAAACCATCTAATTAGAGCTTTTATTGATGGACAAGTTTAAAACCATCATATATATAATTGTTGATATATTTTTGGTTAGGAGAAGTAGAATTTAAAGAAATGTTCCTTTGGAACGGATTAAAAATAGTCTATAACGAAGTTATGGCGAAATTTTCGTAAAAGAAGTAACCGTTGAAATCATAGGTAAATATGATTTCCGGATGAATATAGAAAGTAAGTTAATGATTCCGAATAATTAAGGTTTCATAAAAATATTGGAAACATAGAAAACATGAGTCGTGAACTCAAGAACGAACTCATTCTTGGTTCAGATGAGTAAGTTACAGATGAACGAACGAAGAACGTAAAAGTAAACGAACGAAGAAATTTAAGTCTATTGAAAGACTTGTTAACGGATTTAGAAAAATATTCTGTCTGGGGGAAATTGTAGTTCGTAATGAAAGCAAGGAAATGGCTTTAGAATGAACTCGTTCCGAATTATAACGAAGAAGTTACGAGATTGCAAAGTAGAAGATTCGTACATGGAAGAAAAATGCAGAAAAACTGCAAAAAATTTCAATGGAATAGGACTGGCGCCGTAGCGTCGGCCAATGCACTGGAAGAGGCACCACAACGCTAGCTCCAGGCTGATGTACTGTTGGCGCCGCAACGCCAGTTTAACAAAGAAGTTGGGCGCTGCAGCGCCGGTGCAGGACAAAGCCCAGAAATGAACTTTTAACTGATCAATTCTTAGGGGATGTGTATGGAATGATAATGAACGTAAAATTCACGTAATGTAACACTTAAAGAAGTGATTTAAACCTTAAGTAAAGGTTGAAGGGATGTTTAAAAGATGAAGAACATAAGCGTTAAAACACGTAAACCAACGAAGGTGGTTCGTGTACATGTAAGTTAAACGTGCTTAACCTACACACTGTGTATGGTTTGAACGTGAAGTAATGAAGATTAATAAATGACGTGTAATGCGTGAAGAACCTCGAGTCTCTCGCTGGTGACGTCTCTGAATGAGAATGCACTACAACCACTATCAGTAGGGGATACCGAGCAAGTTGGTAGCAAGTTGATCTTTGTAAAGTGCTATGGTTGTAAGTACCATAAGCGTTACAGTAATGAACAATAATGAATAACTTGTAAACGTTGAGCAAGCCGAGTTAATGATAATAACTTGAAGAACGTTCCAAGTAAACTAAACCGGACATTGTAAGATATGAAATAAGGTAATGTAAAATTGAAAGCTATGAACGCATAGTATTGGCATTGAATGTTCGCTCTTAGCATACAAAAGATTGTATGACTTAGACGTTAATAAATAAATGACATTCATTGTCAGAAAGCCGTAATGAACGATAATTAACTCAACGAACATTATAATTTTAATGTTTCGGACACGTTAAGCTATGAAGAAGAAAAAGGTAATATAAATCTATCATAAAAGATGATGGTAAGACTTGAGACATCTCCGTATGTCGTAACGCTGAAAGACGTTAGAAAAAGTTAGGTTGCGTGAACTTGGGTTATAAAACGCTAACCGTAAGAACTAAAGTTAGTGTAAACCAATGTATAAGTCAAGTATATGACTAATTGGTACGTGTTATTCCTTATGTGATATATAGGGATTTCGACTAGCTGTACAGCGTAACTATAAGTTATATGCAGCGCTTAAAGCAAGTTTTCTAACTTCATTCATATTTAAAATGAATGCTAGTTTCTTTAAACTTACTTAAATGTTGTACTTGAGAAAGTTTTACCTATATGCAAATGTGTTCTGTTTGTGCAAAGTGTTATTATGTATGAAGCAATGTGCCAAATTATCAACACTTATGTGTTTCTATGAGATGAACTGTTCAATGCAAAAGAGTTCAATTTATTCGTGAACTGTTAAGATTAAGTCTACGCTAATGAATTTAGCTAGACAAGATATAAAAAAAGGATGTATAAGAATTAAAGTGAATGTTATTAATGTTTTAAATGATAGGAATAAGAACTTATTCTTATTATTCAAGCTGCTTCATAACTATTGTTCAGTTATTGAAATTTAATATGTAAAAATATTTGATTCTTGATTTTGTTGTTATACAACTGCTAGAACTTGCTGAGTAATTGAATGCTCACACTTTCTTAAAATAAAACATTTTCAGCGAACGACGGTAGAATGAACTAGAAGATCCAACGAAGAGTAAAGAGAAGAACAAGCCAAGTCTTGTAATTTAGAATAGTTAATTAAACTATTTCGTAGTTGATGTGATTGATTAAAGTCACATTTCTAATGCAGTAAAAAATAATGTATCATTATTTGTAATGGTTTTAAATGTCTTTAAGATATATGAATGTATGGAATGAATGGTAAGTACTCGTGATGCACCAAATTCGGGTTTGAAGATAGACCGAATTTGGGGGCGTTACAACACCTATATTTAATTTATTATTTTTAATTATTAATATCTGAAAATAATTAGTAAGAGAAACTTAAAATAATAAAAAGAGAGAAAGATAATGGAGAGAAATAAGTGGGTGAGTGGGGGTAGGATGTGGGAGGAATGAAGAGAAGGGTAAAAAAGAAAATTGAGAAAGTAATTGTTTACACCAAAATAATTGTCAAGTTTTCTTCAGCTTTATAATATATATATATAGTACATTTCAAGTGATCACCCCCTTATTTTACATACCATGCTCATCCCTTTTATGATGGAATCGAGACGCGACCAGGTTCGGTCGTCCGTTATATCGTAGAACCGTCGTCTTAGCTTTTAGCGACGGACAACATATAGTGACGGACCGAACCTATAGTGATGGACCGAACCGTCATCCGGTCTGTCGCTAAAGGGGGTATGCAAAGGTATGTAGGATTAAGAGGTATGCCCTTGATCCTTTCCCTATATATATATATATATATATATATATATATATATATATATATATATATATACTTGTATGATGCCTCCGATTTATCCCAAACTTTGGGATTTATCCCAAATTTTGCCCCCATGATTTATTAGGGTGAGCGAGAAATTCAAAATCAGTTGTATTTTGTTACATATATATATATATATATATATATATATATATATATATATATATATATATACAAAATTGGAATTCTTAGCATGGATTTCAAGATCCTAAACATAGCCTTCTCAGAGGTGACACCAGAAAACCATAGAAGGAATAGCAAACATGTTAGTACATTATAATAGCAATTAAAACCAGAACCACTTCAAAACCAGCCAAAGTGAATCCAAATAAACTCGAGCCACATGTACTAAGACGACCAACAATATTAGTAAATATATTCAAAAATTCAAAGACCAGTTTACACATGTTGAGCTACAAATTACACATAAAAACCTTAAGAAAGTATAATTCACTGAGCTGTAATCAGTTAAACAAATCACTCGTTTTAGAAAACTCCTCCAAGTCGATCCAATCAACCGATCGAATGGCATGAGATTTTATTCCAATAAAAACAGATCAAAAATTAGTGAGGGAGAGAACCTTGCGGACGTAACCGTATTCGCTTTCCTTCTCGGAATCTTCGAAGGTAGTCAATCGAGCTCCGTACACCGACGGCATCTTGTCAGATGAGGACTATTAGATCAGATAGGAGCAATAACAGTTTCGCTGGAGATTTTCGGAATCTCGACTCGAAGATCAGATCACCGATAAACCCTGATATCTCCAAACAGATTTCGCAGTTTTTTGTAATTAGTGATTGAGAAAAGCAAGAGGAAGAAGGGGTCACACAGATGCCAATAAACGAAGGTATATATACCACCGATGGCTTATTTACACTCTATTCGCACTTCTCAATAACCTACCCATGTTTTTGATTGATTTTTTTTTTGTTTTGTTTTTTATCTATTACTACTAGTCTACTACTATGATATGGATAATGTGACCTACTTAAAAATTACTCAATTTTTTTTTGACCCAACTCACGAGCACTCATGAGTCATGACTTGATGTAATACTATTCTATTACATGTTGAGAATCTTTTTCTTATCCTAAAAATTGATAATATTTTCTAATGTTATTTTAAGAAAACCAATTTTTTATTTCTATCTTGGTTGATCTTCTTTTTTCCCCAAATCTAGATCGGAAAAAATAATAAATTAAATAACACTTTTCGTTTCTTAAGTTTTTCAAAATGACAAACAAAATTCCTACGCATAAATTATTGTTATCTAGTTTTTTAGATTCTGTTGCTAGTTTAGATTGTGAATGAAACAACCCAGGTCAAATTCCGAGTTCGGAACAAATCTCGGGTCAATTACTGGCCCGATAGTATTTTCTTGGGTCATCTTAGCCCACCACAGGCTCCCAAAAGGTCATGACTTGAAGGTACTATTGGTAGTAACTTATTTCCTTATATGCGGACAAATTTTTCCCATATCTTTCGATGTGGGACTGGGGTGTTACAATGAAAATACATCTGAGTTTTTAAGTGAAGTTGAAAGTAGTAAATCTGAAATGGTTCCATACGTTGGTCAATTGATCTCTAAGTTAGAAGAAGTTAAAAAAAATTATAGGTCTTATGCTCAAAAAAATGGATTTGAAATTAGAATTGCAACTAGTTATAAAAATGTTAATACGAATGATGTGTCATCTAGGTTGTATGTATGTAAAAAAGTTGGTACACCGTACACTAACTGCTCTAAAGAGTTTACCTGATGATGAAGATGGTAATAATAAAATTGTTAGAGTTTATGCCCTAGAGGCCAATTATTTGATATAATTGCTTAACATTTTGATATTATATTTGATTGAATAAATGAATGATTTTATTATGGTTTTATTTATCGTGTTATATAAATGTTAACATAATAAAATTCCTTAGAATAATGATACAATTTATATAGTTTCAAGTATGTGACTTGAACATGAGATTATGTAATTATAATTAGTATCATTATTCTTAAAAGTCCTTAGTCGAGTATCATTGTTGATGGGACAACAATGATGCATTGAGACTAGTATGTGGATTGACTGATGACCAAATCTCATTGGTCATAAATATATGAGATATTAAGTCAATGCGTAGGTATGTGTTGAAGAACGATGTCTTTGGATGGACCCACCACGAGAATTCTACGTGGAACATTATGCAAATTGTCATTAAGCGATTCTCATAATAACAATGATGTAATGGTCCTCCGACCTGAAATCACTATATTACTACACGAGAATTTATGTACTTTGATATCATCAAATGTCACCTTTAATAGGGTGGACTATAAAGATGATTATTGGGTACATCATGAATCGTGTGAGGAATATGAATGATCTAGATGGAATTTAACCCTCCTATAAATTAGGGATGATATCCATAGGTCTCTTGATTGAGTAGGACTATGAAATGCATGGCCATGCTCAAATAGTGATTTGTTTCATATAGTCTACTCATTGATCAAGAAAACTCAGATTAAATTATGAAGAGTATGACATATTCCATGACTCGAGTTTAATCTACGATGTCAAGGTTAAAAGGATTAAATTACATTAAAACATTGGTCACGAAAAGGTTGCATCGAATCATCGATCTTATTATTACTTGGGTAGCAGTGATGTATTACTAGATGTCATTTCATCGCTTATAATTTTATAATATGATTATAAAATTATTGCCAACGTAATAATAACCTATAAGGGTCACACACATGTAACGTAATTTAAAGGAATAAATTTAAATTTTAAGGATTTAAATATATTAATATGATTAATATTATTTAAATCACAAATTTAAATTAAAAGGATAATTTGTATATATATATGTATATTAATTAAGTAAGACTTAATTAAGATATATATATATATATATATATATATAAAAATTGGATTTTATGAAATTAGGTTTTGATTTGATTAATTCCTTTTAACTACTATATATATGATATATATAGCCTACTTAGGTTACATCGAATTCAAAACCCTAGCCTTCTTAGAGAGAGACTAGAGAAAACAGCTTTCATAATCGTTCCTTTGGTGGCTAGTACCGCAAGTCCTCTTATTCTTTGAATCGTTCGACGGTTCGATGCGGCTGTTAGGTGCATCTGTAGTAGAGGCGTGGTTCTAATTAGATTAAGTAAAGGATTCAAAGTCGCTTTAACTTTTTCATAATCGGTATAATATCTAAACCATTGAATTAATTTCAGCTTTAACATTGATCTGTTTTGGGTTTCGGAATTGTTTTGATTAATTTTAAATTTCCGCTGCGTATCTATGCCGAAATCCCAACAAAAATAACTAGACAGAGGGACTCTATATTATGTAAATCTATAATATATGATGTCCATAATAAGAAATAAGACAATTAACGTATTTCTATTGTTGAATTAGAGCACAATCATCACTTAGTGACCCCTACCAAGGTAGATTTGATTGAGACACAAAGAAATATTACTCCAATTGCAAGAAAATTGACACTTTAAATAAGTCTGGTATTGGACCTATTAGAATGATAACGTTTTGAGCACAATGGATGGCGGGATGCAAAATGTTCATTTCTCTAATGTAAATATTCAGAATGTGGTGAGAGATTTGACGCGTGATTTTGCAGATGAAAATGATGCACAAGCTTCTGTAAATTATTTGAAAAAACTTGCATCCAGAAGTGCGAGTAATTTTGTTTCCCGTGTGAAACCCGATGAAAACAATCGCATAACTTGTATTTTGTGGGTTGACGTCAAGGTTAATGTATCAACGGTTCAGAGATGTTGTGACATTTGACAATACGTATAAGACAAATAAGTATGACATGTCGTTTATTTCATTTACCGAGGTCAACCACCATTATTAGTCTATATTGTTTGGATTTGCATTAGAAACGTGGGTCGAAGCCAGGGACTACAAGACACCTATAACCATCATCACTGACCAAAATAAAGCCATGAGTAATGATATTGCTACGGTACTCCCTTTTAGTTATCATTTATTGTGTTCTTGGCATATTAGCAATAAATTTCCTTAGAAATTTCATCATGTTTATTCTGAGCACTCATCCTTCAAAGATCATTTTAACAATTGTGTGTATAATTCATTGTCCATAGGGGAGTTTGAAAAGTGTTGACAGATTCTGATAAGGAACTATATATGAATTGCATAACAATGAGTGGCTTAGAAGTTTGTATGATATACGAGAGAAATGGATTCCTGTGTATACAAAGAGATATTTTGCTGCAGGAATAACAACCACCGGAAGAAGCGACAACATGGACCATTTTTTGATGAGTACGTTAATGCTTCAACAAATATGAAAGAATTTGTATTGCAGAGTCAGAAGCCTATAAAAAAACAATTTATCAGAGAGAGCAAGGTCGACTACATAACAAAACATCGGAAAATGAATATGGTACTCGGGTCATCTTTGAAATTGCATGCTGCAAAGGTGTACAGAAAAGAGATGTTTAGACATTTCCAACATCAATTCGTCGATTCCATGAAGTACAATGTTAGTAAAGTTAGTGAGTTGTGTGTCACTGAAACTAAGGTCTATGCAATATATAGTGTAGATGCAGCTAAAAGTGGTGGAAGATATAAAGAATTCATCAACAATCGTCAGCTCGGGTCAGTAACATGTAATTGTCAAATGTTTTCTCATTTTAGTGAAATATGCAGGCACGTATTTAGATATTTCATGTTTAAGAGTATTTCACAAATACTGAGCTACTTGATTCTTCCTCAATAGATAAGAGACGCGAACAAGAGCGATGGTGAAGAATTTTTCATTAAAATAACTGCTGACTTTGAACAAGATCAAGAAATCCACTAAAATCATTTGATGAGTGCTTACCAGGAGTTTGCAAGCAAAGATGCATGCTCAGTTCGAGGTTACAAAACTGTCCTTAAAATGAATGCACGAGAAAAAGTGTTAGTTGAGCAAGAGAATATTACTGATTAGGAGAAGATGACATTGATCGCACAGTTCGATATACACCTCAGAATATGGGTTACGATAATGACGATGAAAATGCAGAGGAGAAAGCGGAAGAAGATGCATTTTTGCTGCCAATTATTTCTTAAACAATGGGTCGCAAAAAGCAATCTAGATTAAAGAGTGCACTCGTGAAAATTGTGGGTTCTAAGCCTCATCGAAAAATGTGCAATTTGCGGCTTTGAAACCGACCACGATAAGCGGAATCACTATCGAGTGTTAGAGATTTCTGAGCCTAAAATATAGCCCTCAATTGTATTATTTATGTTATGGTTTTTGTACATATGTGAATGAAAATGTCATTGAGAAGTTAATTAATATTTTTATGTTATATCATTTATTTCTCCATATAAATATTAATATTAATATGTTTACTTCATATTAATAGTATTTATATTAACTGTCTGTCTCTCAAGCGATCCATAGGGAGCGAACTAAAAACAAACCGGTTATAACGATGGTTTGATCCGTCGATATTGAAAGTAGTATGCACACAAGCCAATCATGTTTGATGATAAAGCATATACTTTGTAACAATCTTATTCATTTATTAATAAAAAGTATTAATTTATTAAAGGCTTTTAATTATCTACATGATGCTGTTTTATAATATGTGATAAACCCATAGTTTTAAGCAATGCTTTTAGAATAATGATGATGATCATTCTAATGAGATCTAAATTCTTAGAAAGCTTAAAACTAAAATAGTTCCCAATCGTTGGATTACTAAATTGGGGATTAGTGAATCCTGGATAGATTGAGTACATCGTTGCTTTTTCGTTAGATGAGGATGATTGATCTCATGATCATTTGTGTGGAGACACTAAAAGCAAGTATATAGGTCTTTATTAGAGAATAAGTTCATTTGAGCGTGGGCTCATTAAGGAATACCTAATGGAGTTTTATTTGCTGTCAATAGGAATTCTGTAGTGATAGTAGTCTGAGTGATCCTTGGACTTGAGATCATCATAGTATCTTGTGTATGATGAGTTATACTTTGACTTATTCCTTAAGACCCTTAGGGTATATCAAAGGGTATGCTTGGGTATAATAAGTTGTACATGGAGATAATGTATGATCGATAAAGAATCTACCACTTCTAATAAAAGAAGAAATGTCCTATGTGATTCGATAAATGACAACCCAGTAGTCCTTGGCGGCGAAATGAAATTAGAAAGGAGTTTCTAATTTGCATTATTTGGAGTTGTGCGTTTAAGAGTCGAAATACATATAATTAAATAAAATAAGACTTGTGATAATTCCATGTCTTATATTTAATTGGGACATTGTATGGTGGAAGGATTGAATTGTCACAGTAACTATTTACTCAAAGGTTCTTTAATGATTAATGTTGAAATCTATATTATCCGGAAAGTCGTTGATCATTAGGGAGAACATCCTATTATAGAATAAATATTATTTAAATAAATTAATTGTTTAATTTATTTATTTAAATAAGATTAAATTGTTCTAATTGATTTATTCACAACCGGTTTAATATGAAGAACCTAAAGGGTCACACCATAAAAGGAAGAATAATTATTTAAGAAGTTAATGGCATAATCGTAATAATATATTAAGTATATTTAATTTAATCTATGGTGATAGAATAAATTAAATAGCTTAATGTTTATTATTTAATATTTTAAAAATATTAAATATAAATTAATAAGAGGAGTCTTATTAATATTATTACAATTATTATTATTTTAATTTCTAAAAGAGTTTAGGAATTAATTTAATATAAGTACTCTCATTTATTCCTAATTGGATTAGGAAGGAAAATTAATTAAAGGAGTTTAATTAATTATCCCTAATAAGATTAGGGAGCTTAATTAATTAAAAGAATTTAATTAATTAAATAAAACCCAATTCCTTAATTGTTAAGGTGGGTTGCCCACATCTATAAATAAGATGAGTCTTATTATGGGTGGGGGGGTTGTTGACTTTTACAACTACGTAATAATTCCAATTTATTGGAGAGTACCCCCTTTCTATAGAGATAGAAAACTAGGGTTGAGCCAATATCCATTCTTCTTGAATCATTATTATTCCTTGGTGGATCACCTCTAGAGGCCAAACATATGGGTGGCTAACGTTGATCGAAGGAAGGAACAAAACCGGTGGATTTAAATTGAGCGAAAAGGATTTGGAGGTGAACTTGTACTGAGGAAGCTCGATCTTCAGGTATGATTTTATTCTTTATCTTTTCGTTTAATTAATAATTGTGCATAAAGGGTGATCCGGGTATATGGTTTGTAAATTTTTAAACTCTGATTTTACGCTCTTGCACTTTTATGCAATTTGATTGCTTTCAAATATTACAAACCTAACGATGGCATCGAGCCAAACCTTTATCGCGAATTATTAATTGTTCAAGATTTAATATATATGTTAATATGTGTTTAGAACAATTTAATTGGGCATAATTTTATTGTATAAAATTATTTAATTTAAAAAAAAAAAAAAAAAAAAATCCTGACTTGTCAATGTATACGTAATCCAAAATCGTGAACTAATGATTCTTTTAAAAGGATACGGTATTACCACCTTTTTTCACCATCCTGAATTCTAAAATACAAGGCATGGTCACGTGGAAGGGGTTCTAAATAAAAAAAAAATCCGGCTGCTAAGCAACAATGTAAATAACGCACGGAAATCGAGGGGAACAATAGTTGATTTGGATACTTCTACTACACATTATTTTGCTGATATGGTTGTCACGTGGCATAGGATGATTATTATATATATATTAAATATATATAATATATATATATATATATATTACCGTAATATCAATTATATATATATATATAAATTTTAATAATTTTATAATTAAAATAAATAATTTATTTTAATCTTAAAATAAAAGGTTTATTTTAATATTAAAATATAAAGTTTATTTTAATTTTAAAATTAAATTTCATCTAACTAATTAGAGTTGGAATTGGATTCCATGATAACTAATTGGAGTTGAAATTGATCTTTCCTTAAATAAAGGAGTTTATTTAGATATAAAATAAGATTTTATATTATTCAAAATAAAAGAGTTTATTTGTGAATAGGAAAAAAATCCGTGTTTCCTTAAATAAAGAAATTTATTTAAATATGAAATAAGATTTCATATTATTCAAAATAAAGGAGTTTATTTGTGAATAGGAAAGATAATCCGTGTTTCCTTTAATAATTTTTTTACATGGAATTGGATTCCATAATTAATTAAAATAAAAGAGTTTATTTTAATTAAATTTTTTTTTTACATGGAATTAGATTCCATAATTAATTAAAATAAAAGAGTTTATTTTGATTAAATTATTTTGATTAAAATAAAATAGTTTATTTTATTCAAAATTGGATAAATTAAAATAAAATAGTTTTATTTTGATTTAAATTTGGATTAAAATAAAGGAGTTTATTTTGATTTAAAAATAGATTTTATACTTAACTAAATTTGCCCATTAAATGATATCAATATATATATTAAATGTTTATTATTCATAAGATGAGTATTATTTATTGATCGCATATGGTGATGTGTATGATAATAAATGGGATTGATTATGGACTATTGAACAATATGATTGGATTTTTTTTTAGTTGGATGCATGAATGTATGGGATTTATTAAATGGGGTTCTGCGTGACTCGCCTTCTTCTATTTTTTTCGAATGTAAATTCTATCTCCTCCTATGTACTTCCCTTGATTACGATCGAGGTTTATTTATTTTAAAATAGTTTTGTAATAGGAATATTTAGAATTAATTTTGAAGAATTAGAGATCAAGGACAAGAAGCTTTGGAGACCCGTTTGTAATGGAGCAGGGTTTAAATGTAATAGTTATATTTAAATATTATTTCTTGCACCCCTAGGGTTTGACCTTTTGGTTCACTTGGTGGCTCTAGTGAACCAAACTAGAATAAAAGTCCATAATCAATTCGGGTAGAATATAGTATTCTATATGTGTACTTATACTATATATATATATATATATTATGCAAACATGCTTCGCATGTTCATTAATATAACGCGTATTTTATATATATATAATAAAAATGCTAAAAACAAGATGAGACAAATTAATAACAAACCCTCAATTTTTTATATTAAGTCCTAAAGCGTTCAAAGATATTTGAAATATCGAGCGTCGCCTTTCTAGCATGATAAAATTAATAGAGTATTAAATATTTAATATGAGTTTGTTGTGTCACCACAAGGCAAGTATTAAGTATTTAAGATGTTAATTTATCACATTTGATGCTATAAAGAAAATTGAACAATATTGTTTTGTTGTGTCACCACAAGGATGATATTTTCTTTTTGAATATATGGAGTGCTAGGTTTGGACTTAACTTGGATAATTTTGATTCGGATGTGCCACCACTTGATCAAAATAATCTAAGAGGCAAAAAGAAAAGGAGTTGCATAGTTGATGTAATTGACAAAAGTTGTCTACCTATTTATTTATATATAGTTTGTTGTGTTACCACAAGGCTATATACATTTGAAATGGGATCCTTATTCTCACTAGCAAATCTTTAATTAGATTTTGCCAACTATATAAGTGAGGTAATATAGTTTGAAGAAAATAGTGGGAGATACCAATTTAAAACAAGACCTAATTTATTTTGGTAATTAATAAAAGAATGTATGTTAAAATGTTGTTAATTATAGATTCATTTACAGAATTTTACAATGTTTAAAATTACTATCACTGCGAAGTATATTAGATGCTAAATTAACGGGAATCAATTAAGCGGATTGGTTAAAGAATTTGAGAATAGTTCTCATAATTTGAAAAACTATCTTATGTCCTTAATACTTTATCCTGCAATGGTTGCGAAAAATGCCTCTGAGGAAGAGATTGTTACTTTTAGAAAGTGGCAAGATGATGCAAAGTTGGCTCGATGCATCATGCTCGCATCTATGAGTAACGAGCTTGACGTCGTCGATGAAACTATGGATGCTTCTACTATATTCACCTTGCACATCAAGTAGTTGATGGTGAGGAAAGTGGGGCTGATAGATATCGGATATCTAAGGAGCTCTTCCGATCTAGAATGGCCAATGGCACTATAAATGCAGATAAAAAGTTCTTAACATAATCAATTTGATTGATCAATTAGGACAATTGGTTTTGTCATGAATGGAGAGTTGAGCCAAGATTTGATCTTGCACTCACTCCGGACTCCTTTCACATTGTTGTGAATTTTTCATATGAACAAGCTAGATATCGACCTCGGCCGATTTGCTTAACATATTGAAAAATGTTGAGAGTCACTTTCGACCAAGAAAGACCATGTCTTCTTGGTAGGGGCCAAAGGATCTTCTGAAAGAAGAATGATTCAAAGAAGGTATATAGAAAGGCAAAAACAAAGGATAATAAGAACAAAACTCGTCACGGATAGCAAAGGAGCTTGCTTCCACCGCAATAAGCTTTGGACCTTTGGAAAGAAAGCTGCGAAAGCATCTTGCGAGAGCTAACCAAAGAAGCTTAGTGAAGTTTGATTCTAATCTGATTTTGTTCATGATTTAAATAAATTTTTCTTTAAGTCGAGGTTCTACTTGGGTATTGGATACCGACTTTGGTTATCATAAATATAGATTTATGAAGGGACCAAGCAAGTAAAAAGCTAAACAAATATAAGTAATCCTATGTGCGGGAAATGTAGCAAAGGTTGCCATATTAGCCATCGAAACTTATAGTTTAGCAATGCTACGACGCAAATCTATTAAGTCGATAAGTTGTTATTGTATTCCGGTTCTTGTTAAAAATATTATTTCCATTTTATTGTTGAATGATAAAATCTTTGGTATTATAATTAAGAACAATTGTTGTTACTATTTATAATAATAATATTTTGTATAGAACCGGAATATTACTTAATGGATTTTGTATACTTGACTTACGTGAAAATATATTTTGCAAATTGAACAAACTAGTATAAGAAAAGGAGATGATCATTCAAAGAGTTGAATGTGTGTATTTGCTAAAATACTGAAGTGTGAATTATTTGAAAGGTTCAAAGAATTGAAGTGAAATAAATTGGCAATGTATTAAGATTCTTTGATTAGATCGAGGAATAAATACTTGTGCAATAAGTTTCTAGATCATCTCAAATGGTTTTCTCATAATGGACACATCCTGATACGCAATAATTGATTGATGTATCTGAATGAAAAATCGTACCTTGTTGGACATGGTGCGGTCCATAATGATTTTACCGACATTTCAGTATCCCTCTAGGGTCATGTCCTAGAAATGGTACTGCATATCTACAAAAAGGGTAACCTCAAAATCCATTTAAAACTCCATAAAAGTTATGGATAGGGAGGATTCCTAATCTTAAGTATGTTAAGATAAGGGGTTGTCCAACTTATGTGAAAAGGTTTCAAAGGATAAGCTTGGGACAAGATTTGACAAGTGTCGATTTGTGGGACATCCTAAAGTAAGTTTAGGGTATATATTCTATAATCCTACTTAGCAAAAGGTGTTTGTTACGAAACACGCTTCCTTATAAGATAAAGGTGTTTATCATTAAAAGGGGCTAGTGGGAGGATAATAGATCTTGAAAAGTTCAAGAACCACAAAACACTATAAGTCAAATAAGAGGAACACATAGATAGACTATTGTACCACAACCAAATCAATCGTAAATTTGGAATAGTACCAAAGATACCTAGGAGGTATGGATTCATCATGGATGATGATGATGAGGTACACATCATAGAAGATGATGATCCAGTTACATACGATGAGGTAAGAGTTCTAGTGTGTACTAAAAGAGTCAGTGGGAGCGTCGTGACATTTCTAGTATTATATATTGATATACTACGGATGAGGAATAACACACCATTGCTACAATCAGTAAAGATAAAGTTGTCTATACATTCCTCCATGAATGATTTGGAAGAGTATCTTAATTGGGGATATAAATCTATATAGATAGATTTAAGAGGATGCTCGACTTAACCCAGAACGATATATTCATTTGATGCTAAAGTCGTTTAGCATGGCAAACTCCAAGAGATGTCTCATGTCGATGAGCTATGGAGTGTATCCTCTTAATAGTCCCCACAGACTCTGAAAAGAGAGATCGCATGAGTGACTATCATGTATGCAATAAAATATCTGAGACACGATGTTGATCGGTCGTATTATGGAGAAGTTCACTATGAGTCGATGAAAAACATCTTAAAGTGCTTAACCCAAGCACTAAGGATGTGATCATATTCATGGTGGGTCTAAATTAAAACTAGAGGCTTAACGGACTCAAGTTTTTCGAGACGGACCAAGATGATGAGAAAAATCCACTTTAAGGTAAAGCGTTATCTTGAGCGATGAAGTGTGCGATGAATTGGAAAGGTTCCAAACAATGAAAGAGTTCTTTGGTTTAGTGATAAAGACAAAGTATATAGCTATAAATGAAGGCTGCAAGTTGATTGTTTGGATTAAAAGTTCATTCTGAGAACTAGGAATAGTTCTAAGTCTCATCTTGGATCTAAACATGTGTTGTGGCACTTTCATTTGATTATTAGAATCATTGAAAGATGGGAAATCACTATAGAGATAATGGACTCTCATGAACAACATTACATATCCATTAACTAAAGCTTATCCAATGGAAGGATAATCGTCACTTAGAGAAGAAGAGTATGAGATACCATGGCGATTGGCTTTTTAGTGCAAGTGGGAGATTGAAAGTAGTATGCACACAAGCGATCATGTTTGATGATAAAGCATATACTTTGTAACAATCTTATTCATTTATTAATAAAAAGTATTAATTTATTAAAGGCTTTTAATTATCTACGTGATCTTTGCTTTTTATAATATGTGATAAATCCATAGTTTTAAGCAATGCTTTTAGAATAATGATGATGATCATTCTAATGAGATCTAAATTCTTAGAAAGCTTAAAACTAAAATAGTTCCCAATCGTTGGATTACTAAATTAGGGATTAGTGAATCCGGATAGATTGGTACATCGTTAACTTGCTTTCGTTGGATGAGGATGATTGATCTCATGATCATTTGTGTGGAACACTAAAAGCAAGTATGTAGGTGCTGGTATACATCACCCGTCTTGAGTGCGCCACTTACATGAGTGCGAAATTTAAATCTGACTTATTAACATAAGCGTAGTGTATGCATCGACATAAAGCGTGAGTTTAAATACAAATATAAATCTACTAGATATTATCTGAAACTTCGAACAAAAAGTCCTCATTCTGATTATTATCACACTATTTTTTTCGAATAGTGAGGACTACTAATCTTATCTTGAGGACCATCACTTTCGTTTCCCAGAGCTAAGTCCCGGCTATATTATCATTTCACGAAGAAACGGTGAAAGAAAGGGTGAGCTCAACTAGCCCGATGAAATATTATGACTAAGATAATGCGAATAAATTATCAATAGTCTTGATAATGTTAAGCGATAAAATCTGATAGACAACCGGTTTAAGCTGCGGTGGAATATCTGATCCATTAAAAAGTCAGTAGAAAATAAAATCTACTATCTTTTAGGTTTTAAAGGTTTTTCATCAACATTATAAATTTGAGACTCGACTTTAATAAATATTCACATCATCGAATCACCCCACTTTTGACGAGGATATTCTTTAGTATCCGACCCACAATTATTCATGCTGCTTTCTGGGCGAGAATATTTGTGTATTCATTAATAATCAAGTGATCATACCAACAAGTCCATCGATACACTCTGACCCTTTGAGGATTTTTTATCACATCATTTGTAACATTACGGTCGTGATTACAGAATAGTCTCTGGTCGTAATCATACCAAGTCCATCCCCATACTTTTCTGAGGCCCACGGATGACTTTCAAAAAATATAAACATGAGGATGATGACAATGATATAAAAATTGATAAAACAAGTTCAAAATTATTTTATCCGGGAATTATTAACGTCAAATTATCGACATGATCTTTTTTTTGTAGAGTAAAATTTAAGAATGATCGGAAGAATATTTCCATGAAAAGATCTTTGGATGAAGCCTTGAATATCGAGGATATTCTACTAATTTCATGGAGTATAGAAGTCAAAGTTTTAACCATTTGGGTATAATAAAGAATGGAATAACAAAAGAAATCACCGTAAATGCGATAGGCCTTGCAGACGAGTTATTCAGCGAATAATAAATAATACGGAACGGTCGGTGAAATTCACAAAAGCGGGATGTTCAACGAATAATAAAGATGGAACCCGGATCCGGTGTAAAACACGAGATAGGATATTCAGCGAGAATAATAAAGCGGGAACCGGTCGGTTGTAAAACACTGTGAGCGAGATGTTTCAGCGAATAATAAAAAAAGCGGAACCGGTCGGTTGTAAAACCTGAGACGAGGATGTTCAAAACGAGAATTCAATAATAATAATAAGAACCGAATCGGGGTGTAAAACACCTGAGAGCGGGATGTTCAGCGAGAATAATAGAAGAATGTCACCAAGTATATAGGGTAAACCACTTATCTGAGTTATTCAAGCGAGAATAATAAGCGATGGAATAACAACAGTTCTCTTCATGAATAAGAAAGAATAACACCCACTTACATTTGGTAGGAGATTGAATCTTTACTGCGGACGATGTAGTAACAAAATACTCTTCTTCTTTCTCTCTTATTCTCTCTATACTATACTTTCTCTCTCTATAAGCTTGAATGAATTAAGTGAAAAATAATGAAGCCCTAGGCCTCTATTTATAGAAGATTTCTAACTTAGCTTTTCTGTGAAAAGAAAAGCGAGTGGCTTGCTTGTTGGTTTGGCCTTTGTAATGTGAAGCGACACAAGTGGTTCGGCCTTTGTAATGTGAAGCGACGACAAGTGGTTCGGCGTCGGTAAAGGTAATTACTATTAGCGAAGGTAAATACTATTGGCGAAGGTAAATACTATTCCTCACGAGGGTAATTCTTATTGGCGAAGGTAAATCTTATTCACAAGGATAATTACTATTGGCGAAGGTAAATACTATTCACAAGGGTAATTACTATTGGCGAAGGTAAATCTTATTCACAAGGGTAATTACTATTGTGAAGGTAAATACTATTCACAAGGTAATTACTATTGAAGGTAAATCTTATTGATGAAGAGACTCTTAGATGATGACATATAGGCCCCCCCATAAAATAATCAAACTTACCACAAAAATCATAACACATATTTAATCTTTCAATAATTATTAATCATTTTATAACTTGTAAATCTCAATTATTGATTTAATCTTATAACATATTATCTGAGATGATCTTTGTGACAATAATTGAATCGATAATATAAGAGATATGATCGTGATTCTTCTTTAGCAATAATTGAGCGTAGTGAGTGACTTCTCACGTAAGCATCGATAATCAATCTGGTGTCTTCTTATCTGACCCACAGCGTTATTCTTGTACTTTTACCACCGGGTAGTTCAGCGGTTTTAACGGTAACACCTCCGTAGTTATTTTTATAAAAAAAATTTTTATCGTTTTCTCGATCAAATGATAATGTTTGTGGGGTCCACCAATGATTGAGCCATTATGCGAATATTCCTAACAACAAAAATATTCCCAGAGCCCAAACGAATATTTTATAACAACTTGCATACTTTGCAAAATTTATAAATATTACCTGACTATAACATTATATCAAATTTATTCCATAATATTCAAAAATAATATTTATAGAAAAATTCATCTTTATTTATAAAAATTTGGGGTCTTCTGACCTCCCTTAACATGAAATTTAAGCCCTCGAAATTAGAATGCGATACACAGTATATCGAAGAGGTAAGGATACCTTGATTTCATTTCATTTGATTCTAACTCCCAGTCATTTCCTCGAACATCGTGGTTCCTCCATAAAACTTTGACTTGAGGTATAACCTTGGGCGTAGAATATGTTCTTTCTTATCAAAATTTGAGCAGGAACCTCTTAATACGTCAAATCTTCCATTATTTAAATCGGTTCTAACTTCGATAATATGGTTGGGTCTTTCACATATTTACGTAACATAGATATGTGAAAAGCGTTATGAACACGAGACGTATTTGGCGGTAAAAGCGAGTCTATAGGCCCGCGATTCCTACTCGATCGAGGATTAAAAATGGGCCAGATGAATCGAGGATTAAGTTTTCCTCTCTTTCCAAATCTTGTAACTCCTTTCCATGGAAGCGACTCTTAACAACACATGATCTCTATATATCGAATTCCGTCCTTTCGATGAAGATCGGCATAACTCTTTTTATCGATTTTGTGAGGTTTTTATCGTTGTCGGATCATTTGAATCTTTTAAAGTAGTCATACGTACCAACTCTCGGTCCCAACAACGTTGCTTCACCCCCCTCGTCCCGGCATCTTTGGAGAGCGACACTTTCTTCCATCTGATGCTTGAATGGAGCCATGCGATACTTGCTTGATAAGCTTTGTTGTAGGAAAACTCCACGATGGTAAGAACTTGTCCCACTCCCTTGAAATCAAGGACCACGAGTCTTAATAGATCTGAGAGTTTGAATAGTCCTCTCCATTGTCCGTCCAAATCGAGGATGATATCTTAGAGAGCTAAATCGTGAAATCTGTGCCCATAGCTTTTTGCAAAACTAACCCAAAATCGTGAAGTGAATCTTGGGTCTCGATCGAAAACTATGGATCTGGCGCGTACCATGCGATCTTACAATCTCGTTTATGTACATCTGACGAAAGGCGTTCAAGTGTATAAGTTTCTCGTGTCGGTAAATGAATGGCGGGACTTGGTCGATCTATCAACAATGACCCAAATCGCATCGATGCCTTGAGAAACCTTAGGAAGGCCGTGTAGCTTGAAATCCATGGTAATGTGCTCCCACTTCCATTACGGAATTTCAAGTGGTTCTGATGGACCTTTTGGTACTTGATGCTCAAAACTTTAACTTCGTTGACAAGTTAGACACCTTGAGATAAGCAGTATTATCTCTCTCTTATTATTGCTCCACCAAAATGTATGGCGAATATCATGATACATTTGGTACTCCCGAGATGGATTGCAAATGGTGTGTTGTGCGCCTCCATCATGATATTATACTTTTTAAATCGAGTTAGTTAGGAACACAAAATGCAGGTTGACTCGAAGTATTCCTTCTTCATCGATTCTTGCTTGGCGTAGCACCTTCTTGCTTTCTTCCTCATCTCGCGCTCGAGGCTCGAGTGCGTAGCTTGGCGACTTTAACTTTATCAATTAAAATCGGGTTCTACTTTCGTATACTACTCATTTGTCATCACATCGTCCACAGGTCTTTAATTCTATCTCCATCCTTTGCAAGTCACACAAAATGGGCCTTTGCGTTGACAATATCGCTTTTGTACTTGCGTATGATTTCTACTTTCGATCGTCGGCTACCGTTTACTTTTCGGGATGGTATTGGATGGTATGATCATAATCTTTCAGCAGATTCAAAACAGCGTCGTTTATCGCGTGTTGAGTTCCTTTTGAGTGAAGAAATATTTGAGGCTTTTATGATCAAGTAAAGATCTCCACTTTCTCCCCATCTGAAGTAATGCCTCCAAATTTTAAGTCTGAAAAAACAACAACATTTGACTCTCTAGATCATGAGTAGGATAATTCCTCTCATATTCTTTGAGTTGTCGCGAGAGCATAAAACTATAACTTTTCCATGTTGCATAGAACACATCCCAACCCTTTGCGAAGCATCACTTGTAGATGACAAATCCCTCAAGGCGGATGGTATTGTCGAGCAGTCTTTGAAATAAGTCTCTCTTGAGTTCTTGAAAACTCTTCTCACATTCTTAGCTCAATAGAACTTTGTATCTTTCAAAGTCGGTTTGAGTCGATGGAATAGCGATTAGAAAAAATCCTTCCACGAATCTCAGATAATAACCCATTAAGCAAGAAAGCTACGTCTTGATCATTTGATTTAGGTTGTTCCCGACTTTGAATAGCTTGATCTTTCTTTGGGTCAGCGGATATTCCATGACTTGATACCACGTGCCCAAGAATGCTACTTCTTGACGAACTTCGCATTTCTTGACTTGGCATAAAGCTTATATTCACGAAGCTTTTGGAGTGTCGACCTCAAGTGTTGCTCATGATCTTCACGGCTTTTGGAATAAATAAGGATGTCATCAATAAAGGCGACCACAAAGTGATCTAAATATTCCTTGAATACTCGGTTCATCATATCCATGAAAGCGGCGGGGCATTAGTCGATCGAAAGGACATGACTAGGAATTCATAATGCCGTCTGGGGAGTTAAAAGCCGTCTTTGGAATGTCGGTGATTCTAATCTTGATTGGTGATATCAGGAGCGAAGATCGATCTTTGAAAAGAATTTGGCTCCTTACTGTTGGTCGAAACGGGTCATCAATACGTGGCAATGGATACTATTTTTTTGATGGTGGCGTGATTGACTCCAGATAATCAATCTGAAATCGCATACTCCCATCTTTCTTCTTCACGAATAGAGCAGGGCACCCCGAGGAGAAGTACTTGGGCGAATAAAGCCCGATGTCTACAATTCCTGCGGTTGGGTCTTTAACTCACGAAGTTCATATAGAGCCATTTCGATATGGGGCTTTGGAAATAGGTTTTGTCTGGGGTTCAAAATCGATACAAAATTCAATTTCACGCTCTGGGGGTAGGCGGGGAAGTTCTTGAGGGAATCGTCGGAAATTTATTAACAATAGGAATATCGTTTAAAAGCGGCGTATTTTATTTAAATCGTGACATGAGCTAAGAAAGCTTGACATCCGTTTTTCATAAGCGAATAGCTTTATGGCTTGAGATGGCCGTGATTGATTTTAATGGTTTGGTCGTTTGAATTAGCATAATAGGTTGATTAGGAATATGAAAGCTAACAACACTTACGAAAACAATCGATTTTGCATGATAAGTAGTTAACGATCAATCCACAGAATCACGTCAAATCTGAAGTATTTTTAATGAAATAAGATCGACGGGTAATGTGAAGTGCTGGAATTTGAACCAAACAAGACTTATAAGCGATGGATGTAATGAAGGTTTCTCCCAGCGGAGTTTCCACGAGATAAGTCGAAGTCTAATTTCTCGGTCGAAATTTAATCGATGGCGCAAGTAGGAGAAATAAAAGAATGGGTAGAACAGGTATCAAATAAAGTATAGACTTCATTAGAGTTTATGATAAGCTTACGTGATGACCTCATTCAGTTCCTTGCTCTTTGGGAGGTCACAACAAATGCTCTCCCTTTGCAGCTGGGTTTTTGAATTTACGGGATGGCCTTTGGTGCCTCCATCCTAGGCTGAATTTGTCTTGATGGCAAAAATCGAGCTAAGTGACCTTCTCTTCCCAATTATAACATGCTTTGGATGGCGTGCCTTGATTTGGGCCCGATGTGTCCCTCTCCTCGCATTTGAAGCATATGATGGTGGTCTTTCTCCTTCATTAACAATGGGTCTTTGGTCTTGGCGTCTTTCCATCATTGTTGAATCTCCTTTTCTTGAAATGTCCATTCTTATTGTTTTGTACGATTACCAAAAGTGGTTACCATATCGGCACATTGATTCCCTCCTCACTTGTTGTCCTTGCTTTCGATGACTATTCTCATTTGGTATTATAATTTTTTTGGGTTTTCTCTCTCTTTTTAGTTGCGTTGACTCGTTATCGCGCTCCCTTAAGCGAGCCCTATTTACAACATCATCGAATACAAACCACGGTTTATGAGAAATAAGATGTTGGCGTATCTCGACTTGAACCTCTTAAAAACATTAGCGCCATTCTCTCTTCATTATCCACAGTGGGGCCTGGCCGTGATAACTCATAAAATTTTGCCTCGTGTTGCGACACGGTCGTATTGTTTTTGTTCGACTTGATAAACTCCACCTCCTTCGTTATGGCGAATACTTTCGGGAAAGTATTTGTCGTTGAAACGACTCTGGAACTTCTCCCGAATCTATCTTGATGCAATTTGGTTGAGTCGTTTCTGGAATTCCCACGATGTCCCGCCTCTCAGCGCAACATAAAAAGCGTGAAAGGAACCTTTGCTCCTCGGAGCATCCCAGACATCAAATATCTTGGTAATCTGCTTTATCCATGCTTAGCGAAAGTGGTTTTGGCTCTCCCTTAAACTCGGTGGTCCTCCTTAAATTGTTTAGCGGTGGCCTTGAGAGTTTCAGTGTTTCCACCTACGTTTTGGGCGAGAATTCGCTCTACTTTCTTTGTTGCATAAATTACATAAAACCTCTGAACATTTGATCGTTTGTCATTTGGTGGTGTTGTTGTTGTTTGCGTGAGGATTATCGCCTTCACGATGCACATTATCTTGATTATTGATATGTGGTGAATCAGCGATCGCTGCTGCGCTCCATTCTTATTCTCAACATTCTCGGATGTCATTTTGAATCTTTGCCACAAAAAACAAAGGTTAATTGACGTATAACAAATTATCCTTATCTTGACCAACCAATAAAATATACATAAACTTAGGTAGGTCAATACTAGCGAAGGTATTCCCGTCTCTCCCCTCTAGTCTATTCTCACATCTTAGCGGGATCATATCCTAGCTACGATACCAAGCTGTGGCGCCCCCCCAAATTAGGTATACATCACCCATCTTGAGTGCCACTTACTTACGTAGTGCAAATTTAAATCTGACTTATTAACATAAGCGTAGGTATATGCATCGACATAAAGCGTGAGTTTAAATACAAATATAAATCTACTAGATATTATCTGAACTCGAAACAAAAAGTCCTCATTCTGATTATTATCACACTTTTTTTTTACGAATAGTGAGGACTACTAATCTTATCTTGGGACCATCACTCGTTTCCCAGGCTAAATCCCGGCTATATTATCATTTCACGAAGAAAACGGTGAAAGAAAGGGTGAGCTCAACTAGCCCGATAAAATATTATGACTAAGATAATGCGAATAAATTATCAATAGTCTTGATAATGTTAAGCGATAAAATCTGATAGACAACCGGTTTAAGCTGCGGTGAATATCTCTCCATTAAAAAAGTCAGTAGAAAATAAAATCTACTATCTTTTCTTTTAGGTTTTAAAGGTTTTCATCAACTTTATTATATTTGAGACTCGACTTTAATAAATATTCCACATCATCGAATCACCCACACTTTTCTGACGAGGATATTCTTTAGTATCGCGACCACAATTATTCATACCTTCTGGGCGAGAATATTTGTGTATTCATTAATAATCGTGATCGTACCAACAAGCATCCATCGATGCACTCTGACCCTTTGAGGATTTTTATCACATCATTTTGTAACATTACGGTCGTGATTACAAGAATAGTCTCTGTGTCGTAATCATACCAAGTCCATCATACTTTCTGAGCCACGATGACTTTCAAAAAAATATAAACATGAGGATGATGATGATGATGATATAAAATTGATAAAACAAGTTCAAAAATTATTTTATCCGGGGAATTATTAACGTCAAATTATCGACGTAATCTTTGTTTTGTAGAGTAAAATTCAAGAATGATCGGAAGAATATTTCCATGAAAAGATCTTTGGATGAAACCTTGAATATCGAGGATATTCTACTAATTTCATGGAGTATAGAAGTCAAAGTTTTAACCAATGGGTATAATAAAGAATGGAATAACAAAAGAAATCACCGTAAATGCGATAGAAGCCTTGCAGACGAGTTATTCAGCGAATAATAATAAATAACGGAACGGTCGGTGAAATTCACAAGCGGGATGTTCAACGAGAATAATAAAGATGGAACCCGGTCCGGTGTAAAACACGAGATAGGATATTCAGCGAGAATAATAAAAAGCGGAACCGAATCGGTTGTAAAACACTGAGAGCGGGATGTTCAGCGAGAATAATAAAAAAAACCGCGGAACCGGTCGGGTGTAAAACACTGAGACGGGATGTTCAGCGAGATATAATAAAAAAATAAAAACGGAACCGGGTCGTTGTAAAACCTGAGAGCGAGGATGTTCAAGCGAGAATAATAGAAGAATGTCACCAAGTATAGGGTAAACCACTTATCTCGAGGTTATTCAGCGAGAATAATAAGCGATGGAATAACAACAGTTCTCTTCGTGAATAAGAAAGAATAACACCCCCTACATTTGGTAGGAGATTGAATCTTTATGGCGGTGTAGTAACAAAATACTCTTCTTCTTTCTCTCTTATTCTCTCTATACTTTCTCTCTCTATATAAGCTTGAATGAATTAAGTGAAAAATAATGAAGCCCTAGGCCTCTATTTATAGAAGATTTCTAGCTTAGCTTTTCTTTTAGTGATGTGAAAAGCGAGTGGCTTGGCGGTTGGTTTGGCCTTTTGTAATGTGAAGCGACACAGTGGTTCGGCCTTTTGTAATGTGAAGCGACAAGTGGTTCGGCGTCGGTAAAGTAAAGGATTACTATTAGCGAAGGTAAATACTATTGTGAAGGTAAATACTATTCACGAGGGTAATTCTATTGTGAAGGTAAATCTCTATTCGAAGGTAATTCTTATTGTGAAGGTAATTACTATGCGAAGGTAAATACTATTCCTGAGGTTAATTACTATTGTGAAGGTAAATACTATTCATTCAGAGGGTAATTACTATTGGCGAAGGTAATTACTATTCACAAGGGTAATTCTTTATTGAAAAAATTAAATAATTATTGATGAGACTCTTAGATGATGACATATAGGCCCCCCCCAAATAATCAAACTTACCACAAATCATTTTTTCATACACATATTTTATCTTTCGATAATTATTAATCATTTATAACTTGTAAATCTCGATTATTGATTTAATCTTATAACATATTATCTGAGATGATCTTGTGACAATAATTGAATCAATAATATAAGAGATATGATCGTGATTCTTTGTAGCAATAATTGAGCGTAGGTGAGTGACTTCTCACGTAAGCATCGATAATCAATCTGGTGTGTCTTTATGCGACCCACAGCGTATTCTTTATACTTTTACCATAGGGTAGTTCAGCGGTTTTAGCGGTAACACCTCCGTAGTTATTTTTATAAAAATATTTTTATCGTTTTCTCGATCAAATGATAATGTTGTATCCATTGATTGAGATGGTCCACCAATGATTGAGCCGTTATTCGAATATTCCTAAAAAAAAAATATTCCCAGAGCCAAACGAATATTTTATAACAACTTGCATACTTTGCAAAATTTATAAATATTACCTGACTATAACATTATATATCATTTATTCCATAATATTCAAAAAAATATTTATAGAAAAATTCATCTTTATTTATAAATTGTGCATAAAGGGTGATCCGGGTATATGATTTGTAAAATTTTTAAACTCTGATTTTACACGCTTCCGCACTTTTTATGCAATTTGATTGCTTCTTGCATATTACAAACCTAACAGATATAGTATAGAAAGTCTGTTTTCTATGTTATAGCGACAAATAAAATTGTCATTATAATGGGATTCGATTTTAGTTAAATTCCTTATGATTATTTAGAAAATTGTCACCTTTATATTAATATTACTACTTCTAATAGTAATGTCATGTTAATATTACATGAATATTAGTATTATTATTAGTCATAGTATACGTATTAATAATAGTAATAAGGGCTATATGTATATACACAGCGGTATATTACATAGTCGGGCTATGGCGACGGGTTTTTTGGGCTAAAACGATGGTTCACCCATCGCCGTAGCCCAGAATAATACTATAATGACGATTTAAAATCGCCATACCATAGCCCAAAAAATTATCGTCATAATGGTACATGTCTTACTACATTTGTGTACATATATTTTTCCTAATAATTGTGACGAACGAGATTTGTGTATTTATTGAATTAAATAAATATTTTTCGATGATTTAATTATTTGATTAAATAATTAATTATGGAATTTGGGGTAGATTAATTTAATTATATGTGTTATGTTGATTAAATTAATGTGGAGAATTTTATTATTCAAAGTATGTATTTAATTGAGCTTATTTGATTAAATGAATTATTTAATAAGCATAATTATATTTTTAATTAATTTTATAATTAACTAGAGATTTATTCATTTTACATAATTAATAAATGAGAAATTTAATTATGTGACTATATGAATTAATGAGAAATTATTATATTATATTTAAATTAAATATTAAATAAGATATTCGGTTTATTATTTAAATGGGTGTGACATTATTAAGCTATATTATAAGAGATTTATTAAATTAAATGGGAATGAGCCTTTTAAGGCTAGCCAAACGAGGCCCTAATAGGAGTTGGGCTGTTAACCCACAAATTGGATTAAGTGACCACTACAACGTCAATTTCTTATAATTATATACGCCTTCTTTTATTTCTTTATAAGTCTGGAAAAACAAGTTCAAAGAGAGAAATTGAGGGTCAGTGAGATTAAAGAAGAAGATGTGTGGAAAATTAAGAAGTTATTATCGTCCTTGTGTAATCCAAGCGGAGTAATCAAAGGTAAACCCTTAAACTCAAGTTTTAATTTACGTTATCAAAGTTTTTAATGAATAATGGCTTCTAAGTCTCTATAATTGAAAAAGTAATGATTTATGTGTTTATATATGATAATATATTATCATAATATGTTTGTTACCATATACGTATGTTTCATAACATCAATTTCATATAAATATATCGTAAATTAGATTTTTGAAAGTACAGAGTACAAAAGTTGCATAAACATGACCTTTTGGGCTACGGTATGCCATGAATTGTTGTTTAACTTGAAGTTTAATTGTAGATTGTGATAGCATACGTTAAAACGAATAAAAAAAAGTTGAATGGTTAAATTCAGAATTATAACGAACCTACAATGTCAAATTCCATATTTATCTTCAATAACTTGCAAAATCATCAAGAATAGTGAAATTACATGATTTGATTCAAGTAATTGTATGTTTAACTTGTTAAAATCATGTTAGAAGGGTTGGGTAGTGATTATATGTGTATTATAGTGTCTGAGTATGCTTGTGAATAAATTAATTGGGTGTTTTGGCCATGTTTTGTATTTTTTCGCGAACTATAAATTTCGAAACTAGAGTCTTTCATATGGCCTCAACTCAAGTCTTTACTCCATGTATAGCGCAAGCAAATGTCGTGGCGCCACTATCCAATTCTTGTTATTAGTCGCGCATGTTGATTAGCCTATTGGGTGGCGCCGTAGCGCCACTTTGCAGTTTGTTCAGAAATGATTTTTTTAAAATTGTTGAAGTCCAAGAATGTAATTGTAACATAATCTATGAACATAAAAATGTGTTAGACATATAATGTGATGTTAAAATAGATTCTTAACATGTCAATAAAGTAATTACATGTTTAATTAAATTGTTGAACGCGTAGTTAACTTGTCGTTCGTAAAGTGTAATATTATGTGAAAATAAGTGTTGTGATTTGATTAGTAAAATCTTAATCAGAGTTTAGACGAAAGAGAATAAACTTGTGATGCTAGTTATGTTATAATTGACTGGTATTGTGAATGTAAATGATATGTAGGAGTAAATCGGGGAACGTGTATAATTAATGTGTAACCTACGCACGAGACAAGTTTCCTAACTCTACTTGTTATCGTTATGCAAGTTCCTAAACCTTGTTTCTATACATAAAGCAAGTTCCTTATTCTATCTTATTTATTATTGTTCAAGTCAAGATTTCATATTAGATGCTATCATTCTTTAAAAGCATGATTCTTGTTATATAATACTTATTCGATTGTATACATCTTGAATTTTATTATTCAAATTGAATATCAATTAGTGTTGAACCTTATAAGACTAGCGAACCCTTATTGATTCGACTAGTCTATAGTTGATGAACGTTCTAAATTTCAGAACCATTATTGAGCTTATCCAAATCAAACTTCCTTTGGTGCGGACTCTAATGTCAAACTGAGATGAACAACCCTGTTATAGGGGATTAATTATGCTTTAGCGTTAAGATATTGTGCACAGTATGGTAATAAGGGTTGATCCCCCTAAGTACGAGTAGAAGAGTCTATAGTCTTATGACTGTTAAAGGTTTCAAGTATAACCCTTGGCAACCTAGGACATAGTTCAAGGTCTTATGACCCTCAGAAGTTCTTTTGATTCTTGTTATTCATTCTTGATTCAAAAGTCAAATTTCTTATTTCAGAAGTCTTTGATTCACTCGTATGTTATTATATTGTTGTTACATTATTATACTTGTGGGCAATCGTGCTCACTCTTGCGTAATAATAACATTGCAGTTAAGAATGAAAGGTCCGACGAGCCTTCCACTAGCAAAGGCAAGGGCAAGATTAACAAGTGTTTATTTGTTATGTTATGTTTCAGACTTATGTTTAATTTGTGTAAGACTTAATATTTGATTATGTTTCCGCATTTGAGATTTAAGGTTAGTATAACCTGGGATTGATGTATTTATTTTCAGATGTTGTAACTCCTTAAGAGCATTCGTAACAGTTTCCTTATCTTTATCCCTACTCTGCAGTGTTATTGGGTCATTTGCAAAATAGAGATTCAATTTTTTTACTATGTATTCAATTTTTTTACTATGTACCCAACAGGTTCCTTATATTGATTCTTTAAATAATGAAATTTAAAATTTAAAAGTTAAAATTTCCAATAGCCAAAATATCAAATTAATAATAATCTTATAATTTATAAAAGAGATAGTATAATTTATCAATTATATTTCACTTTGTAAAATAATGTTTATTTTATTTTATATTTTAAGTAATTTATGAAGTGAGTATTGAATGTATTGTAGTTGCAAATGTACATAAGATTAATATTAATTTTAAAAAGTTAATTTGTGATATTTTAAATTTAAATATAATATGATTCATTTAAATTTTGAAAATAATAAATTTTATAATTATTATTACGTTTATAATATTTATAATTATATTGACATAAATTAAATAAATTTATATCAGTTTTAAATTTGAATATGTTTGAAATTAATTTTTAAAATATAAGTCAATATTAAGTTTATAATTTGAAAATAAAGTAGTAAAAAAATGTCAAGATGTGTATGATTGATGAGTTGTCCACTTAAATGAGAGTGTAGAATGTCATTTTGTATATATAGAGAATGGTCTTTTGACTCCCTCATTCTGGGGAATAAAATCCTATATAGGGATTAAAATAGAGAGTCAAAAAAGGATAAGGAAACTGTTGGATAATGATTTGTTAATGCATTCTTCAAAATTGGGGATAAAGAGTTAATTAGGAAAACTGTTGTTAATGCTCTAAGGAGAGGATTTATTTCTATCTATTTTATGGTTTTAGATTATTATGGGTAGATAGACATATGATGTTTGTACAGTGAACACCAAATCCCGTGAAAATTAAAGTACCCAGATTTGAGGGTGTCACAATAATAATACTAATATTAATATTAATATTCATTAGCGTTATTAATAGTAATTGCTATTACTTTTATCCTTGTGCATGCTTCGTTAATTAAATGTTAAAATATTTAATTAACGAAATATAACATTAATAAACGAAGCATGCACATAGATAAAAGTAATAGTATCTAATAATAATAATAATAATAATAATAATAATAATAATATTACTCGAAAGAGCGAGAGAAAAAGAATGTTCATTAATAATATTGGAAGTAATATTAATTACTAATGTTGATATTGATAGTCCTTAATTGGATAAAACGTCTTTTTCTTTAATATCTCAATAATGTTATATGAATATGAATATTATTAATATTAATAGTAATAATAATAACTCATATTAACATTCATACTAATATTAATATTAATAATAATACTAGTATTACTATTATTCTTAATAGTATTTAATATTAATATTAATAATGATAATAATTAATCATAATATTAATACACTCCCAATATTAATACACTCTACTCGATCCTAACAACCTCCCTTTAAAATTAAATTCATTCATATTATCATCTCATCTCGTGTAAGGGCGCCAAACTACATGTCATGAAAGTTGTACATCGAACTCCCTCGATAAAAGCTCATATGGTGATGGGGACTGTTTCGTCTATAAGGGTAACTATCATTTCTTGAGTATGCCCACGTTATGGCCCTAGGTAACAATAACTCTTATTGTGGGTCAAAGGTTTGGCCTTCTAACTTTTAAACGCTTATAGTCCCAAACTTGTACAAGTGTATCAATATATTTCCCTCCTTTTCTAGTGGCAATATATAAAGACCTATACAAATACCCTAATTGAGCCGCACCCCAAGAATATGTTACACAATCTTCAGCGTTGGAAATAAAATACATATACCGAGGGTGAACAATATTCTTAGATCTATTAGAGAACAATATTGCCCCACACAACTAAAGAAGGCCTTTATGTATCGACCTATAATTTCCTTACTTGCTTTAGCATGACAAGTATTAAAATGCTCGTGTAGTCACACTAATGAAATAGTGTCTCATTTTTTTATTGTTGATATTCAGCAGCTAGTTCAGTACTGAAACATTCTGTAAAATGAGAGACTGTGCTGTCAAATAGGGGACAAGTTAAGGAATTGTCCACCACCAACAACCCAAAAATGAAGTGGACATCCTCTAAGGTTATTATTATTTCCCCACAGTTTAGGTGAAAAGTATTGGTCTCCGGCCGCCAATCTCTCCACCATGGCGGACACAAGACCAATATCAATTTGGTGGACAACTACTGGATGTTTAAAAACCCCAAACCCACATTTATCTAACAATTTTTTTTTGCTTTTGTTAAGTTTCATTGATCATATTCTTTTTCAATCAATTGACTCGAGAGAAGTTTTACCCTATCTTTCCCGTTATATACGTCATCTGACACATGATTTTATTGGTCATAAAAAATATTTGGGTCAATTGGTTCATAATTTCAGTTGTCCATCTTTTACCTAAAAATATAACATAAATCCATTTTGTACTAACTTAATAACTATGTAACACAATTATATCCCAATCATCAGAAAAAAAAAACATTTAACAATAATTTAACAACAACAATAATAATAACAATATTATTATTTTTATTTTGTATTATAATAATAATTATTATTATTAATAAAACAACAACAACAACATTAATATAATAAGTAGTTCATCGGATAATAATATATTTACCCAAACACATAACTCACTAATTTTAATATTAATTAACATTCATAATAAAACACTACTTTCTTCGATTATTATGCCTGACTATTTAACAATAAATTAAAAAAAAAACTAGTTCACCACATAATAATATATTTTCCCAAACACATAACTCACTAATTTACCCTATACTTGGTGAAATCCTTATTTTGGCGCCCCAAAATAGGTATACACTTCTGATACAAATGTGGTGTGTGAAATACGACAATATATCTTGTGAGTTTAAATAAATATAATATTGTCTTACAGACAATATCCACATATAAATAAATCCCCATCATAATTATTGATTCATTATTTTACAAAAATGGTGAGGACTACTAAACAACTCTCTACAGAACCTTCATTCCATACCCACAAGCTAGTACTACATTACATTCTACGCCTCCACGAGAAGAAAAAAATGGAACAACAAGGAAAAGGGTGAGCTCAACTAGCCCGATAAAGAATATTATGACTAAGATAATATCTGAACAAATTATCGTTAGTCTTGACGAGGAAAAATCGATAGAATACAATAGACAACAAGTTTGAGATCAATATTACGGTGAAATAATAATTCATAGAAAGAGTTACGTAGAGAATGAAATCTACTATAATCTATGAATTTAACGGTCCATCATCAATATTTTATCCTGTAACATCAATCGATATACATACGGAATCAAATATTCATCTTTGCTCTTCTGAGGCGAAGATATTCATCGATTAGTCATGTTCATTTAAACACTGTTCATCTTTTTTCTGGCCAAAGATATTAATCAATCGGTCGTGTTCATCTCAACACATTCATTCATCTTTTTTTTCTGAGGCCAAAGATATTCTTGAAAATCATTCATCTTTTGCACTTCTGAGGCCAAAGATATTCAATAATATCATCATTTAAGGCGAAGATGATGAAAAATATTTTTAAAGAAAGCGAATCCGATGAAAACAAAATGACAAGGATTAAGGATTAAGGATTAAATACTTGGTTTTATCCACGTCCAAAATACCTCAAAAATAATCATAGTGGTGTAAAATTCGAGAATGATCAAAACATGGATCTGATCGAGTTAGTATCCGAATATAGATGTTTTGGACGAAAAGAAGAAATTTTATTTTTAGGTTGAATAGTCTGGTATCGTGAATAGTCTTGAGTATCGTGAATAGTCTTGAGTATCGTGAATAGTAACTCAGACACCAAAAGATAGAAATTCCACAAAAACATCTTCACGCTTCATGAATAGTACTTTCGTGAATAGTAACTTCGTGAATAGTAACTTCGTGAATAGTAACTTTCGTGAATAGTAACTCGTGAATAGTAACTCATGAATAGTAACCCATGAATAGTAACCCCAGACATGAAAAAGTTCCAAATTTGATAAAAACTTGGATCAACATTTGACATAATGATATTGAAGAAATAATATCATTACTGAAAAAATAATATCCACTTACCTCGAAAGATCGATCTTACAAATTGAAACACAGGATATAGGCTATGACTTGAACTTGCATGCAGTATAGCAATACTCAAATTATACTCAAAATACTCACAAGAATAAACTCGATAATATAGAGAAAACTTGATTTACGGTGTGATTTTCAATTCTAACCTAAGCACCTATTTTATAGGAAATTGCTTAGAACACCAAAGCAAAAAATTTAATAAATTAATAATATAATTATATTATTTTCTACACATGTCTAGAATCTGATTTCAGCCATCAAACACATGCCACCTTCTAGAAAAAATAAGAAAAAACGTTTTTCTAATTTTAAATATTTTAAACTTCAAAAATCAATTATTTGAACTTGAACTTCAATAATTCATAATAAATAGCCCTTTCATCAGAAAATTCGAATCTCGCGAGTTTTTATAGAAAATTCAATTCTCTACAACTTTGCGGAAGAAAGTTTTTCCAAATTCAAATCGAAAATTGGCCAAAAATCCACAAGCGGGCAATTTTACAAATATAATCAAATTTCGATTCGATAAATGGGGTCCCATGACATGTTTAACATGTTTTAAACATTTATTGCAACAAAAATACTCTTCCTCCTCGTATACTCATATATCCCACATTCGTTGTAAAAATATCACAGTTAATATATTATTAAAATAATATATTTAAATGAATTATTTTATCGAGAAAAAGATAAAATATTAATTTTCAACAATTGTCATTTTAAAAATTTTCTCCATCTATATCCACATAAAATCAATATTTTCCTCATCATATAAATCAATAATTAATTATTCACAAATAATATTACGAAATCCTGAATATTGTGACGAGGCGGTTCAGGAAGAGGGGCTTTCGATAAAAATTTCTTCTTCTTGGCGGCGCAATTAGGTGACCAAACCTCTCCTTAGACGAGAACTTTCTAGACATTGCCAATAATGTTATCTAATAATATTATTCGAGGATAATATGAATTATTGCTTCGATAATGAAAGATCTTGTGTAATGACAATTATTGAAACAACGATAATATAAAATATCAACGCAGACAATTATTAACTCGATAAAATCTTTGAGCGATAATTCTGTAACCATTATTGAGTAGTGCCTTCTTCGTAAGAATCAATAATTGGTGCAATCTGGTAATATCTTCTTGTTCGACAACGGCGTATTAGTGTGTTTTAACCACCGGGTATTCAAACGATATTACTTGGTAACAACTACTGTAGTTATTTAAAAACAACTTATATTTGTCGTTTTCTTCATCCAATCACTTTCCGTTATGGGGCCCACACATGGGCTTGCTTGTCGTCGTGCGAATATTCTGAAACGATCTGAATATTCCGACGACCAAACGAATATTCCCAAGCGATAATGAATATTTTATAACCACTTGCTTAATTTGAAATATTTGCATATTTAACCCTTAACTATCCACATTAATCAAATCAACCCTTCTTATTTCAAAATAATAAATAAAGGAAATTCCTTTTATTTAAAAATTTGAGGTCTTACAACCTCCCTCCTTATGAAATTTAGTCCTCGAAATTGGCGTCACGATACTGGTGTTTTGAAAAGGTGAGGATACCTACGCTTTCATTTAGTTTCCAACTCCCGGTCATTTCCTCTATAGCATGATTCCTCCACAAAACTTTAACTTGTGGTATAACCTTTCTTGGCGTAGGACATGCTCCTTCCTATCCAAATCTTGTGAATACCTCCTCATCGTTAAGTCTTGGCTATCTCGTCCGGTTCTAACTTTCTATAGCGTGGTTGGGTCTTTCACATATTCTGAAATACTGGATATGTGAAACACATTATGAACACGAGACATACTTTCGGAGAATGCTTGAGTCTATAGGCTACATTTCCTACTCGGTCGAGAATTTGAAATGGACCAGATAAATCGTGGATTGAGCTTTCCTCTCTTCCCAAATCTTGTAACTCCCTTCCATGGAAGCGACTTCATGACAATACATGATCCCCTACATTAAATTCCACGTCCTTTCGATGAAGATCCGCATAACTCTTTTATCGATCTTGTCTTGGTTTGTATCGTTGTCGAATCATTTGGATCTTTTTCGGTGATAAATACGTCTTAACTTCGGGTCCCAACAATGTTGCTTCACCCACCTCATCCCAACATATTGGAGAACGACATTTTAAATCCATATAATGCTTGAATGGAACCATGCCTATATTTGTTTAATAACTATTGTTGTATGAGAATTCCACCAATGGCAAAGTACTTATCCCACTTCCTTTGAAATCTAGGACCACGAGTTTTAATATATCTTGAAGAGTTTGAGTAGTCCTTTACGATTGCCCATCCGTTTGAGGATGGTATGCCAAATGAGATAAATAAATTAGTGCCCATAGCTTTCTACAAACTAACCCAAAATCATGAAGTGAATCTTGGGTCACGATCTAAAACTATGGATCTTGGCATGCCATGCAATCTCACAATCTCATTTACGTACATACACGAGAAAAGGCGTTCAAGGAATAAGTCTCTCGTATCGGTAAAAATGAGCGGACTTGGTTAATCTATCAACAATAACCCAAATAGCATTGATGCCTTGAGAAACCGCGGAAGACCCGTAACGAAATCCATAGTAATGTGTTCCCACTTCCATTCCGAGGAATCTCAAGTGGTTCAGCGGACCCTTAGGTACAAGATGCTCGCCTTTACGTTAGCAAGTTAAACACATCGAGATAAACTTTGCAATCTCTCTCTTCATATTGTTCCACCAAAATGTATGTAGAAGATCACGATACATTTAGTACTTCGAGGATGGATTGCAAATGGCGTATTGTGTGCCTCCATCATAATCTTGTACTTCAAATCGAGTCGTTAGGAACCTGAAAGTCTAGAGTGGACTCAAAGTATTCCTTCTTCATCGATTCTCACTTAGGAATAGCTCCTTCTTGTACTTTCTTCTTCATACGCATCGGCTCAAGAGTCGGTGGGCTTGAGCGATCTTAACTTTTTCTATTAAAGTTGGCTCTGTCGTATATCTTGACATCATCGCTTTTCGTTCCGCATATAATCTTCTACTCATAGCGTCGGCTACCGTTAAACTTTTCGGGATGGCATGATCGAACATGTCTTTGAAATGAGTCTCCTCTTGAGTTCTTGAAGCTCTTCCCACATTCCTTGCTCCATTCGAATTTTGTATCTCTCTGAGTCAATTGCGTTAATGGAATAGCGATTCGAGAATATCCTTCAACGAATCTCAGATAATAACCAACTAAGCCTGAAAGCTACGTATTTAGATTCTTGACTTAGGTTGCTCTCAAGCTGTGACTCATATCCCAATCTTGGATATGCGTCGTCACAATGACACCTATCGATTTACCTTATCGCTTGCGAATATGGCGTCCCTACGAGAGAGTGCGGCAGGTGAATTCCACAAAGGAAGTCACAAGATAAAGGCTCGGTACCAAATTCTATAGTTGAATTTTAACTCACGAAGTTCAATAGGAGCCATTCGATATGAGATTTTAGAAATGAGTTTTGTCTGGGGGTTCAAAAGTCGATACAAAATTTAATATCGAGCTTTGGGAGTAAGCGAAATTCTTGAAAAATCGTCGGGAAAAATCAATAACAACGAGAATATTATTCAAATCGGCGTGTCTTTATTCAAATCCATAACATGGACTAAGAAAACTTGACATCCGTAATAAGCGAATGACTTCATGGCTTGATATGAAAATGTTTGACTACAATGGTTTGATTGCTTGAATTGAATAACGAGGTTGCTTAGGAATATGAAAACTAACACCTTACAAAAATAATCAATTTGGCGTGATGAGTAGTTAACCTTAAAATCACATCAAAAGCAAATATCTCTATAGAAATAAGGTTAACGGTAATGTGATAGTGCCAACTTGAATCAAGCAAGATTTTTAAACAACGGATGTAATGAAAGTTTCTCTAATGGAGTCTCCACGAGATAGGTCAAAGTTTAATTTCTCGTAGTCAAGTTCAAGCGTTGAGCCCAAGTAAGAGAGAAAAAGATGGGTAGAACCGATATCTAGTAAAGGTATATACTTAGCGAAATTTATAATTAACTAACTTGTGCTAACCGTTCGGGTTCCTTGCATTTTGACCGGTCACGACAAAGCGCTCTTCCGAGAATCGTTGACTTTGACTTTTACGGGACATCCTTTTGAGTCACCATTCCATTGGGTGGGGTTTCGATATCGTCTGATCTCGGCGATATGTCCTTCTTTTCCAATTATAGCATACCTTAAAGCTGTTGTGGGCGGTTTGGTGATATGTCCCTCTTTCCGCATTTGTAACATATCTGACCGGTGGTCGTTCTCCTCCCTTAAAACTAGTTCTCTTGGGGCGGCGTCTTCACATAGTGTCGTTGTTGAATCTCCTCTTTTAAAATCTCCTCCCAGGCTAAACTTCTTCTATTTTTCATGCCACGATTACCACGGAGTGGTTCTGCCTTTAATATTATTCTTCTTTCTCATTTGGTTATCGTTATTACGATGGCTACTTATCTTGATATGATCCACGGTTATGGTCCCTCGGTTGAGCGTACTCGTTATCTCGCTCTAACAATGAGCCACATTGACAACATCTGAATAGAGAAAAATTTATGAGAAATGAGATCTTGGCGTATGTCGGGTTTCAAACCTCTCGAAACATCCGCGTCATCGTTCCTCATTCTCCACCAAATGAGGTGCAAACACGGATAACTCCATGAACTTAGCCTCGTCTTTGGGACAAATCGTGTTATTACCTTTCTGATCTAATAAACTCCACTTCCTTCATATAGCCGAATACTTTCGAGGAAGTACTTGTCATTGAGCTTGTTTCTGACGTCTCCCATGACATCTTTGAGTGCGGTTTTGATGGAGTGCAACTTCCTGATTCCCACCACCGATGTCTGCCTCGCCACGGGAACATAAAAGTGGCGAATGGAACTTTCTGTTCCTCCGTGCATCCCAGACATCGAATATCTTGGTAATTTGTTTGACCCGTCTCGCTTTAATCGGATCGGCTTTCCCAGTGCAGTGGTCCCGACTCTTTGAAGCTGCTTGGTGTGACCACCACGTGAATTGCTATCATTTCCTCTGTATTTTTGAACACGAGTCTCCTAAATGCGATTTTGCATGAGCTGCAAAAGCTTCTAAACATCCCTCGTTCATCATCGCTTTCGGTGGTGTTGTTCACGGGAGGAACATTGCCGACTGTTACGTTCTCCTCGTTGGTAATACTGAGGCATCTCCACGGTCTCATTTACTCCACTTGTTAATATTCTCGATCGACATTCTCAAATCTTGTCATAAAATAAAGGTTAATTAAGAAATCGATATATCACATAATATCCTATATCTTGACCAACTAACAAAAAGCTTAGGTAGGACACCTTTAGCGAAGGATTTACTCGTCTCTCCCCTCTGAGTTCTATTCCCGATCTCATGGAGATCATATCCTAAGCTACGATACCAAGCTGGCGCCCCCAAAATAGGTATACACAACACCCGTTCAAAGTCGCCAAATACATGGTACAAAAAAAGCAAACTACAACTTTAATAATACAAATGTAGTGTGAAATACGACAATATATCTTAATGAGTTTAAATATAATATTGTCTTACTAGACAATATCCACATATAAATAAATCCCCATCATAATTATTGATTCATTATTTTACAAAATGGTGAGGACTACTAAACAACTCTCTCTAGAACCTTCATTCCATACCCAGAGCTAGTACTCATTTACATTCTAGCCTCTGAGAAGAAAAAATGGAACAACAAGGAAAAGGGTGAGCTCAACTAGCCCGATAAAGAATATTATGACTAAGATAATATCTGACAAATTATCGTTAGTCTTGACGAGGAAAAAAATCGATAGAGAATACAATAGACAACAAGTTTGGATCAATATTACGCGGTGAAATAATAATTCATAGAAGAGTTACGTAGAGATGAAATCTACTATAATCTATGAATTTAACGATCCATCATCAATATTTTATCCACTGTAACATCAATCGATATACATCTGGAATCAAATATTCATCTTTTACTCTACTGGCCCGAAAGATATTCATCGATTAGTCGTATTCATTTAAACACTGTTCATCTTTTTCTTTCTGAGCCAAAGATATTAATCAATCGGTCGTATTCATCTCAACACTGTTCATCTTTGCTCTCTGGGCCAAAGATATTCTTGAAATCATTCATCTTTGCTTTCTGGGCCAAAGATATTCAATAATATCATCATTTAAGGCGAGGATGATGAAAATATTTTTAAAAAGCGAATCGGTGAAACAAAATGACAAGGATTAAGGATTAAGGATTAAGTACTTGGTTTTATCCACGCCCAAAAAAAATACCTCAAAAATAATCATAGTGGTGTAAAATTCAGAATGATCAAAACATGGATCTGATCGAGTTAGTATCCGAATAGATATTTTAGACGAAAAGAAGAAATTTTATTTTTAAATTGAATAGTCTTAGTATCGTGAATGAATAGTCATTATCGTGAATAGTCTTAGTATCGTGAATAGTAACTCAGACACCAAAAGATAGAAATTCCACAAAAAAACATCTTCACGCTTAATGAATAGTACTAAATGAATAGTAACTTCGTGAATAGTAACTTCATGAATAGTAACTTCGTGAATAGTAACTCATGAATAGTAACCCATGAATAAGTAACCCAGAGCATGAAAAAGTTCCAAATTTGATAAAAACTTGGATCAACATTTCGACATAATGATATTGAAGAAATAATATCATTCTGAAAAAAAAATAATATCCACTTACCTCGAAAGATCGGTCTTCTAAATTGAAACACTAGGATATAGGCTATGACTTGGACTTGCATAGTATAGCAATACTCAAAGTATACTCAAAATACTCACAAGAATAAACTCGATAATATAGAGAGAAAACTTGATTTACGGTGTGATTTTCAATTCTAACCTAAGCACCTATTTATAGGAAATTGCTTAGAACACCAAAAAGCGAAAAATTTAATAAATTAATAATATAATTATATTATTTTCTACACATATCTAGAATCTGATTTCAGCCATCAAACACATGCCACCTTCTAGAAAAAAATAAGAAAAAAACGTTTTTCTAATTTTAAATATTTTAAACTTCAAAAATCAATTATTTGAACTTGAACTTCAATAATTCATAATAAATAGCCCTTTCATCAGAAAATTCGAATCTCGCGAGTTTTTATAGGAAATTCAATTCTCTACAACTTTGCAGAAGAAAGTTTTTCCAAATTCCAATCAGAAATTGACCAAAATCCACAAGCGGGCAATTTTACAATATAATCAAATTTGATCGATAAATGGGGTCCACAGACATGTTTAACATGTTTTAAACATTTATTGCAACAAAAATACTCTTCCTCCTCGTATACTCATATATCCCACATTAGATTGTAAAAATATCACAGTTAATATATTATTAAAATAATATATTTAAATGAATTATTTTATCGAGAAAAGATAAAATATTAATTTTCAACAATTGTCATTTTAAAATTTTCTCCATCTATATCCACATAAAATCAATATTTTCCTCATCATATAAATCAATAATTAATTATTCACAAATAATATTACGAGAATCCATATTATTGACAACCGAGGCGGGTTCAGGAAAGAGGGCTTTCGATAAAAATTTCTTCTTCTTGGCGCATTGATTAGGTGACCAAACCTCTCCTTAGAACGAACTTTCTAGACATTGCCAATAATGTTATCTAATAATATTATTGAGGATAATATGAATTATTGCCGATAATGAAAATCTTGTGTAATGACATTATTGAAACAACGACAATATAAAATATCAATATTGACAATTATTAACTTTCGATAAAATCTTTGAGCGATAATTCACGTAACCATTATTGAGTAGTGCCTTCTTACGTAAGAATCAATAATTGGTGCAATCTGGTATCTTCTTTGTTCGACAAGCGTATTAGTGTGTTTTAACCACGGGTATTCAAACGATATTACTTGATAACAACAACTACTGTAGATTATTTAAAAACAACTTATATTTGTCGTTTTCTTCATCCATCATCACTTTCCGTTATGGGGCCCACACATGGGCTGCTTGCAGTAAATCTGACGAATATTCCCAAGCGATCTGAATATTCCACGACCAACGAATATTCCCAAGCGATAATGAATATTTTATAACCACTTGCTTAATTTGAAATATTTGCATATTTAACCCTAACTATCCACATTAATCAAATCAACCCTTACTATTTCAAAATAATAAATAAAGGAAATTCCTTTTTATTTAAAAATTTGAGGTCTTACTGACCTCCCTCCTTATGAAATTTAGTCCTCGAAATTGGCGTCGATACAGTGTTTTGAAAAGGTGAGGATACCTACGCTTTCATTTCCGTTTCCAACTCCCGGTCATTTCCTCTATAGCATGATTCCTCCACAAAACTTTAACTTGTGGTATAACCTTTCTTGGCGTAGGACATGCTCCTTCCTATCCAAAATCTTGGCGGTACCTCCTCATCGTTAAGTCTTGACTATCTCGTCAGGTTCTAACTTCTATAACGTGGTTGGGGTCTTTCACATATTCTGAAATGCGGATATGTGAAACACATTATGAACACGAGACATACTCGGAGAATAGCATGAAGTCTATAGGCTACATTTCTACTCGGTCGAGAATTTGAAATGGACCAGATAAATCGTGGATTGAGCTTTCCTCTCTTCCCAAATCTTGTAACTCCCTTCCATGGAAGCAACTTCATGACAATCATGATCCCCACATTAAATTCCGTCCTTTCGATGAAGATCCGCATAACTCTTTTATCGATCTTGTGCCGTTTGTATCGTTGTCGAATCATTTGGATCTTTTTCGGTAGTAATACGTACTAACTTCGGGTCCCAACAATGTTGCTTCACCCACCTCATCCCAACATATTGGAGAAACGACATTTTAAATCCATATAATGCTTGAATGGAACCATGCCTATATTTGTTTAATAACTATTGTTGTATGAGAATTCCACCATGGCAAGTACTTATCCCAACTTCCTTTGAAATCTAGGACCACGAGTTTTAATATATCTTGAGAGTTTGAGTAGTCCTTTACGATTGCCCATCCGTTTGAGGATGGTATGCCAGCCAGATAAATAAATTAGTGCCCATAGCTTTCTAAAACTAACCCAAAATCATGAAGTGAATCTTGGGTCACGATCTAAAACTATGGATCTTGGCATGCCATGCAATCTCACAATCTCATTTACGTACATCTGAGAAAAGGCGTTCAAGGAATAAGTCTCTAAATATCGGTAAAAATGAAGCGGACTTGGTTAATCTATCAACAATAACCCAAATAGCATTGATGCCTTGAGAAACCGCGGGAAGACCCGTGCTTGAAATCCATAGTAATGTGTTCCCACTTCCATTCAGGAATCTCAGTGGTTCAGACGGACCCTTAGGTACAAGATGCTCACCTTTACGTTAGCAAGTTAAACACATCGAGATAAACTTTGCAATCTCTCTCTTCATATTGTTCCACCAAAATGTATGTGAAGATCACGATACATTTTAGTACTTCGAGGATGGATTGCAAATGGCGTATTGTGTGCCTCCATCATAATCTTGTACTTCAAATCGAGTCGTTAGGAACCTGAAAGTCTAGAGTGGACTCAAAGTATTCCTTCTTCATCAATTCTAAACTTAGGAATAGCTCCTTCTTGTACTTTCTTCTTCATACGCATCGATCTTTCAGGGTCGGTGGCTTGAAGCGACCTTAACTTTTTCTATTAAAGTTGGCTCTGTCGTATACTTGACATCATCGCTTTTCGTTCCGCATATGATCTTCTACTCATCGCAGCGTCGTCTACTACGTTAAACTTTTCGAGGATGGCATGATCGAACATGTCTTTGAAATGAGTCTCCTCTTGAGTTCTTGAAGCTCTTCCCACATTCCTTGCTCCATTCGAATTTTGTATCTCTACTGGTCGGTTTGCGTTAATGGAATAGCGATTAGAGAATATCCTTCAACGAATCTCCGATAATAACCAACTAAGCCTAGAAAGCTCGTATTTAGATTCTTGACTTAGGTTGCTCTCAAGCTGTGACTCATATCCCAATCTTGGATATGCGTCACAATGACACCTATCGATTTACTATCGCCTACGAATATGGCGTCCCTACGAGAGTGCGGCTTGGTGAATTCCACAAAGGAAGTCACAAGATAAAGGCTCGGTACCAAATTCTATAGTTGAATTTTAACTCACGAAGTTCAATAGGAGCCATTCGATATGAGATTTTAGAAATGAGTTTTGTCTGGGTTCAAAGTCGATACAAAATTTAATATCGAGGCTTTGGGAGTAAGCGAAAAATTCTTCTTGAAATCGTCGGGAAAAATCAATAACAACGGGAATATTATTCAAATCGGCGTGTCTTTATTCAAATCCATAACATGGACTAAGAAAACTTGACATCCGTAATAAGCGAATGACTTCATGGCGATATGAAAATGTTTGACTGATGGTTTGATTGCTTGAATTGAATAACGAGTTGCTTAGGAATATGAAAACTAACAACCTTACAAAAAATAATCAATTTGGCATGATGAGTAGTTAACCTTAAAATCACATCAAAAGCAAATATCTCTATAGAAATAAGGTTAACGGTAATGTGATAGTGCCACTTGAATCAAGCAAGATTTTTAAACAACGGATGTAATGAAAGTTTCTCTAATGGAGTCTCCACGAGATAGGTCAAAGTTTAATTTCTCCGTAGTCAAGTTCAAGCGTTGGCCTGAAGTAAGAGAGATAAAAGAATGGGTAGAACCAATATCTAGTAAAATATATATACTTAGCAAAATTTATAATTAACTAACTTGATGTGCTAACCGTTCGGGTTCCTCGCATTTTTGACCGTCACGACAAAAACGCTCTTCCGAGAATCGTTGACTTTGACTTTTACGGACATCCTTTTGAGTCACCATTCCCATTGAACTAGGTTTTCGATATCGTCTGATCTCGGCGATATGTCCTTCTTTTCCACAATTATAGCATACCTTAAAGCTGTTGTGGGCGGTTTGGTGATATATCCCTCTTTCCGCATTTGTAACATATGGCCCGGTGGTGGTTCTCCTCCATAAAACTAGTTCTTCTTGGCGGCGGCGTCTTCACATAGTCGTTGTTGAATCTCCTCTTTTTAAAATCTCCTCCCAGGCTAAACTTCTTCTATTTTCATGGCCCACGATTACCACGGAGTGGTTCTGCCTTTAATCGTATTCTTCTTTCTCCATTTGGTTATCGTTATTACGATGGCTGCTTATCTTGATATGATCCACAGTTTATGGTCCCTCGGTTGAGCGTTACTCGTTATCTCGCTCTAACAATTGAGCCACATGTTGACAACATCTGAATAGAGAAAATTTATGAGAAATGAGATCTTGGCGTATGTCGGGTTTCAAACCTCTCGAAACATCCGCGTCATCGTTCCTCATTCTCCACCAAATGAGGTGCAAACACGGATAACTCATGAACTTACGCCTCGTCTTTGGGACAAATCGTATTATTACTGCTCTAGTCTAATAAACTCCACTTCCTTCATATAGCCGAATACTTTCGAGGAAGTACTTGTCATTGAACTTTCTGAAAGCGTCTCCCATGACATCTTTGAGTGCGGTTTGGATGGATGCAACTTCCTGATTCCCACCGATGTCTGCCTGCGCCACGGAACATAAAGGTGGCGAATGGAACTTTCATTTCCTCCGTGCATCCCAGACATCGAATATCTTGGTAATTTGTTTGACCCGTCTCGCCTTAATCGGATCCGGCTTTCCCCGAGTGCAGTGGTCCCAACTCTTTGAAGCTGCTTGGTTTGTGACCACCCGTAATTGCTATCATTTCCTCATATTTTGAACACGAGTCTCCTAAATGCGATTTTGCATGAGCTGCAAAAAAAGCTTCTAAACATCCCTCGTTCATCATCTGCTTTCGGTGGTGTTGTTCACGGGAGGAACATTGCCCGACTGTTGCACGTTCTCCTCGTTGGTAAATCTGAGGCATCTCCACGGTCTCATTTACTCCATTGTTAATATTCTCGATCGACATTCTCAAATCTTGTCATAAAAAAGGGGTTAATTAAGAAATCGATATATCACATAATATCCTATATCTTGACCAACTAACAAATAAGCTTAGGTAGGACACCTTTAGCGAAGGATTTACTCGTCTCTCCCCTCTGGTTCTATTCCCGATCTCATGGAGATCATATCCTAAGCTACGATACCAAGCTGTGGCGCCCCAAAATAGGTATACACTGACACCCGTTACGAGTGCATGAAATACATGAGTGCAAAAACAAACTACACTTTAATAATACAAATGTAGTGTGAAATCGACAATATATCTTAATGAGTTTAAATATAATATTGTCTTACTAGACAATATCCACACTAAAATAAATCCCCATCATAATTATTGATTCATTATTTTACAAAAATGGTGAGGACTACTAAACAACTCTCTCTAGAACCTTCATTCCATTACCCCAGAGCTAGTACTACTATACATTCTAGCCTCACGAGAAGAAAAAAATGGAACAACAAGGAAAAGGGTGAGCTCAACTAGCCCGATAAAGAATATTATGACTAAGATAATATCAACAAATTATCGTTAGTCTTGACGAGGAAAAATCGATAGAATACAATAGACAACAAGTTTTAGATCAATATTACGTGAAATAATAATTCATAGAAGAGTTACGTGAGAGAATGAAATCTCTTATAATCTATGAATTTAACGATCCATCATCAATATTTTATCCTGTAACATCAATCGATATACATACGGAATCAAATATTCATCTTTTACTACTCTGAGGCGAAAGATATTCATCGATTAGTCGTATTCATTTAAACACACATCATCTTCTTTTTCTCTGAGCCGAAAGATATTAATCAATCGGTCGTATTCATCTCTCACACTGTTCATCTTTTACACTACTGGGCCAAAGATATTCTTGAAAAATCATTCATCTTTTTACTTCTGGGCCAAAGATATTCAATAATATCATCATTTAAGGCGAGGATGATGAAAATATTTTTAAAAAGCGAATCGGTGAAACAAAATGACAAGGATTAAGGATTAAGGATTAGTACTTGGTTTTATCCACGCGCCAAAATACCTCAAAAATAATCATAGTGGTGTAAAATTCGAGAATGATCAAAACATGGATCTGATCGAGTTAGTATCGAGAATAGATATTTTGACGAAAAGAAGAAATTTTATTTTTAGATTGAATAGTCTTATATCGTGAATAGTCTTAGTATCGTGAATAGTCTTAGTATCGTGAATAGTAACTCAAACACCAAAGATAGAAATTCCACAAAAACATCTTCACGCTTCGTGAATAGTACTGCGTGAATAGTAACTTCGTGAATAGTAACTTCGTGAATAGTAACTTCGTGAATAGTAACTCATGAATAGTAACCCATGAATAGTAACCCAGAGCATGAAAAAGTTCCAAATTTGATAAAAACTTGAGATCAACATTTGACATAATGATATTGAAGAAATAATATCATTCTGAAAAAAATAATATCCACTTACCTCGAAAGATCGATCTACTTACAGCTGAAACAGGATATAGGCTATGACTTGGACTTGCACCGTATAGCAATACTCAAAGTATACTCAAAATACTCACAAGAATAAACTCGATAATATAGAGAGAAAACTTGATTTACGGTGTGATTTTCAATTCTAACCTAAGCACCTATTTATAGGAAATTGCTTAGAACACCAAAGAAAAAATTTAATAAATTAATAATATAATTATATTATTTTCTACACATGTCTAGAATCTGATTTCAGCCATCAAACACATACCACCTTCTAGAGAAAAAAATAAGAAAAAACGTTTTTCTAATTTTAAATATTTTAAACTTCAAAAATCAATTATTTGAACTTGAACTTCAATAATTCATAATAAATAGCCCTTTCATCAGAAAATTCGAATCTCGCGAGTTTTTATAGGAAATTCAATTCTCTACAACTTTGCAGAAGAAAGTTTTTCCAAATTCCAATCAAAATTGGCCAAAAATCCACAAGCGGGCAATTTTACAATTTATAATCAAATTTGATCGATAAATGGGGTCCACAGACATGTTTAACATGTTTTAAACATTTATTGCAACAAAAATACTCTTCCTCCTCGTATACTCATATATCCCACATTCGTTGTAAAAATATCACCGTTAATATATTATTAAAATAATATATTTAAATGAATTATTTTATCGAGAAAAAGATAAAATATTAATTTTCAACAATTGTCATTTAAAAATTTTCTCCATCTATATCCACATAAAATCAATATTTTCCTCATCATATAAATCAATAATTAATTATTCACAAATAATATTACGAGAATCACAATATTGATGACGAGAGCGGTTCAGGAAAGAGGGGCTTTCGATAAAATTTCTTCTTCTTGGCGCTTATGATTAGGTGACCAAACCTCTCCTTAGACGAACTTTCTAGACATTGCCAATAATGTTATCTAATAATATTATTAGGATAATATGAATTATTGCTTCGATAATGAAAAATCTTGTGTAATGACAATTATTGAAACAACGATGATATAAAATATATCAATGACAAATTATTAACTCGATAAAATCTTTGAGCGATAATTCTTTAACCACCATTATTGAGTAGTGCCTTCTTACGTAAGAATCAATAATTGGTGCAATCTGGGTGTCTTCTTGTTGACAACAGCGGCGTATTAGTGTGTTTTAACCATAGGGTTATTCAGCGATATTAATACTTGTAACAACTCTGTAGTTATTTAAAACAACTTATATTTGTCGTTTTCTTCATCCAATCACTTTTCGTTATGGGGCCCACATTGCTTGTGTGTCGTAATATTCCCAAACGATCTGAATATTCCACGACCAAAAACGAATATTCCCAAGCGATAATGAATATTTTATAACCACTTGCTTATTTTGAAATATTTGCATATTTAACCATAAACTATCCACATTAATCAAATCAACCCTTACTATTTCAAAATAATAAATAAAGGAAATTCCTTTTTATTTAAAAATTTGGGGTTAATTCATGGATTAAATAATTCTTGAACTTGTTTTATTGAATTATTATGTCATTGTCATCATCCTCATGTTATATTATGTTATCTTTGGCTTACGTGTGCATAGATGAACTTAGTATGATTATGACCGAGAGATCATTCGGTATAATCATGACTTGATATAAATGATGTGACAAAAGTCCTCGATTGGCTCAGTAATGCGATGATGGATAGTTTTTGGTATGATTATGACCGAGGGTGATTCGGTATAGTCATGACCATTGATAATTTGATGAAAATCCTTGGCCAGTGTAGCGGGGATGATTAGATGTGGTGGTTTATTTATTAAAATTGAGTCTCGTGCGATAAAAATTGATGAAAACCTTTTAAAACCTAAAAGATAGTAGACTTTATTCTCTACTTGACTCTTTTAATGGATTGCTTATTCATTGCAGTTAAACCGGTTTGTCTATTGTATTTTATCGGTTTAACAACATTGTTGAAGGCTAATGATAATTTATTACGCATTATCTTAGTCATAATATTTCTTCTTGGGCTAGTTGAGCTCACCTTTTCTTTCCTTTGTTCTCTTGAAATGAGAACATAGGCGGGACAGTCGGGAAGCAAGTAATGGCCCGAGAGAATAGCATTAGTAGTCCTCACTATTACGTGAAATAGTGTGATAATAGTTGTAATGAGGACTCCTTTTGAGTTTGTATAATATCTAGTAGACAATATTTGTATTCAAACTCGCGATTTATGTCGTTATTGCACAGCAGATATATTAGTAAGTTGTATTTGAATTTATGTACCATGTAAGTGGCGACCCAAGATGGGTGGCGTATACCTAATTTTGGGGGCGTCACGGTTGATATCGAGCTTAGGATATGATCCACGGCTAAGATGTGAGAATAGTACTAGGAGGGAGAGCGCAGAATACCTTATTTAGTATGACCTACCTAAGTTTATTTGGTATTTGATTGGTCGGTCGAGTATAGTGATAATATATGTTGCGTGTCAATTAACCCTTATTTTGTGGCGGTGTTTGAAAATGGCATCCGAGATAATGTTGAGAATAGCAATGGAGCCACGAGGCTCGTTGATTCTCCACGGATCGATAATCGGGACAATGTGCAACGGGATGGCGATAATCCTCCTCATAAACAACAACACCGATCAATTGATTGAACAACGATGCGTTTAAAAGGTTTTTAGAATTCATGCGACATCGGTGAGCGAAAGCTCACATCCAAAACGTGGGGTGGAAACCCGGAAAACTCTCGGGCGGTCACCGCTAAAACAATTCAAGGAGCTGGGACAACCGGAGTTTAAGGGAGAGCCAAAACCACTTCAAGGCGGAAGCATGGATAAAGCAGATTACCAAGATATTTGATGTCTTGGGATGCTCCGAGAGTAAAAGGTTCCTTTTACGCCTTTATGTTGTTGCAGAGGCAGATTCTTGGTGGGAATCGGTAAAAGCGTACTCAACTTCTTTGTCTTGAAGATATCTTGGGAAAAGTTCCAGGAGGCGTTCAACGACAAATACTTTCTGAAAGTATTAAGCCACATGAAGGAGGTGGAGTTTATCAAGTTGGAACAAAATAATATGGCCGTGTGTCGCAATACGAGGCAAAATTTGCGGAGTTATCACGGTTTCGTCCCACTGGTGGATAATGAAGAGAGAATGGCGCGAATGTTTTAAGAAGTTTGAAGCGGAGATACGTCAACATCTTATTTCTCATAAACGTGTTTTATTCGAGATGTTGTAAATAGGGCTCGATTAGTGGAGCGCGATAACGAGTCAACGCAACTAAAAGAGAGCGTGGGCAAGAAAATTATAATACCGGTGAGAGTAGTCATCGAGCGGTGACAACAAGCGTGGAGGAATCAACGGGCGGATATGGTAACCACTTGGTGGTAATCGGGGCCAAAATAATAAGAATGGACATTTCAAGAAAAGGAGATTCAACAATGATGGAAAAGGCGTCGGCACCAAAGACTTTTGTTGTTAAGGAAGGAGAAGGACCACCTATTATATGCTTCAAATGCGGAGGAGAGGACACATCGGTCCGAAGCTGCGCCATGCCAATCAAAAGCATGTTATAATTGTGGAAGAGAGGTCACTTAGCTCGATTTTGTCGTTTCACAGAAGACAAATTCAACTAGGATGGAGGCACCAAAGGTCATCCCTGGACAAACCAAGCCGGTAGTTTAAGAAAGAGCGTTTTTTTTTCTCGTGACGAGGAACCTGAATAAAATTATCACGGGTAAGTTAATCATAAGCTCTTGCGAAGTCTATACCGTGTTAGATTCCAGTTCTACCCACTCTTTTATTTCACCTAGTTGTGTCAACGTTTAAATTTGACTCCGAAGAAGTTAAACTTTGACTTATTGGTTGAAACTTCGTTAGTAGGAGCCTTCGTTACCGCTACTATTTTTAAATCTTGTTGATTCAAATAAAAATTTTCACGTTACTGTCGATCTTATCTTTTGAAAATACTTGCCTTTAATGTGATTTTAGGAATCAATTGGTTAGCTAATCATCATGCTTTTAAGTGAGGTTGTTAGCTTTTATATTCATAACCAACTTTGTTATCACGAATTCAAAGTAACAAAACCCTAAAGTTAATCAACATTATATCAAGCCATAAGTAAAGACCCCCGATCCTTTCGTTGTTGACTTCCTTGTGTGGAATGCACCGAAGCCAGACTTTCTGTAGGCGACGTCGTGAATGACGATGACAAGTTGATAGGTATCATTGTGAGGTGCTATCTAGGTTAAAGGATAGAAGTCACAGTTGGTATCAATGTAACGTACTATCCAAGTCTTGGACGAGAGTAACAGTTTTGAATGATATTTCTATCATTAATAAATTTCTTGGCGTATTCTTGAAGACTTCCTAGCCTACCCTAGAACGTGAAATCGAATTTTGTATTGATCCCAGTACAAAAACCCATTTCTTAAACCCTCAAATATTTCTTCAACTAAAAGGATTTGTTTACGAGGATTATGATGAAAGTCATAATAAAAGCATTGGACTAATGAAAATCATGGGTATACGTGGTATTTGTAAGTGTTATGATGAGTTATGTTGGTTAGTATGTGAAAATATGAAAGTTTCTTAAAAAATCACAAGGAGTTAAAAATCAGATTTTGGTGAAAAACGTAACATGAAATTCAATTGACCATATCTCCTATTATATTTTGAATTTTTGAATGTGGTCAAGTCCTAGAGTTAGATCTATGAGTTACATAATTAATCCAAGTGGAATTACTGGAAAAGGTGTTGTAGATTTTTGTGTGGACTGATTTTAGCAAAGGAGTGCAAAGCTGCAAAAACCAAAAAAGCTGCTGCCATGATTTTAGAGGGGCTGTTTCGGCCACTTAAATTATGAGAAAAATTCTGGCCTTTTGGGACATGAAGGTATATGGTATAAAGTACCTCCTGTCCAAAAATGAGCTCATTCTGACTTAAAATGAGCAAGTTATGACTATTTCAATATTTAGGTTTTTCCGACGAAAAATGCTATAATCGGAGTTCTATAACTCCGATGACCATGAAATTTAAACTAGAAGCTCACGTTAACATGTGTAAGGTCCTGCCAAGATTTGGGAATTTTTGGAGTTAAACTTGAGGTAGCTAATTTCTTAAGGAATTAATTAGAAATTGATTTTTGAAAAATAGTAAATGAATTTTAAAAATTCCGAGAAAAATATATTTTCATTATGGGACTATATTATGCTAAATCCCAGAAAAGAAATATTTTTGGGATCGATTTGGTATTTTTCATGAAAATGGTTTAGTTACGAACATATGAGTTAAATATGTTATGTGAAGTAACAAAGTTGAAAATATGATTTTATGGCTAGAGAATCTTATATAGAGTATATGCATATTTTTTGATGAGGGATTTGATAATTGGTGATGATATTTTATGAGTATGGCATTTTTGAATGATTAAATGCATTATATGGTAAAGCGTAAACAATTGAGAAAAATTGTTTATAAATTTAAGAAGTGATTAAAATATTGTTATAATGTTATTAGATTATGAGATTATTAAGTGATTGATAACATGGGGATATTCTTGAATCCTGGATAAATTATATTATAAAATGTTTAATATTTATCCTTTATCTCATTTGATTGATTCTTTATATCATTATCCTCATGTTTATATTATGTTGAAAGTCATCTCGTGGCTTTAGTAGTGCATAGATGGACTTGGTATGATTATGACCAGGGATAGTTCGGTATAATCATAATCGTAATTGAAAACACACGATTATCTTTGGTAGTAGTGCATGGATAATTTGTGGTCGTGATACTAATGAATACACAATTATCTTTGGTAGTAGTGCATGGATAATTTGTGGTCGTGATACTAATGAATACACGATTATCTTTGGTAGTAGTGCATGGATAATTTGTGGTCGTGATACTAATGAATACACGATTATCTTTGGTAGTAGTGCATGGATAATTTGTGGTCGTGATACTAATGAATACCACGATTATCTTTGGTAGTAGTGCATGGATAATTAAGTGGTCGTGATACTAATGAATATCCTTGGCCTCTGATGCGGGGATGATTCGATGATATGGATTAATTATTGAAATTTGAGTCTCGGCGATGAAATATTAATTCATGGATATGGTAAAAGTCATCTTTGGTAGTAGTGCATTGATAGACTTGGTATGATTATGACCACGGATTATTCGGTATAATCATGTAAGTAATTGAAAACACGAATATCCTTAGCCAATTGGTGCATGGATAATTCATGGTTGTGATACTATTAAAATTTGAGTCTCGGTATTATTGGTTTTACTGATTATATATCTTTGGCTGTAGTGCAAAGATGAATTGTTAATAAATATCTTTGGCCTGTAGTGCAAAGATGAATTGTTAATGAATATCTTTGGCTAGATTGCAAAGATGAACTTAATATTTTCAACGGTAAAGGTATTCAAGGTATCCTCACCTCTTTATCATATCAGGTACGTACCTTAATTTCGAGGGCGAAATTCCATAAGGAGGGGAGATTGTGAGACCCCAGATTTTATCAATAAAGATTTAAATTTTGTCGAAATAATTTTTTAATATTATGGTGTGAATTTGAGATAATATTATAGTTGTGGGTAGTATTTATAAATTTTGCAAAGTATACAAGTGGTTATATTATATTTCAATTGGTGGGGAATATTCGGTTTAGCGAGGAATATTAAATACAACAGCTCAATCATTGGTGGACCGCATGTGCATGTAATTATTGTCGGATTGAAAAAACGACAAAAATATTTTATTGAAATAACGGCGGAAGTTTTACCGTTGATCTTTGTTGAACTACTTTCGGTAGTAAAAGTGCGATGTCATTGTGTGTTGCATAGTAGCACACGGTATTGATTATTGATGCTTATGTGAGAAGTCACTCGGTTTGATTCCATTATTGTCGATTAATAATATGAATTATTATAGCGATAATGACGTTTTGTTTTATTCAGTATTATTAACGTAATAAAAGCGAAACATCTTTTATATAAAATAGAATACTTTATTAAAGTTATTCTATAAATAGAATATATTATATTTTATTATGCATAGTGTTGCATAGTAGTTTTTTGCATAGTGTTTGCATAGTAAAATATTTTTATATAAATAGAATATATTATATTTTATTTAAAATATTTTTCTTTAAATATGGATGAGTCGATTAAAAGTAAATCAATCTGGATAGTTCATGGATTAATTACTATGCATTCCATTTTCCTATAAATAGAAGCTCATTCCTTCATTATTTTTTACGAATTCATTGAAACTCTGTAGAGAGAAATTATAGAAAGAAGCTATAGAGAAAATTATAGAGAAAGAAGAAGAGTATTCTTTTACTTCACTACTTCTATATTCAGGTTTTTTTACGGTGAGGGTGTTATTCTTTCTTCTTGAAGAGAACTTACATTATTCCATTCACTATTATTACATTGGAATAACTTTTGTAAAAAGTGGTATACCCTATACATAACTTAACATATACGCGGCATACCCTATACTTGGTGAAATCCTTATGTTATTCCATTGCTTATTATTACATTGGAATAACTTTTGTATCTGTGATTTACCCTATACTTGGTGACATTCTTCTATTATTACATTGGAACATCACATGCGTGTGTTTTACAGGACTGGTTCCGTCTTTATTATTACTGTTGGAACATCACATGCATGTGTTTTACACCGACTGGTTCCGTCTTTATCATTACATTGGAATATCCTATCATGTGTTTTACACACGGATCCGGTTCCATCTTTATAATTACATTGGAACATCCCAGCTTGTGTGAATTTCACGACTTTGGTTCCGTTATTATTTTTTCATTGGAATAACTTTCGTCTCTGCGAAGTACTGCATGCATGGTGATTTCTTTTGTTATTCCATTCTTTATTATACCCAAATTGGTTAAAACTTTGACTTCTATACTCCATGAAATTAGTAGAATATCCTTGATATTTGCGTTTCATCCAAAGATCTTTTCATGAAAATATTCTTGATCATTCTTGAATTTTACTCTCTGAAGCGATCATGTTGACAATTTGGGCGTTAATAATTCATGGATTAAATAATTCTTGAACTTGTTTTATTGAATTATTATGTCATTGTCATCATCCTCATGTTATATTATGTTATCTTTGGCTTACGTGCATAGATGAACTTAGTATGATTATGACCGAGGATCATTCGGTATAATCATGACTTGATATAAATGATGTGACAAAAAGTCCTCGATGGCTTTGTAATGCACGATGATGGATAGTTTTTGGTATGATTATGACCGGGGGTGATTCGGTATAGTCATGACCATTGATAATTTGATGAAAATCCTTGGCCAGTGGTAGTACGGGGATGATTAGATGTGGTGGTTTATTTATTAAAATTTGAGTCTCAAATGATAAAAATTGATGAAAACCTTTTAAAACCTAAAAGATAGTAGACTTTATTCTCTACTTGACTCTTTTAATGGATTGCTTATTCATTGCAGATTAAACCGGTTGTCTATTGTATTTTATCGGTTTAACACTTGTTGAAGGCTAATGATAATTTATTACGCATTATCTTAGTCATAATATTTCTTCTTGGGCTAGTTGAGCTCACCCTTTCTTTCCTTTATTCTCTTGAGAAATGAGAACATAGTTGGAACGAGTCGGGGAGCGAAGTAATGGCCCGAGAATAGCATTAGTAGTCCTCACTATTACGTGAAATAGTGTGATAATAGTTGTAATGAGGACTCCTTTTGAGTTTGTATAATATCTAGTAGACAATATTTGTATTCAAACTCACGGTTTATATCGTATTGTACATAGCAGTTATATTAGTAAGTTGTATTTGAATTTATGTACCATGTAAGTGGCGACCCAAGATGGGTGACGTATACCTAATTTTGGGGGCATCACAAATACATTCACTATGTAATAAATTTTTCAAAAACAATTATAATATTTATTTTTTTAAAAAAAAGAAAATTGATAGAAGAAATCTTCCAAAAAACTTACTTGGATCTGAAAACTTGTATATGAATATGATGCTGAAAAATGGTTGCAAAAAATTTTCTCTTCTTTCCCTAAATTTTCTCTCAAATGTTGGTTGAATGTGGGAGATTTAGTTGCGGTTAAGAGAATATAAAAAGTTGAGGGAATATGAAGCAACAGTGAGTGAAGGGGCGAAGAAAAAATAAAACGGCAAGCCAATAGATGTAAAAATGAAGCGGCAGGATGAACTTGATTTGGTTTAAGGACCTGCCGCTACAAGTTGTAGCGATATGAGCAAATTATCATTATGCTTGCTTTCATGACTATAAATTGCTACACTGCCGCTACAGCTAATAGCGACAAGCATTGTATTAAATATTAAATGGACCGTTTGATTATTATAATAATTAATAAGGAGGGGCAGTGTGGTAAATGTTGTAGCTGCTAAACCAATTTTATTGTCGGTATAACCTGTAGCGACATGTATTTTTTTTTTCAATCTCCACCATTAATTATATTGATCAACGATGTAGATGATGGTTGCTGGAATAGTTCATCTGACAACCGGTTGTCACGGATGCAAACTCATACATATATATACTCTAAGGCTTCGTTTGGATTGAAAAAATAGAATTGGTGAAAAAGATGAATTAGGGAAGAGAATGGAGAGTGAAATGATTCATTCAATAATGAGTCATTCCATACCCTTCTCTAAAGAATAGAATCCACTATTTTGGTAGAAATTAGAATTGTTCATTCCATTCCAATAGAACAACAAGATACAATTTTTTTCATTCCATACGAATAAGTCATCCATTCTCATCTTCATTCCTACAATCCAAACGTATGATAATAGATGTAATTATCTACACTTAACTAATTATAGTTACATTCTCTAATAAGGTAAATTCTCAAATTTGCAAGTGAGTTTGTGAAATTTGTTAATATTGTAATTCAAGGGGAGAACTACCCCAATTGAAGCTCAGTTCAAAAAATAAAAACATTATAAATGCTGATTGATATATATTCTCAAATTTGCAAGTGAGTTTGTGAAATTTATTATTCTTGTAATTCAAGGGGAGAACTACCCCATTGAAGCTCAATTCAAAAAATTAAAAACATTATATATGGTGATAGATATATACCCGTTCCGATTACCATGTCATTGATATTAGGAGTTCCACATTTTTTATCTCAAAAAGAATCTCAAATAATATACTACCATAAAATTAGTTGAGTAAATCTCATGCAATCGGAAAATA